>JBBBDQ010000984.1:1962500-2150000 GCA_037127315.1 Ascarosepion bandense
CGTATGGCACTTAACTGTCTGACCTCTTTTGTAAGGAGGAAGTCCCATTTTGATAAATACGTGCCCTGTACTGTCACTTTGGGGAACAGACTCCCGAGTGGATGTTCCCCCGATCACTACAATCTTAAATACTTGAAGCCTAATCCCAATCGATATTCATGATATTTCTCCTTATAATATACCCCTTATCCTCTTCCTTTACGCGCTTACGAAATTCTCGTTCGGTAACACTCTAACTTTAGTGATTCTTGCGTTTCGTATTAGGAGAAAAAATATTTATATTGAGGTTTTAGAAGTAAACAAAAGTAAAATTGAAAATTACGTTTTATGATTTATTTAGAAAATTATTGGTTTTAGAAAATTGATAGAGTTCAACTTCTCTGGAAAAATCATAGTCAATTGATGGCAATGTTATTGACCTGAGTTGTGTCATGAGTCTAAAATCATTATCGAACGTTAACTTGCTTCAGTCCCCCACTCTCTCTCTGTCTCATTCGGTCACCGTCTCTCTCTCTCTCTCTCTCATACACTCACCATCTCTCTCTCTTTCTCTCGCACTTAGCGACTATTTCTCGCTTTCTCTCTTTCTGATTGTCTCTCTCTCTCTCTCTATCACATGTTTTGCCGCCTCTCTCTAGCTATCTTTATTCTTTTGCTTGCCAATTTTTTATCTCCCTTTCACGCTTGTCGTCTCTCTCTCTCTTAGTCTGTCACCGTCTCTCTCACTCTCTCTGTCGGTCGCCGTCTCTCTCTCTCGCTCTAACACACTCACCATCTCTTTCTCTTTATCTCGCACTTAGCGACTACTACTCGTTCTCTCTTTCTGATTCTCTCTCTCTCCCTCCTTCTCTCTCTCTCCCTCCTTCCCCCTCTCTCTCTCCCTCTTTAGGTCTTTCTTTCATCCTTTAATATTTTTTCCGTCTCTCTCTCTCTCTCTCTCTCTCTCTCACTGACTATCATTTTTCGTTTAGCATCTCTTTCTCTCTATTTCTCTTTCTTTCTTTCTTTCTTTCATTCTTTCTTTCTTTCATCGTCGTCGTCTCTCTCTCTCTCTTAGTCATTCGTACTCGTCTCTCTCTCTCTCTCTCTCAGTCGCTCACCATCTCTCTCTCTCTCTCTTTTCGTTTTAATCAGTGTCTATTTTTCTTTTTCTATCTTACTGGTTCAAACTCTCTCTTTCTCTCTCCATTTCAGTTTTATACCACCTCTCTCTCTCTCTCTCTCTCCTTACCTTTCTTCTTTGCTTAAACTTTCTCTCTCTCTCACTCATTCTGTCTATTTCTCTGTCTCCCTTCTTTTCTCTCTCTCGCTCTCTCTCTCTCTCTCTCTCACTTAGTGAACTTCTTTCTTACTTACTCGTTTACTGATTATCTCTCTCTAATTAGTTTATTGTTTCTTTTGCACCTTTTTGTCGTCTCTCTCTACCCAATCATTTATCAACTTGCCATCACTCGCTATTGACGTCTCTCTCTCTCTCTCTCTCTCTCTCTCTCTCTCTCTCAATATGTGCGTTGTGGCGCAGTGGATATCGGCTCGGAGCGAGAAATCGGGGAACCGAGTTCGAATTCCAGTTAAATTCATTGCATTCACTTACGCGCAAATACCCTTGGGAAAGGTATTAATCCGTCTATTCCGTCCAGTTATGGGTTAAATAATAGGACAGATTGGGTTCTATAGCCTTGGGCGGCAACCAGTCTACCGCAGAAAGCAATGGCAACCTACTGCGGGATAATCTTCTGCCCAGTCAGTCATGTCCCTTTGTAGACATGATCGCCAAAGCGTGTATCACGTATAACACTTAACTGACTGACTATTTCTCGGTTTATCTGATACTGATCGTCTCTCTTTCTTACTAGTTCACTATCTCTCTTTTTCTCACTTTCTCCACTTTTCCGTCTCTCTCTTCCTATCTTTTTTTTCGCTTCCCATCTCTCTCTCTCTCTCTCTCTCTCTCTCTCGTCTCTCTCACACTTGGTTGCCGTCTCTCTTAATCTGGTATACTCTCCATCTTTCTTTTCTTTTCTCTCTCTCTCTCTCGCTCCCAGCGTCTGTTTCTCGCATTCTCTCTAGAAATTAGGTCTCTCTTACTAGTCCACTGTCTCTCTTTCTCTTCATTTCACTTTTTTTCTGTCTCTCTTTCTCTCTCATCATTTTTCTTTTTTCGCTTGCTATCACTCTTTCACTTTCTGTCTCTCTCTTTCTTTTGTCATCTCTCTCATTCGATCGTTGTTTCTGAGAGAGACGTAGAGTCTCTATTTTTCGATTTCTCTCATTAACTCTCTTTCTCTTTTGCGTTTCAGCTTTTTGTCGTCTCTCTCTCTCCCTCTCTCCCTCTCTTGTTTCGCTTTTTCACTTTCTTGCCGTCTCTCTTTGTCCCTTTGCCTTTTCATCTTTCGGCAGTCTCTCGCCCTCTTTGTTTTCCCTTTTCAACTTTTGCCGTCTCTCTCTGTTTTCCCTTTTTGGTGTCTCTTTTATCGCCCCTCTCTTTCTCTCGTTTTCTTTCGTTTTCTCTCTCTATCTTTTTCCTCTCGTTTGCAAAAAAAATAAAATAAAAAAACGACTTTTTTAGTCTCCAGTTTATTTTTTAGTTCCAGCAAAAAGGTAATTAGGTCGAAATACCTCATCCCTCCCTACAAAACCGTCGGTGGTGTGTGTGTGTGTGTGTGTGTGTGTGTGTGTGATATATTAATTATTACATATAAAAAAATTAAAATTTTCCAAAAACGTATGGCCATATCAAGGAGTGGATTTATCACTTGTTTCTCCAGTGAATAAATGAATTTTGCCATAATGTCCTGGTTTTGCTTAAGAAACAAGCGATAACTCCACTGGTTGAAATGATCATTCGTTTTTGGAAAAATTGATTGTTTTAAAAAAATGTAATAAATATTGGCTCTTTAAATAAATAAATTTATTTATATTGAGGCCTTTGGCTGGATCAGTTTTATTGTTTAATTTTTTAATAACTATTATTAATAGGATCTGTTTGGAAGTTAACCTTCAATCCGCTTACTTTTGGGTATATATACATATATAGTCATCCGCAGACATATCTGTTTTGCTATTTCACAGCTCATCAGTACGGTTAGACATCCGGTTGCTTTTTATCTAGGATTGAAACCCCATTGAATGAGCATCAGTCGGCGATTCTACTTCTGAGTTATGGGTGCTCGATAGACTTTTTGTGTATGGTATATCATGTATACACATGCCAACAGCTGAGAGTGTTCTAATTCATTACTGAATGAACGAAATATATATATATATATATATATATATATATATATATATAATGAACTGAATGAATATATATATATATATATATATATATATATATTAATGCAGGTTTCATTGAATAATATAGACATGTTTTGTCTATTAATTTTGTGTAGGATCCGTTCATACCGTCTGATATGCTTGATGGTGATGTCGTTAAAAGACAACAAAAATCACAGTATTTGTTGAATTTTTTATCAGGTCTAAGCTTTCGGCTCACATAAGCCATTATCAAAGAGTAAATAATAACACACAGTAAACATAGAACGTGCAAAAGTCAATTCATCTACAAATCAGATCTTCTACAGTGAACTAAAAAACATAAAACAGACACTCATCAATAATAATTTTCCCAACTACATAGTTGATGAACAAATACATTACTTTCTTAAAAAGCTTAACATGGAAAAAACAACACATGATACTAACCCAACCAATCCTAAACATATCACTCTCTTATACCGTAGCCAGATGCACTCCAACTACCAACTAGATGAAACATCCTAAAAAAACTCATAAATACTAATATTTCTCCGACAGACTCTAACAAAAGAATTAAGTTCATTATATGTCACTGTCTTCGGCCTTCATTCGGTAGGGATGGACTTATATTTTCAATTCAATTATCTTTATTGTTAATAGCTTAAATGTTTACTGTGTGTTATTATTTACTCTTTGATAATGGCTTATGTGAGCCGAAAGCTTAGACCTGATAAAAAATTCAACAAATACTGTGATTTTTTGTTGTCTTTTAACGACATCACCATCAAGTATATCAGACGGTATGAACGGATCCTACACAAAATTAATAGACAAAACATGTCTATATTATTCAATGAAACCTGCATTAATGAAAAAATGCTGCCAAAATACACACAATATATATATATATATATATATATATATATATAGGTGTATGGGTAGGTTTTGAAGGCTATCACAATGCGTTTAGTAAAATAAAGGAAGCTAAATAAGGTGTTACTTATTACTTACTAGCAGTATAGGCCAGCGTTGCTCGGGTGTAATGAAAGCTTTAAAACTAATCCATGGTCCTGGAGTTCAGACTCTTTGGACGTTGGCACGAAAGACTAAAAAGCAATAGTTGTTTCCAGTTAAAGCAAAATCGTAGACTGAAAGAAAAATGAATGGATGTAAGTCAAATTTTGATTTCCTGGTATCGATATGAAAAAAAGTTTTTTTTTCGTCGTAAATTGAATTTTGAAGGCTAAATGAGTCCTCTGAGTAAATGGTATCATGGCTGAGATTAAGAACTACAATTATACCTACTTAGAGCCAAACCCGAAGCAAAAAACTAAAATAAAAAGGCTTAAAGAAATACAAACATACGGGCAGATAAGCAGACACACAGACACAAACATCTTGCCTTATATATATATATATATATATATATAATCGATTTTCTGCACTATTGTAATAACTGCAACCTTGAAACTTCTGAATATCGTCTCTTATGTCTTTGTCTATGAGTGCATCAAATTTGATTAAAATCGGACCACTCCTTCTATAACCCGATTTTTTCGATTATCGATTTTCAATATTTATCGGGGGTGCCTCGACACAAAACATAGCTAAAAACACTCGCAGACGCTTATAGTACAACTGTGTAAATTTTCAAGAAAATCGGTTTAGCCGTTTTGGTGTCTATAGGTAACGGACACACACACACACAGACAAAAATCCACTTATAAATAAGTTTAGATTTATTATTCATGAATATGTCGAGATCAAAGTCTCATCTTCAGAATGATAGGAGAGCTTGATTTCACGTCCGCTCGTGGACCGTGTCTTTCAACAAATTACAAATTACAAAGCTCTCCTATATATATATATATATATATATATATATATATTAGTAAATATACTTATTATCCTACGTCGGTGACACGGCTCGAAGTTTTATGCGTTACGCAATTATAAGGTGCATATTACGAACTGACCGTTTAAGATCTTTGAATTTATGTTCACGCAATGTTCATGGGAGTTCAATCTTAAAATGTTAGGGTACTGTTTTTCAATTTATTGGGAGTAAAATTTAAACAGACAAAAATTACATGAAGATAAAAAAATTTAAATTAAAAAACATTAAAATTTAGGAAGATGAATTTGGGGGTAGGTAATTCATAAATATTAATGATAAATAATATTTGCGTGGAAAAGAAGGGAGAAAGAAAGGGGAACATGAAGGGATGGAGAAAGAAAAAGACAAACGTATAAAGGAATCTGTATAAATCAGAGTCTGAAATTTTAACTTTTTTATGGCAGCATATGGTCATTAAATCACTTTTTTTGTTAAGTAGATTAGGGTTATTTATATGATTTAAGATGACAAGTTTTTTTCTAAAATTCATAAGCTACATCAGTCTTCTTTTTCATTATAAGACTTGGTTTTAGTGACGATATTCCAGATAATAATTGTGATCTTGTTTTTTCAATTTTCAATAATATAAGGATAAAGCAGTGTTTTTTCTGTATTTACAATTGCTTAAAGACAACATCTGGTTATTGAAACGATATTTCTGCATGTTAGCAGTGGCTCCAAAATAGAATTTAACATCCAAATCAGTCGAATGAAGGCGAGCTCAATAAACAACACTTTCGGACATACTCTGGTCATTCAATGGGCAGCTCTTATTTTTTTTAGACGTTGCAATTATTTTTCGGAGGGTCACTATTAATAACACTGTTTATACTACATTGAGCAGTTTTATTAACACTTGAATAATATTTTTATACTATTTTTCGCTGAAAAAACATCATAACATGTTGAAAATTGCCCTAAAATTTAAAAAAAAAACATCTTTCAAAAGTTTTATCATCAAAATATTTGCGATTATTAAGAGGAGATGGGAGTATTTTTTATAATGTTCTTTTTTTAATTTTTCTCTAACTCGATCGAAATTTGGTTTACTATGGTTTACAGCGTTTACAGTGAGAATGTTTGTGTCTTTTTTCCGATGAAAACACATTAATTTGAAAATACTTGCAAAATCAAATAATTGCCAGATTTTAATGAAACGTTCCGGAATTATTCACAAATTATTATTTTCGATCGGTCAATGGATGACTATTTTAGAGGGTGTGATGGACGGACTAACGGAAGTTATAGAGTTTTATATATAGATAAATTTAAATTCATGTAAGTATAAGACAATTTTTTGAACGCTCATCATCAATTCAAGGAAAAATTACTTTGCTGATTTTTTTTTTGTTTGTTTTTGTGAGATTGAGGGTTTTATGCATCTGACCCAGATCTACAGGAAAAAACTTTTTGATGAGAAAATATTTTGTCGATTAAAATTGTTTTTTTATTAATTTTGGGTCACTATTTCATCAGGTACGCCATTTTGTTTTCAGTGATTCACTGGAGAGATTCTAATGCTAACTAATTCTAATCCCTATTCTAATACTAACTAATTAAAATTAACAACATTTCTAGCCAATAAAGTAATTCTATTTCTTTGCACGTGTTTAGCGTTCACTTAATAAAAAAAACTGAAAAAAAACATCTAAACTTATTTATAAATGGAACTTTGTCTGTGTGTGTCTGTGTGTGTGTCTGTGTGTGTCCGTTACCTATAGACTCCGAAACGGCTGAACCAATTTTCTTGAAAATTTACACAGTTGTACTATAAGCGTCTGCGAGTGTTTTTAGCTAGGTTTTATGTCGAGGTACCTCCGATAAATATTGAAAATAGATAATCAACAAAATCGGGTTATAGAAGGAGTGGTCCGATTTTAATCAAATTTGATACACTCATAGGCAAAGAAATAAATAACGATATTCAGAAGTTTCAAGGTTGCAGTTATTACAATAGTGCAGAAAATCGATAATGTGTATATATAAAAGGCAAGATGTTTGTGTGTGTGTCTGTTTATCTGCCTGTATGTCTGTATTTTTTCAGCCTTTTTATTTTAGTTTTTTGCTTCAGGTTTGGCTCTAGATATAATTGTAGTTCTTAATCTCAGACGTGATACAATTTACTCAGAGGACTTATTTAGCCTTCAAAATTCAGTTTCCGACGAAAAAAACTTATTTGATATCGATGCCAGGAAATCAAAATTTGACTTACATCCATTCATTTTTCTTTCAGTCTACGGTTTCACTTTAAGTGGAAACAACTATTGCTTTTTAGTCTTTCGTGCCAACGTCCAAAGAGGCTGAGCTCCAGGACCATGGATTAGTTTTAAAGCTTTCATTACACCCGAGCAACGCCGGGCTATACTGCTAGTTAGTAATAAATAAAAACTTGGATTCAATTTTTCTTTTGATTAGAAATCGGAGACATAATCTCGACATGTTGTCTTTTAGGCTAGACATCGTGTGCCGTTTTCATGTCGTAGTTCAAACATGATGAGTAAATGTATTTTGTGTGTGTGGGGGGGGAGGCACTGTTTTCAGTCAGATTTGGGGTATCAACTAGAATCAGATTTTATTTTCTCATACGAAACTGACTTTGACCAGAATAAGTCTCCTCCTGTTCTGTGTTCAGGTCGTTGTTAAGGCGTGTTACAGCTGAGTCAATAAACGTGATTATATTATAATGACAGGCTTTTCAGTTGAAGACACAGAAGCAAACATTTCATTTGATATGCCAAGTTATGACATGTTAATCACAAAAACTGTTTATCGTGATTGTCAAAAAATCCAGTGAGGAAATCATCGTCGTCGTTTATAGACTAACTTAGGGTTGGGCAAACGTTTCTTGGTGGGCCTCGTCTGTCGTTTGTTGGGTTTGTAGTGGGCTGCACATATCAAAAAGGCTTTAAAAACGAACATCCAAGAAAGACTATTTATAACAGTGACAAGTAATAGCCATTAACCAATTTCAAACTGTGGGTCCCAACTCTTTTATGAGTCGCGAGATAAATAATTATATAATTTCTCCTTACCCACACTGGTTAACAGTTGTCACGTCTGCATATCTAACAAATATTTTCCTTTTTTCACTTTTTCTTTTCTCCTTTTTTCTCTCCGCTCTCTCGTATAATTTTGCCTCTATTTTCGCTTTTTTTCTTTAGATTTCGGCATTAAATAACTCATAGAGGTGTTGATATGCCGCTAAACCAAATCAACTAACCAAACAATGAACATGAAAGAATTTCAGGGTATTAATCCGTATAATATCCAACAAGTTCTTACTCAAACTCTATTTCGAAATATAATTTCAACACAACTTCAACGTAAAACACACACATCACCGTCTCTAGTAATCATGTCCGCACAAACATCTATGTGCACAAAAGCTGAGTATCTTCTACCATGTATTCAACTGTGAAAGCAGAATAACATATTTCATACTTTTATTCCTTCAATGCTCACAAAAAAATTAAATGTCGATATTAAATGACCCATAAGGAGTTGATATGCCGGTAAGTAAACAAATAAACAGAAACCAAACAACAGACCACTAATCCTGTTAGTGTTTAGATATAGAAAAGGAAGAAGAAGAATCAGTATTTGCCAGAAATCACGTGATGAAACGTAAACAAAATGTGTAGGAAAGAGCCGAAATAGAATCGGTTTTGTTATTTCGTTTATTTTTAATTTCTAAGGATAGAGTAAGTAACAACATTTCTAGTAGCATTATCCTTATATAATCAACTAGCAGTATAGCCCGGCGTTGCTCGGGTGTAATGAAAGCTTTAAAACTAATCCATGGTCCTGAAGCTCAGACTCTTTGGACGTTGGCACGAAAGACTAAAAAGCAATAGTTGTTTCCAGTTAAAGCGAAACTGAAAAAAAAAATGAATGGATGTAAGTCAAATTTTGATTTCCTGGTATCGATATCAAATAAGTTTTTTTCGTCGTAAACTGAATTTTGAAGGCTAAATAAGTCCTCTGAGTAAATGGTATCATGGCTGAGACTAAGAACTACAATTATACCTACTTAGAGCCAAACCCGAAGCAAAAACTAAAATACAAGTGCTCAAAAAAAAAAAAAAAAAAAATACAGACATACAGGCAGATAAATAGACACACACAAAAATCAGCTTGCCTTATATATATATATATATATATATATATATATATATATATATTATCGATTTTCTGCACTATTGTAAGAACTGCAACCTTGAAACTTCTGAATATCGTTTCTTATGTCTTTGTCTATGAGTGCATCAAATTTGATTAAAATCGGACCACTCCTTCTATAACCCGACTTTTTTGATTATCGATTTTCGATATTTATCGGGGGTACCTCGACACAAAACCTAGCTAAGAACACTCGCAGACGCTTATAGTACAACTGTGTAAATTTTCAAGAAAATCGGTTCACTTTTTTCGGAGTCTATAGGTAACGGACACACACACACACACACACACACACACACACACACACACACACACACACACACACAGACAAAGTTCCATTTATAAATAAGTTTAGAAACATAATCTGTCACCTTTTACTACAAGTATAAGATGAATTCAAGAAAAGATTTATTATATATCTATCATTGATACTGAACACTTTCAAATAAGTACCGCGCATATATAATATATACATAATATAATATATATAACAAAGTGCATATATATATTGATATATATATGCAATTTGTTAGATATATAACATACCATCATGTGACCAAGAACCATACCACCACCATTTTGTCACCGTCTTCGGCCATCCGCCACATTAAAAATGGACTTGTCTCTATTGTTAATTCAACTTTGTCAATGACTTATATGTTCACTCTTTGATAATGGCTTCTGTAAGTCGAAAGCTCAGACCGGATAAAGCAATCAACAATTACAGCGATTTCTAGTCTTTTAACGATAGCACTGTCAAGCTTATCAGACTATACGAAAGGATCCTGCATAAAATAAATAGACAAAACTTGTTTATATTGTTCAACGAAACTTGTATTAATGAAAAATTGCTGCCAAAATACACACACAATATATATATATATATATATATATATATATATATATATATATATATATATATATATATATATATATATACCACGTCTTTATGTGCGTGGTGGTGCAGTGAATATCGACTCAGAACGAGAAATCGAGGTGCCGTGTTCGAATTACAGTTTAATTCCTTGCATTCACTTATGCACAAATGCCTTTAGGAATGGTATTACTCCTTCTCTTCCCTCCAGTTATGGGTTAAATAATAATACAGACTGGGTTCTATAGCCTTTGCTGGCAACCAGTCTACCGCAGAAAGCAATAGCAACCTATTGCGTGGTAATCTTCTGCTCAGTCAGTCATGTGTTTTTCGAGACATGATCACCCAAAGCGTGTATCACGTATAGCACTTAACTGACTGACTGAATATAATAGTTGAAAACATGATGAAGGCTTTTACTGGCCATAAAGTGGAGGATCAGTTTTATATTGTTACGAAGTAATAATCTGACCCCCCACTAATTACTACTTAATAATATAATACATCACTTCCCCCTCTATCTATGAGTCAAATAATAGGACAGATTGGGTTCTATAGTCTTGTCTGAAAACCAATCTACTGCAGAAAGCAATGGCAACCTACTGCGGAATAATCTTCTGCCCAGTCAATCTTGTCTCTTTCGGGACATGATCGCCCAAAGCGTGTATCACGTATGGCACTTAACTGTCTGAATTATTTAGATGATGCCTTATAGGTGGAAATATATGGTAAATTTAAACTAAATTTTTATTTTACTCTTTGATAGGATGCCCTCCCGATAAGGATGCCCAGGGGCCGTTGCGCCCCCTGCACCCTTTTTTTGCTGGCTATTGACCTTGGGCTTTTTACAGAGTGAACATAAAATTAAAAGCTCCCTCCACAAAAAGAAAAAATAATTACAAATATAAAATAAGGAATTTAAAACGCTAACCATAGTACTGAGAGAACGGAAGATCTCATTAGAAACAAAGAAAAGAGTGCTGGATTGCTATGTGATATCTGTCCTTCTATATGGCACCAAATCTCAATCTATTTGGTCAGTCTCTTCGAAGATGAAGGAGAGGCTCGAAGCAACAGAAATGTGGTTCTACAGAAGGATGCTGAGGATACCATGAACCGAACACGTGAGCAACGATAAGGTATTGGAGAGGATGCAAAGGAGAAAAAAAATTATACTCAGCATCAGGAAGAGACTGCTGAGGCTTCTAGAACACGTAATGAGGAAGGAGGGTTTGGAGAATTTAATACTCACAGGACGGATAGAGGGGAAACAAGGGGCAGGAAAAACAGCGTAAGACATACTTGATGGGCTTCTTGTGGAACGGGGCTTGAGAGAGATACCAAGGGGAAAAATATTAAGAGCGACAAGGAATAGGAAGATGTGGAGGGCTATGATCGCCTACGTCTTGAAGGGCCACGGCACATGAAGAAGTAGAATCATTCATCGTTTCACAATTTGTTGGTCGATGCATTATTTTGATTTTTGATTCATATCATTGTCGAATTGCTTTCAATTGAATAACAACTCCATAACTTTTCTGCATCGTATGTTCCCTGTGAAAAACTAATGACGTAATCCAGTAGTTAACTTAGTTAACTACTGGTTTGCTTGATAAAAATGAAAATATTCTTGTAAAAATTCATTATTCATCAGAAAAAAATTATTTCTTCAGACAATAATGTCCTTAATATTACTTATTTACAAAAACAATTAAAAGCTTTTCTAATTAAGTAATGTCATAGTTTTATTGGATTCTTCAGAGCAATTCAGAGCAGATTTTCAGTTAAATAGTACAAATTTGAAAAGAAAAAGTAGGTGATTTGCAATCTCCAATGTCTCCTACTTTTAACAAAACAAATAATTTCAACAAATAAGAAGGTTCTGTGCGAAATTTAATAAAATTAAGTAAATAGGGGGGGTAACATATTTTAAAAAATTGTTTTATCAAAATGTTCTAAAAAAAATAATGTGAAAAAGAAGGCGATGACGTAAACAAAACAAGATTTTAACCAAAATTTCGAACTTGTTAGAAAAGATTAAAAAATTTCAAAAAATAATTGAAAAATATGTAATATTTTGTGTATCTTTGTGGGTATAATTGACAAAGAAGTGGATACAAATATTAGCGTTGAGAGGAATATTTTATTTTCTTATTTTTACATACTTTCGTGTTAAGTGTCTGCTGGCAAGAGAACACATGTTGCCTGCTTAGAAGCTAGAGAGGGACTAGCCAATCCTTTAGGTCAAGCATGGGTCAGGGAGATAGAGAGAGTAGGGGAAAGAGAAATAGTAGCAGAGAAAGAAAAGGGAATAGATTTAGGTATCTTAGTTCTTGGGAGTTATTTAGAGACAGAGAGGGTAAAAGAAACAATGTATTCTCTGCATGGTAGTAGTGTCTGACCTGAGGTCATTTTGGTTCATTCCTACAAATACTTTGGTCTTTCACCTTAATAATAACATCAACGTTTTAATGATAAAATTTTATTTTCATTAAGTTTGTGGCCTTTTTTTCATTACGCTATGCTGTACCTATAAGTTTACTTTATTTTTCGATATTTGTTTATTCGTCTGCAGTCCCATTTAATGATTATTTAAAATGTTTCAAATTGTATTTGCGTCCCTCAAGGGGGAGATAATAATTATCCCTACGCATGGGTCGGTATTGAAAGTCAAATTGGAAGTCATATTTGTTGTTAACTGAAGGGAAAGCAACTTGGAGAAGAACCAAAAGAATTATCTCCCTTGAAACTACTTACACCGCTGATTAGCGCCAGAGGGCAGTAAATATAATAGGACAACACAATTCACTGACCCATTTGGACATTTGCCAAATATTTGGTCAGGGAAATAGATATTTTCTTCTTTTATTGTGTTTGCCGTTTTCATAAAATATGCATTTTTTTCTCTTCCAAGTCATTTGACGTGTATAGTTTTCTCCTTAGAAAATAAAAAGGAAATTATTTTTCCCTTCATTTCTTCTGTCATCATTAAAAGATGAAAAAGTGATAGGAGCCTTAATCGGTAAGCTGTTAATATAATTCACATCTACACAAGAAAACAGATGAAGAAATTTAGATTAAAAGATCATTTTTTTTTTCTTGTTTACTTATACACATCTGAGCAAATTAATTGAAACAACTGCTTTAGTTTCTTTTCTTTAACCATACGGTCATCTTTAGTCCCACTGGAGTGACAGGGTGTAATCGATTTTTATTTTCTCCTCAGATTAGGTCATCTGTAGTGGTGTGCAGTAAGATGAATCTATTTTCGGGGTGTATGATGAAATTTGTTTAGCCTTAAAAAATATTGCTTCATCCGTACTTGCATCAGATTTTTATCACGCTCAGACACTATTGTTTCGCCTGTCGATTAGTTGTCCTATGGACGTTGTCTGCAATGGACGTTACTCTAAGGAAGCATACCAAAATTATAACGCTGCACGAACACACTGACAAGCCTTAGAAAGAGATCGCAAATATTGTTGTAGTCAGCTTTTCAACTATCAGTCGTGTCAACAAGGCGGAAAAATATTCGGTCCGCCAGTCTAAAAACGTAAAGGAAAATGTCGGAAGAGAAAAAGAAAATGCCAAGAGACGACGTATACGTGATAAGAGAAAGTGTGAAAGATCCTAGAAAGACGTTATTCGTTTTGTTTCAATTAATTTACACAAGGGTGTATATATACAGGCTGATTAAAAAGTAACACCCCATTGTAAGATACTTATAATTTATTTATTAATTATAATTTTTACAAGAAGTATATATGAGAAGAAAGCGTTTAGCACGAGGTTTTATCTAAAATTTGATATGGGCACCGGATTTCGTGACCAGTTTCTGGAGCCACCCAGGTATCTCTTTTCATCATCTGAGAGAACCCTTTTAATTAGCATGGCTGCTGCTACCCCCATTCGTCTCTGCTTTAAATCTTACTGCCAGACTTGGTTTGGTGCTCCTGCTGTTGAGATTCTTAATAGAAGAATCTGCAATTTGATTGGTCCTGACCTGATATCACGGCTTCAACCACTTTCCCATCGCGGCAATGTATCTTCGCTGTGCCCTTTCCATAAATACTTTCATGGTAACTGTTCTGACGAACTTTCCTCTATTATACCTAGACCTTATGAATTTAAGCGCAGTACTTGATTGGCAACTAGGTCTCCTTATTTAACATTTAAAATGAGATCTAACCGTAAGTTCTATGCTAACAGTTTCTTTTATCGCACTTTTCGGTAGTGGAACTCTCTTCTGGTTTTTTGCGTTCCAAACATTTACATGCAATGTCATTTGTTATCTTCTGTCTTCTTAATTCTTGTTCTTTTATTGTATTCCTTCCTAAATAGTAGCTTTTCTTATACTATTAAACACTTAGTAATCCTTGCGTCTTAGTGGCTTTATTGCCTTTCATCTTCGAAAATTTAAAAGCAATGTCAGTCGTAATCTTCCGTCTTCTTAATTCTTATTCTTTTATTGTCCTCTCTCTATAATAGTAGCTTTCTCATATTCTGAAACACTCAGTAATACTTGCGACTTAGTGGCTTTATTGCCTTTCATTTTCAAAAATTTAAAAGCAATGTCAATCGTTATCGTCTGTCTTCTTACTTCTTGTTCTTTGTTGTTCTAACTCCTTAATGATGTTTTTCTCATAATCTCAAACACGCAGTGATCTCTTGCACCCTAGTGGCTTCATTACCTTGTTTGGGGTGATATGATTAAATAATACGCATATACACATCTAATATATAGTTTCAAATATAATACAAATGTACACACTAATATCATGGCATATTTACATCAGCAAGTATAGTATATTAATCAACATTTATGTAGATATACAAAAGTTTACATGCAGATATTTATATATGATCTCTATTTACATAAGAAGCGGTTTCCTGTTGCACGGACGAATGGTAGATTTATAAATGTGCAAGATGGATTCTGACTAGAACATCGAGATGAATAGCAGGAGCACCCGACCAGATATGGCAACAGTATTTAATGCACGGGCGAATGGTAGATTTATAAATGTGCAAGATGGATTCTGACTAGAACATCGAGATGAATAGCAGAAGCACCCGACAAGATATGGCAACAGTATTCAATGCATGGACGAATGGTAGATTTATAAATGTGCAAGATGGATTCTGTCGAGAACATCGAGATGAATAGCAGGAGCACCCGACCAGATATGGCAACAGTATTCAATGCACGGACGAATGGTAGATTTATAAATGTGCAAGATGGATTCTGTCGAGAACATCGAGATGAATAGCAGGAGCACCCGACCAGATATGGCAACAGTATTTAATGCACGGGCGAATGGTAGATTTATAAATGTGCAAGATGGATTCTGACTAGAACATCGAGATGAATAGCAGAAGCACCCGACAAGATATGGCAACAGTATTCAATGCATGGACGAATGGTAGATTTATAAATGTGCAAGATGGATTCTGTCGAGAACATCGAGATGAATAGCAGGAGCACCCGACCAGATATGGCAACAGTATTTAATGCACGGACGAATGGTAGATTTATAAATGTGCAAGATGGATTCTGTCGAGAACATCGAGATGAATAGCAGGAGCACCCGACCAGATATGGCAACAGTATTTAATGCACGGGCGAATGGTAGATTTATAAATGTGCAAGATGGATTCTGACTAGAACATCGAGATGAATAGCAGAAGCACCCGACAAGATATGGCAACAGTATTCAATGCATGGACGAATGGTAGATTTATAAATGTGCAAGATGGATTCTGTCGAGAACATCGAGATGAATAGCAGGAGCACCCGACCAGATATGGCAACAGTATTCAATGCACGGACGAATGGTAGATTTATAAATGTGCAAGATGGATTCTGTCGAGAACATCGAGATGAATAGCAGGACCACCCGACCAGATATGGCAACAGTATTCAATGCACGGACGAATGGTAGATTTATAAATGTGCAAAATGGATTCTGACGAGAACCTTGCGATGAATAGCAGGAGCACCCGATCAGATATGGCAACAGTATTCAATGCACGGACGAATGGTTGATTTATAAATGTGCAAGATGGATTCTGACGAGAACTTCGAGATGATTAGCAGGAATATCCAGCCAGATATGGCAACAGTATTCTATGTACGGACGAATGATAGATTTGTAAATGTGCAGGATGGATTCTGACGAGATGAATAGTAGGAGCACCCGAACAGATATGACAACAGTATCCAATGCACGGACGAATAGTAGACTTATAAACGTGCAAGATGGATTCTGACAAGAAAAACATCCTGGCTTGACACAGTCACCCAACCTTCTTAACAGTAGCTGTAGCTACTGATTCGATGTAATTGTTTCATTTGGGGTTGGTTGAGAGTGTGAGACCGAGGAGGCGCAGTGTTGCTTTCTGGGAAACTAGCGTCACCCATACTGATGGGATGTGGAAGAGCTTTCTATGGTGAGTAAAGGAAAGTAGTTTCGTTTTGGAAGCATTAAAATTTACTGGCCATTTCTTACCCCAGTCCTTTACAATTTGGAGATCCATTTATCAAGAACTGCAACAAGTTTACTTCATCATCTTTTCTAACTGAAGCGGAAGTAAATGGCAATGTCGTCAGCCAAGATGTCTACGTGTGAACTGAGGAGATCAGGAAGGGCATTGATGAAGATCAGGAAAAGCGTAGGATCTGCTATAGAGCCTTGAGGAACGCCCGCGTTCAAGTTATGGAATCTGGAAGCATGCCCGTTCGATATAACATTCATTACGCGTTTTGACAGGAACGATTGAGTTAGATCAAACAAACGTCCGTTTATACCATAGAGTTGTAGCTTGCGCAGAAGGCCAGCATATCAAACACTGTCAAACGCTTTCGAGATATCCAAGACAACAGCTCGTGCTTCGCCGTTTTAATTGCGAGCCTGGAATATATATTCGGTTATGGTCGTTAGCACACCAGCTGTACTCGTGGCAAAGCGGAAGCTGTATTGTTTGGCAGAGAACAGGTTGTGGGATGTGAGATGTTGAACCACTTCAGCATTGATAATAGTCTCAAACACTAAATCGGTAAGCGGTTGGTAGGCCGATAATTAGAGGGGTTTTAGGGGTTTTCTGTGTTTTTAAAGACAGTAACTACAGAAAAAGCAAGAAGCAGAGAGGCAAAAGTTGTAGTGTTTGTGTATATATATATATATATATATAGTCATCCGCAGACAAATCTTTTTCGCTGTATCACAGCTCATCAGTACGGTTAGACTCCGATTGCTTTTAACCGAGGATTGAAATCCGACCGCAGTTGCGTCAGTCGGCGATTCTACCTCTGGGCTATGGGTGTTCGGTAGAAGAAGGCAGACTTTTTAGCATGTATATTATCATTATAAACGCCCAATATGGAATTATTTGTTTAAATATTATTTTTGATCGATACTCGTATTTAAGTAGATATTCTGTTTATAAACAAACAGTATATATATATATATATATATATATATATATATATATATATATATGTGTGTGTGTGTGTGTGTGTGTGTGTGTGTGTGGAATTATTTATTTGAACATTATTTTTGATCGATACTCGTATTTAAGCAGATATTCTGTTTATAAACAAACAGTATATATATATATATATATATATATATATATATATATATATATATATATATATTAATTCAGGTACTTTAATCCAAGTGAAAAAAGCAGGAAGGTAAATTCCAAAAACCCGATCCTAATTAATATTAAAAATTTTATTTTAATATTAAAGAATGATACAGGAAGAGAGCTCCATGTAATAAAATATTACAGAGCAAATATAAATTAAAAAAGGATTAATTCAATGATGTTAAATGACCATTTCGATATGAAAATCCCCACGGGGGATAACACATCACCTCAACAATAGAAAAATCCTTTCAGAAACTGGAGAAAAATCAGTCTAATTTTCCTTTTTAAATAGATTTGCAAAGAAATTAAAAAAGAAAATACAAAAGAAAAAGAAAAAAGAAAAAGATAAAACAAAATAAAAACAAATAACCAAGAAAAGAAAAAATTGACATCGTCTGGGTTCGCAAAAAAGGAAAGAGAATTGTAACTTAAAAATTAACAGACGGCCGTGTTGAATTGATGTAAGGTTAAGCAACACGGAAAAAAGGCGGGAGATAAGAGAGATAAAGGAAGGAAGGGAGGGAAAAGAAAAGAAAGAAAAAATTTTTTATATATTACAGACTCTGGACATATTCAAAAACCTAACTTCCCAAAATCGTTGAAGTATTAGAAAAAGGCCTTTACTTAAAAAGGCATAATTATTTTTAAAGGGAATAAAAAGATATAGGATTTAAAATAAATTTTTTTTTTTAAATTAGGTCATTTGATTTAAACTAAATAAAGACATCGCTAGGTAAAAAAAAAAATAAAATTCATTTACAATTATACATACATATAGAAGTACACACATACATACATACACATACACACACAATTCTTCGATTATGAATACATATATACATACATACACATACACACACATACATTTAATTCCATACACACTTATATACTTATATACACATACATGCGCATACATATATATGTGTACACATATATACAAAAATTCACACACACAATATATATGTGTACACACACACATGCACACATATACATACATACATACACACACACACACAAACACATATATATATACATTATACATATGCACACACACACATACATATAAAAATAAATGAATATTAAAAAAGAGCATTTAAATAGCTAAAAAAAATTTCCACATAAATACATATATACACACATACATATATACATATATACATATATACAAAAAAGCACATACACACACTAACATACACATATACATAAAAATTATAAAAAGAAAAATTAAAAATTAAAAATTAAAAAATTAAAAATTAAAAAACTTAAAAAAATTTTAAAAATTAAAAAACTTAAAATTTAAAATTTAAAATTTAAATTTTAAAATCCGCCCTATGACGGCACTTTCCCCGTGGGGATTTTCATATCGAAATGGTCATTCAACATCATTGAATTAATCCTTTTTTAATTTATATATATATATATATATATATATATATATATATATATATATATATATATACTAGTAGTATAGCCCGGCGTTGCTCGGGTGTAATGTAAGCTTTAAAACTAATGCATGGTCCTGGAGCTCAGACTCAGCCTAAAGAATATTTGTGTGAGGTTTGCTGAGAGTTGGATAAAATTGTAGGTTTATATAAAAGACATACAGGCAGATAAACAGACACACACACAAACATCTTGCCTTTTATATATATATATATATATATATATATATATATATATATATATACATATATATATATATATATATATTATCGATATTCTACACTACTATAAAACTGCAACCTTGAAACTTCTGAATATCGTTTCTTATGTCTTTGTCTATGAGTGTATCAAATTTGATTAAAATCGGACCACTCCTTGTATAATCCGATTTTTTCGATTATCGATTTTCGATATTTATCGGGGGTACCTCGATACAAAACCTAGCTAAGAACACTCGCAGACGCTTATTGTACAACTCTGTAAATGTTCAAGAAAATAGGTTATGCCGTTTCGGAGTCTATATGTAATGGACACATACACACAGAAACGCACAAACACACACACACATACACACACGCAGACAAAGTTCCATTTATAAATAAGTTTATATATATATATATATATATATATATATCTATTTCTACCGGCCTGATTATTTACGATAATTCTTTGCTACGAAAATATGTGTTATTCGGCAGTGTTGACTTACATCCATTCATTTTTCTTTCAGTCTACGGTTTCGCTTTAACTGGAAACGACTATTGCTTTTTAGTCTTTCGTGCCAACGTCCAAAGAGTCTGAGCTCCAGGACCATGGGTTAGTTTCAAAGCTTTCATTGCACCCCAGCAACGCCGGGCTGTACTGCTAGTGAACGTATAAAAATAGACTTTCAAATGGTCTCTAACTGATATTATATCTAAGTTTAGTTTTCGGCTTTCGTTTTCCCAATAACTTTAACCATTGCTCACATGTTATCCTCAGCATCCTTCTGTAGAACCATATTTTTGTAACCTAAAATCTCTTCTCTCAATTTAAGATTTGACTGGCTAGCATTCACAGTCATAGAAAATGTCGATTCGGTAAACAGAATAAATTGATGCAAAGTGTCGGTTTTTTTGGGGGGTTTTTTTTTGTTGTTTTTGTTGCTGGTTTTCTATTTAATCAGTTTCAATTTTATGTAAACTGACACAAAATGAAAATAACTGTGTATGACAACTAAGAGTTTCCTGGGTATGACAATAAATTTCATCTGGCAGCAAGGCCTCTGATCAGAAGATTGGATGTTTTGAGGAGCATGGTACCACCTCTTAATTGCTGTTGTTCCAGGTTCACTCTAGTCTGGAGTGGTAGCACCTGTTAGGGTCTCAGTTATGGGCAAATGGTTTAATCCTCCAAACTGGTGTCAAAACACAATGAAAGTATAAAAATATTTGTTTTATAATGAAAATCAGCAATACATTTTTAAGAAAACAAAATATTACCAGCAAAACATTTTTGAAAGAAAAAAAATTACTAACAGTAAATCTGACTCTCTATAAAAACACTCGTGATAAAAATACATCAATGAAACCTGATCTGCAAATTGATTTCTTACAAAGAATACATATTCTATTCATGCAAGCCTATCTTAACCCACTAGGGCCATTCGTATCATATTTGAAAGCAGTACTGACTGCTCAGTCAATGAATACCAAATGTTTCCTTATAGGGAAATACCAAATGTTTCCTTATAGGGAAATACTGTATCAAATATGATACGAATGGCCCTAGAGGGTTAATAGATAGATAGATAGATAGATAGATAAACAGACTGAGATTAACCCTCTAGGGCCATTCGTATCATATTTGATACAGTATGAAAACAAGCCTTGAAAGAAATATTTTCCTGAAAATTTTTTTAAGAGAAATATTTTATAAATTTCAAATGAAAGCAGTACTGACTGCTCAGTCAATGAATACCAAATGTTTCCTTATAAGGAAATACCAAATGTTTCCTTATAGGGAAATACTGTATCAAATATGATACGAATGGCCCTAGAGGGTTAAGAGAAATATTTTATAAATTTCAAATGAAAGCTGTACTGACTGCTCAGTCAATGAATACCAAATGTTTCCTCATAGGGAAATACCAAATGTTTCCTTATAGGGAAATACTGTATCAAATATGATACGAATGGCCCTAGAGGGTTAAAATGTTTTCAATATTGAGTGATCTATTGAGGTCGATATGCTGAAAAACAAAAGAAAATAAACCACCTCTAGAAAATGTCTACACAAACATTTAAAAGCTGAGTATCATCTGTCATGGATTTAATTGTTAAAGCAGAATAACATGTTTATTAATTCAAAACTCTGAAGAAAATTAAATTCCTGTATTAAATGACCCATCAGTTAAAATACTGTGGGACAAATAAAAGAGACAGAGGAATAGAAAAAGAAAAAATAAGCATGATGGGGTTGAGGATAATATCTGTCTGTTTTATATCCTTGATCCCACAACTTCTTTTTACTTTCGGTTCACAAATGCTTCATCTTTAGTCTATTAATTTCTAATGAGAGAGATTTGGCATTTATTTATATATTTATTTATTTTCAATTGAAGTAGATAGACTAAACTATCGCCCGGTTCACACTCCACCCACGTCTATTGAACAGGTAAAGAGGCTCATCCCTTGTTTCTTGTTTAGGATGCGGTTTCCGGTTTTCTCTTTTCCAATCTTTTCACTCTTTTCTTTATTTTTTTCAATTGGAGTAGATAGACTAAACTATCGCCCGGTTCACACTCCACCCACGTCTATTGAACAGGTAAAGAGGCTCATCCCTTGTTTCCTGTTTAGGATGCGGTTTCCGGTTTTCTCTTTTCCAATCTTTTCACTCTTTTCTTTATTTTTTTCAATTGGAGTAGATAGACTAAACTATCGCCCGGTTCACACTCCACCCACGTCTATTGAACAGGTGAAGAGGCTCATCCCTTGTTTCTTGTTTAGGATGCGGATTCCGATTTTCTCTTTTCCAATCTTTTTACTCCTACGTAGCCCCCTGCGCATCAGTGGCATTATTGCCTTGCTTGGGGTGATATGATTAAAAAAAAAGTATTCGAACCTGCGATCCCTATCCACATAGGGGAAGCCACCAATTGATCTGGCGCGTCTTAGACCTCTCGACCACTGATGACCAACAGTATAAACGAAGTCAAATCAATATATATATATATATATATATATATATATATATATATATACCTTCTTCTACCGAGCGCCCATATCTCAGAGGTAGAATCGCCGACTGACGCCAATTCGGTCGGATGTTAATCCTGGGTTAAAAGCAATCGGTGTCTGACCGTACTGATGAGCTGTGATACAGCGAAACAGATCTGTCTGTGGATGACTATATATATATATATATATATATATATATAACTAAGTGCTTAAATAAGTAAGTATTTAAGTATATATATATATATATATATCGACAGGCGTTCTGCTCCTTCGTCACGCTTGTCCGGCCACTTTTTAATTTCTCAATCTACTCCGACACACACAGGCGCAAGTGCACTCTCATCATATTGTGTTAAAATCCACAGAGAAATCGGACCTTTGCTCTTTTTTCCTCTCTGGAACAGTAAGAAAACTGGCCAGGTCATGCTCAGATTTGAATGACGTGACCACAATAGTACCCGCTATGAGGACGCATGAGCAGAAGACAGGGTGACAAACCTAAATATATGTTATGGTGACATTACCGATAACTTTAGAGTAAATCTGGCACAGGAGTTAAACATTATCTAAGAAGAATTTATAGGGGCGTGGTTAACAAACCTGTTGTGTAAGTGGAGCTATAATTCTTTAATTTTAGATAGAAGCTGCTCAGCCCCGGGGGATTCCTGTCTTGCGGCAGCATCTTTCTCATTGCACTAAAAAGGTTGTCTCGGTGTATTACTGATGCTAGAGTGACAATGGCCGCGGAAGCAGGGCAAAACAACAATTTTTATCTTTGTTCCATATGCATAAGTAAAACGACCTTCCGTCTTATCCAGCTTTGGTGAGGATGCCGGGTCGATATACTTACCACCGTACACACACACACACACACACACACACACACACACACACACACACACACACACATATATATATGATAATATATATATATATATATATATATATATATATATATTATATTATATTATTTGTCGTAAAAACGCTAATTCCTTTGACAGACGTGAGTGAACCTACTTCTTAGGTGCGGCTTTCGAAATTTTTCTTTAGATAAAGCCTACCCTCAAACGCGTCAGCTTACTAACATTTCACTTGGGACTTGACTAATTCGAAACAAGCGTTCATAAATAACGCATCATTCTTTAAAATGTCTTCACTTCTTTTAATGAAGAAAATGTCGTATTTTGTAAGCTACTGACACCACTGCTTGTGGTTTTATTGTTTACCTTATCGTATTGTAGGGGCCTTGGGGATGCTTGGTAAATTGGCCTTGTGCCAAACACGTCCGAAGTCCCCACAATTTAAATATTAGAAGGTTGAATGTTGAAATCCGAAAAGATAAAATACCTCGTGTGTACGTTAAAGCAAAGATTTATTTACAGAATGACAAAAGTGTAAGAAGGAAAATATAAGTGAAACTTTGTTAACTGAACACGATAATATATTTGTGAGAAGAAAATGTTAATTGTGAAAATGCACGCAGTTTTGTAGTTAAAATTGTTCGTAGGGAAATGTAGGTATTTAAAATGTCCGCAGAAGTTTAGAGTTCATGGTTGTGTAGTAGCAGAATGTAAAGTCTTTGTTCCTTCCTCTTTTTAGTAGGTCGTGACAGGTTGAGAGAAAGAGAAGGAAAAGCAAATAAAGAAGTTGTAATTAAGATTTTGTCGTTGTTGTTGTTGTTTTCTTTAGCGGCCTGGTGTGAAAATGAAGGACGTTGGAAAAAGAGGTTGAATGAAATTGTGACGTGCCCTGCGTCCGGTTCGGCTTCTTGAATTTTCTTTCGTTACATTGCCACGAGGTCTTCAGCTAACCGCTCCCATATCGGACTGATTGCTGTGACGAGTCAGGGGTCATCCTTAAACATTGAATTCTGATCACATGGTAGGCTACACGGACCATTTTTTTTCTTTGGCTGTGAAAAAAAACGTTTCTCTGACGTTATTTGCATTTTTAGATTTGTAATCCAATCAGGATCTAGAGTTTCGCTTTTCACACTGACTTGTGATAAAGAAAAGCTTTTAGTCGTTTGAATCCTCTTTTGTGAGTGTGCAATTTTTACTTTGGGTTTTTCCCAAATATTGGTCGTTTGAATCCGATTTGCGGGTGTGCAATTTTTTGTTTTTTTAGTTGGTTGATGGATGATATAGAATTTGTATCCTAGATTATCCAGACGGTTGTGGTATATTGGATATCGGCTTGGAACGAGAAATCGGAGAATCGAGTTCGAATTCCAGTTGAAGTCGGTGCATTCACGTACGTGTAAATACCCTTGGGAAATATATTAATCCATCGCTTCTACCTCGGGATAAGGGTTAGATAGTAAGACAAATTGGGTTCTATAACCTTGGATAGCAATCAGTCTAACGTAGAAAGTCATGGTAACCTACAGCGGGAAAATTTTCTGTCCAGTCAGTCATGTCTCTTTCGAGACATGATCACCCAAGCGTATATCACGTATGGTTCTTAACTGACTGACTTGAATTGTAAGACAGTTAGGTTCTATAGCCTTGGTTAGCAACCAGTCTAACGCAGAAAGTAATGGCAGCCGACTGCGGGAAAATCTTCTACCTAGTCAGTTATGTCTCTTTCAGTTGTATAACTTAGAAACCAACGATCAGCTTGACATCAACGATGAACACGAACTACGTATGTTTAAAAATATCAACTTATAATTTTATTCTCTTCAGTGACGATTGTGTGGGTGGAGTAGTAGTTAAAGGGAGGGCGCGCACATACGAGGGAGTGACTTGCTCGAATTGTCCTCTCTTCTTTGCGTTCTCACTGAGTTTTCTTTGTTCTCTTCGTTTTCTTTTTTCTGCCCGACCCGAAAAACGCGATTTTATATAAACTGAAATACATCGACTTCCTCTTAGTTGTGTCATCTTTAGTCCATGCGCATTTGTTTATCATTTCCGTGTTATTATTGCCCTTAGCCAGCTACCTTTGACGTCATCACATTCCTGTTCCATTGTTTATTATTTTCTATTTGACCGAATTAATATTATGTGGGTCACAGATGCGTCCTCTCTTGTCCAGCCATCTTTATTTATCCATTTGCATTAATATTGTCTTTAGGTCATCAAAATTCCAGTCTTTCCATTGTTTTCACTTACGTGTTTTTTCAGAGTTTTTTTTTTTTTTTTTTTTTTGTGGTATTTGATGAATTCTGTGTCATCTCAACGCTACAATATAAAACTGTACCAACGAAAAGCGCGATCTCTTTTTCTTATTCGTTTAATTAGGCCAGAGACGTGGCAGCTTCGATACTAAGAAGCAGCGGGAGGAAAGGTGTCACGGGAACGCAAGTCTTAAGTTGGCTTAGCGTCTTTCAGTGGGTGATATAACCGGTCTCACAACCTAGGTATGGGAAACGCATCGACACATCAGAATTCTTACGACCTTCTCTTGAATTCGTGCCGTTTTGGGTTTATATCTAAAAAGCCAGATAAAAGCAATCAATCCCTCTCAGAATCAGTCAGTCAGTTTAGTGCCATACGGGATACACGCTTGGGCGATCATGTCTCAAAAGAGACATGACTGACTAAGCAGAAGATTATCCCGCAGTAGGCTGCCATTACTTTCTGCGGTAGACTGGTTGCCAGCCAAGGCTATAGAATCCAATGTGTCCTGTTATTTGACTCATAGCTAGAGGGAGAAGAGATGTGTTATATTATTAAGTAGTAATTAGTGAGGGATCAGATTATTACTTCAATAGAAAACCGATCCCCCACTTTATGCCCAGTAGAAGCCTTAATCATGTTTTCAACTATTATATTCAGTCACTCAGTTAAGTGCTATACGAGATACACGCTTGGGCGATCATGTCTCAAAAGAGACATGACTGACTAGGCCGATGATTATCCCGCAGTAGGTTGCCATTGCTTTCTGAGGTAGACTGGTTGCCGACCAAGGCTATAGAACCCAATCTCTCCTATTATTTAACCCATAACAGGGTATTTGTGCGTAAGTGAATGCAAGGAATTCAACTGGAATTCGAACTCGGCTCCCCGATTTCTCGCTCCGAGTCGATATCCACTGCTCCACCCACGCACATCATTTATCTCTGCATAAAATTTGCATTGCCATAAATGCACCAGATTTTTGTTCGGTTTTTAAGTTGGAGTTTTCTTTCAAGATTACAGGTTTTGAGAACAAAAATATGGATTTATTTTTCAGGTAGTAAATCATTTGTTTGGCACGGGGGCTTTTCACTGTTCTCGATGAGGGCCCAAAAAAAAAAAAACTTCAAATATGACAGAAACAACGGAGACGAAAAATGAAATTGTTTTAAAGATAAAAATTTGCCTTTAAAACCATTAATATATTAATATTAAAATTATATTAAAATTCTAATAAATTAATTAAATTAACTCTTTGACTCCTCAATTGAAGGATGAGTGGGGTCATACTTATATAAAAAAAATTCTTCTGATTCTTTTATAAACCAACCATTTATTAAATAAAAGTCAAAGGTTTTCCTAAATTTCATGATTTGAATTTCAATAATTTTTGTTTTCAAATGTAAGTGAATTTTTGGCTATGAAAATGTTCTAAATGATTTTCTACATTTTTTTCTTTTTTTCAATTATAAACACACATTTTCAAAACCAAATAATTAAAGAATTTCTTGGCGATACAGAAATGACGCATAACATCAAGAATTGTCTACCCAATAAAAATATCGTTTATAACTTGTATTTGCTTGTATTTGCATTCATGTATTTGTATTTGCATTCACTTGCGCACAAATTTATCATTTACCAATTCATAAAAAATAAATGTGAAAACAATTTTTTATTCATAAATCTGTTATAAACATTTACTAATATTAAAATGTGTGAATCAACGATAAAAAAAATCCTTTTTTATTATTTTACTAGTTGTATAGCTCGGCGTTGCTCGGGTGTAATGAAAGCTTTAAAACTGATCCATAGCCCTGAAGTTCAGACTCTTTGGGCGTTGGCACGAAAGACGAAAAAGCAATAGTTGTTTCCAGTTAAAGCGAAACCATAGACTGAAAGAAAAATGAATGGATGTAAGTCAAATTTTGATTTCCTGGTATCGATATCAAATAAGTTTTTTTCGACGTAAACTGAATTTTGAAGGCTAAATAAGTCATCTGAGTAAATGGTATCATGGCTGAGACTAAGAACTACAATTATACCTACTTAGAGCCAAACCCGAAGCAAAAACTAAAATAAAAGAGCTGAAAAAATACAGACATACAGACAGATAAACAGACACATACACAAACATCTTAATCCTTTTTTAATTTATAATTGCTCTGTAATATTTTATTACATGGAGCTCTCTTCCTGTATCATTTTTTAATATTAAAATAAATTTTTAATATTAATTAGGATCGGGTTTTTTGGAATTTACCTTCCTGCTTTTTTCCCTTGGATTGAAGTATCTGAATTAAAATATATATATATATATATATATATATATATATATATATATATATATATAATAATATTTATTAATAAATTATAACATTGATATGTTACAATATCACTACAAAAGTAGCTATTTTGTTTCGACACTTTTTGTGTCTTATCAAGTGATGTGGTTATTTCGAAATGAATGGCTTTAAAAGGTTAAGAACAAGCAAGACCTCTTTCATCAGGGAGGCATTATTGTATGTACAATGTGGACCAATCAGAGTAAAGCAACTTTTACTTTGGAGAATATGTGGGAAGACTTAAAATTAATCTTGGTGGGCATTGGTATTAAAATTTTATAAAATTAAGATCGGCATTATTAATTAACTATTATATCTACTATATTTTTGTTGCTAAAAAAAACAAAAAAAACAAAACAAAAAAAAACTATATATATATATATATATATATATTTTAACAATTTCGTAGATATAGAAAGTTATTAATATATTAGACGGGGGAGAGAAAAAGAACGCATACATGAATAAACCTACAAACCTTCACATATGGAAAAATATTCACAAACATTAGTAAGAAAAAATATATACATAGTAATACACCCATGTATATACATACACAAATTTCAAAATTTAGTCTTTATCGAGATGTCAATTTGTCTGTTAACTTTTAGGCAGACTAAATTGCTACATATTGGATACAGTCACGGCGGATTCATAAAATCACTGGCCTCATATGAATGGGGTCAGGATAGACATAATCATATTTCAATGCATGAACACATAAGCGGGAATAAATATATACTTACGCAATAACATAAAACAAACTTAAATGCGTATGCATGTGCAAAACGTCATACATATATATATAAAGAGAGAGAGAGTTCAATACTGTTCATATGAAGTTATGACTGTAAGCCTCGGTTGTTTAGCTCGCGTGTGCGTGTGTCTCTGCGTACGTCAATGGTTGTATATATGTAAAATTATGTCTGTGTATGCGTAAGAGGCGTCATGACAAAAATACAAATTCAATCCCACCTTCAACAAAAGTTCATCAATATACATATCTCCGTATACATCCAGTATTTTAAAATAAAATTAAAACAGTTAGACGATCAAAAAAGCATGAAACTTAAGACATCTATCTATCTATCTATCTATCTATCTATCTATCTATCTATCTATCTATCTATCTGTCCATACATACGTACAGATATAAATATATATAGACTTACAAATATATATAAAAATATATATAAATATAAATACATACACAGAAATATACACATATATATATATATATATATATATATATATACACACACACACACATACAAATATATACGTATTACATATATATATACATATATATATATATATATATATATATATATATATATATATATATAAACACATACATACACACACACATACGCAAACAAACATATATATAGAAACATGGACACTTTAACAAACATATATGCATGTGCGGACATATACACAAATATACACACATACACAAACACATGCATGAACACATATACACACACACATACACACACACATATATACACACACATACACATACATATATATATATACATATATGATCGTATAATACGTTTTCAATTCATATTTAGAAATCACTTGTTTCTGATGAAGGACCGAGGGCGGTCAGAAATATAAAACACAATAATAAAAAAAATATATATACATATACATACATACACATATATACATATATATACACATATACATACAT
The DNA here is from genome assembly GCA_037127315.1 of Ascarosepion bandense. Classification (NCBI taxonomy): domain Eukaryota; kingdom Metazoa; phylum Mollusca; class Cephalopoda; order Sepiida; family Sepiidae; genus Ascarosepion; species Ascarosepion bandense. The sequence goes on from JBBBDQ010000984.1 coordinate 1,992,183, forward strand.
ACATACACACATATACATATATATATATATATATATATATATATATATATATATATATATATACATTTTCAAATTCGAAATTTTTTTTAAAAATTCCTTCCCATACACACATATACATATACACACACATATATATACAAAAATATACAGACAAACATGTAAAGCCTACACACATATACAGATGAGTACAAATATATACAAAAAAATATACAAATCAGTAATTAAAGCAAATCTCAATATGTCTACAAGCACAAAAGGACAAATGTACACTTATACATACATACGCAGAAAAATATATACATGCATATATATATATACATACGCACACACATACACATATACTTATACACATACATACACATACATACATACATATATACATATACATACATGCATATACAAACACATACAAACACGTACATACACAAATATATACATAGATACATAAACTAATATTTAAATATTAATTTGCCTATATCCGATGGGTACCTTCACCCGACCTAGACGCCCCAATCATAATCTCCCCAGATACACAATCAAGCACATATCAACACAACAAACACTTACAAGCAAAGAATCCAATACCGAACGCCAACCCAAATAGCCATGAGGCACCCAGTCCGACATCGATTATTGCGTCAAAACATGGCAGAAACTATACCAATATAACTCATTCAGCCGGAGTATAACACGTTTCACTATAGTAACGACTGACAGACCAACAAATAATAACCATCATACTCGAGGCCAACATCTCACATAATTTCTTAACTATTTATAAATCCCCTGCCCTTGCAAAAACCAATGTCGGGCAGAGCACCACACAGCCACACAACCCGCCTAACAATATTAGGTCGAATGGCTGGCAAAAATAGTATAGTATATGACGAACAAAGCACCCAGCAGAATTAACCAGAACGTCCAACCCGAATAGAAACACCCATCAAAAAGACAGTTAAGGATATTTTTCTTAATTACTTGAAAATTACAGCCCGTATTTTAATGTAAATGCTGAACTATGCTTACAATGAACTGTGAGCTCATTCCTCTGGTTTAACAGTTTAACCTTATCCCTAAATTTGATAATTTCTAATTTTTCGTTGAGACAGAGGTAGCAAGGTGCACGGAGAGAGTTACAAATTCGGGCCTTTGTAAGGATTTTCCATTTAACAGTGGGTGTTTTGTTTTTTTCCTTTAAGGACCAATAGTATTTAGATAATGAGGTGCTGTGTTTATAGGAATTATTACTGAAAGATAATGTATGTTGATACCAGCGAGTTTTAAACGAGTTCCTAGTCGAACCGATATAAAATTTTATATTACTAGGATTTTCAATTGTGGAGACGGTACAAATATAAACTATGGAGCTAACTAGACAGTTATTATGTAAAGGGCAATCTTTAGGATTTCTACAATTACAATTGCTGGTATTAGTACCTTTGTCTCTGGTACGATCACTTTGAGAATTGTGATTTACAATGCTTTTAGTATCATAATACTTTTTGAGGACTTTGTTGTTATGTTTTTTAATAATTTTTTCTAGATTATCCGTGCAACTATAGCTTAACTTGAGAGTATTATTGTTAAATATTTTACTAAGAGGATTAGTTTTTGGAAAGTGTTTGTTAATTAATTTTAAGAATTTATTTCCTACTTTAGTTTTGGCCAACAAATTGTAGGGAGGGGTAAACCATATGATTTTTCTAGATCTTTTCTTCTTGCTATTATCATAGTTAGTAGGGTTTTTGTATTTAAAATCAGCGGCCTTATAACCGCTGTTTCTGAGTGCAGAATTATAAAATTTACTATGTCTATCAAAAATTACTTTACTAGTGCAGAAAATCGATAATATATATATATATATATATATATATATATATATATATATATATATATATATATATATTATCGATTTTCTGCACTAGTGTAAGAACTGCAACCTTGAAACTTCTGAATATCGTTTCTTATGTCTTTGTCTATGAGTGTATCAAATTTAATTAAAATCGGACCACTCCTTCTATAACCCGATTTTTTCGATTATCGATTTTCAATATTTTCTGGGGTTCCTCGACACAAAACCTAGCTAAGAACACTCGCAGACGCTTATAGTACAACTGTATAAATTTTCAAGAAAATCGGTTCAGCCTTTTCGGAGTCTATAGGTAACGGGGACACACACACACACACACACACACACACACACACACACACACACACACACACACACATACACGCAGACAATGTTCCATTTATAAATAAGTTTAGATTTCAAGAAAAAAAATGGATAAATTCAAATTTGTGATATGTTTAGGTTTCATTACAATTCTGATCAACTTAATTTGAACAACACGTCGTCGAAACTCCTTCTTTTTAATCGTCTTAGAAAAGCCTTTTTGCCTCCCACCAGCATAGCTAATGTTAACTAGGGAACAACTAGTTTTGTCTACCCAGGATAGCTTTTTTTTTCTTTTGTTTTTTTTGTTTTTGTTTTTTTTGGGTGATATGAAATGGGAAAATAATATTGAATCAATTGCTATATCTGCTGTTACGAAAGTGGGTTCAGCGTGGTATTCGTTAACAATATTTGGGCCCTGTGTCTGACTGTAAACTGCATCTGGTAGCAAGGCTTCTGATTGGGAGATTGTGAGGAATATGGAAGCACTTCTTAATTGCTGTTGTTCCCAGGTCCACCCTGACCCGGAGTGGTAGCACCTGTTAGGGTCCCAGCTATGGGCAAATTGTTAATCCCCAAACTGGGGTCAAAACACTATGAAATACACTTTTATAGAAATATATACATAAAAATAGACTTTTATAGAAAAAAATACATTTTTGAAGGAAAATTATTATCAACAATACATTTTTGAAGAAAAAAATATTACCATAACACACTTTTGAAGGAAAAAATTATTCTCAGCAAAACATTTTTAAATACAAAATTAGAAGACATTTTCAGTTTTATGACATAAGAAAGAATAAAAACAGAAAAATTTTCATCAAAATCTTATTACATCAACCTTCTCACTATAATCGAACATGAAAAAAAAATACCCTAAAACCCCACCTTTTTGGCATTAAATAACCCACAGAAGTTGATATGTCGTTAAACAAAACTCAAACTCAAACTAACAATTTTTCTCGACAGAATCTATAATAGACATTTATAAATCAACCATTCAAATATACATTGAATATGGCTGTCACATCTGGTCTGGTGTTTCTGCAATGAACCTAGAGATTTTCTATAAAATCAAAAAAAAAAAAAAAAAAGAATCTGTAATGCTATCGGTCCTGACCGGGCATCTCGGCTTCAACCGCTTTCCTACCACCTTAATCTTTTTTGTAACTATTCTTTAAATATATTCATTAAAAAAGGAGCTATGTTATGTATAAATTCAACCTCATAATTTTGAAGAGAAATAAATTTCCTTCATTTTTATACCAGTTTCATTATTCTGTCTGGTCTATAACTTGCATTAAAAGATTGGAGACCTTACTTATGAATCGATCCTCGTAATTTTGAAAAGAATTAAATTTCATTCATTTTGATACCAGTCTTATTATCCTGGATGTTCATTGTGGTGCAGTGGATATCGACTGGAAACTACAAATCAGGGAGCCGAGTTCGAATTCCAGTTGAATTCCTTGCATTTACTTATGCACAAATACCCTTGGGAAAGGTATTAATCAGTCTCTTCCCTCCAGTTATGGGCTAAATAATAGGACAGATTATGTTCTATAGCCTTGGCTGGCCACTAGTCTACTGCAGAAAGCAATGGCAACCTATAGAGGGATAATCTTCTTCCCAGTCAGTCATGTCGCTTTCGAGACATGATCACCCAAAACGTGTATCACGTATGGCACTTAACTGACTTATTATCCTGTCTAAATATTGTTTTATAGGATTTGTAAGCAACCCTCGTCATTTAGAAAAGGAATGAAATGACTTCATCGTAATACTAATTTTTGACTGTCGAAATGATTTCCTCTGCAGAAGGTCGAAACAACTTTGATATCAAATATGTTAGGCTGTGAGTTTGATCCATTGTAGATAGAGCTGAAACTTCCAAACTGAAGGTGTGATCAATTAAAATTGTTTCTCGATATTGTAGTCTTTAAGCCTTGCAAACAGGAATGTCTTTTGAGATAAATTTAGCTGCTAATTGTTTACGGTATACTTGAAGTATGAATTTTGAACCGAGTAACATTTTATGGAAATATTTTATGGCAAAACGTACAACTTCGTTCAGCTGTTGTGAATTTATTGCCTGTAAGTGCTGCCATAACCCTTAACCCTTTCGAACCTGGTCAGCAGCGACCAAATATACAGCCCCTATATCGGTCATAGTCAAAGGTAACCAATAATGTAGCTCTATGACCCGCATTAATCTTCAAGTTTCATCAGCCCCAACCCCGTGGTTACCATCTAACTAACTTCTCACTCGTTATCGCGTTGTTAGTTTTGCCGTTGGTATCGTGTTGATGGCACGGTTTCACTCGACTCAGCTGGCGTTTGTCTGTTCATGATCATTCACACCTCAGCCACGTTGTGTTTTTGATCTCAGAGGATGAATAGATCGCTGATTAAGCAAACTTGGGCTGACTTGAAGCAGACTACCACCACTTTTAATTTCGTTGTTTTTCATCTTTTTTTTTTTTTTTACTTTTTTTCAGCGCAGTCCTATCGATTACCCACTTAGCTTTACAACTGACAAAAAAAAATAAAAATTAAAAATTTCAATATTTAAACATTTTCTGAGGGGGATCAGTTTCTCATACAACGTTATAGTAAATCAAGCCTCCATTTTGAAACCAATCGCCGGTACGACAATACCGCCACCTGTAAATTTGTTCATTATCAAATTTTTTGAACTTTTTAAAGTGCAATATTATCTTTTACACCTTAAACTTTACGAATGACAAAAACAAATCGCAAAAATTTCAATATTTAAACAATTTTACTGGGTGGGGGGCGACCAGTTTCTCATACAACCTTATAATGGATTGAAAATGGAGGATCGATTTACTTTAAAAAATTTGTTTAACTATTGTAATTTAAAAAAAAAATGTTTGTCAGTCGTAAAGCTAAGTGGCTAATCGATAGGACTGCGCTGAAAAAAGTAAAAAAAAAAAAAGAAAACAACGAAATTAAACGTGGTGGTAGTCTGCTTCAGGTCCGCCCAAACTTGAAGTGAAGACTGGTCCGACAGATGGGAGTTGCACAACAATAACAACAACAAAAAGAATTCTTTGTAATGAAGAATTAACTCGGGTTAAAAAGCAACAACGGTTTAGCTTATATATGCTTTGTTGCATACAGTGGTTTTCAACCACTCCGACTTAAAATTAAATGTCACTGGGATAACTTTTGCAGTCTGCAGCTCATTTTAATAGTAACTTAAATTTCAAAGTTCTGCTCTTTGTGGTCTCTTACAGCAATAGAGTGGGAACTCTCCATGTGTCTCCCTGTATATTCTGTCTTTTCTGTTCTAAAATCTCCCGCTTATACTGACCCCCGCGTCTTGCATGGGTATGGGTTGGCCAGAGTTTAGGTTTGATTGAATTGTATACTTTTTCTAAAATTCCATATTCTCAAAATATTTTTTCTCAAGTGTTTTTCTAAATTTGGGGTTGTTCAGTTTCTTTTTGAGAGTGGTCAGTAAAGTCAAACCGCCTTTATTTTTGTCCGACTGCCTTGATGTCTCATCTCATACTACCAATCCATATAGGCGGCGCTAATCTCTCTTCCTTTTCTCATCTTCACGGCAGTTCAAATCAACCTGCTTCCTGTGATTATCCAAATTTCAAAATGGCATAAAAAAAAGGGATTTTCAGTCATCAGCTTTGACTCATGTAGTGATTTTCCCATCGATCAGACCACTCAAACTAAAAGGAAAGAAAGTTATTTACACTTCTCCTCAAACAAAAAATTTCTTTTTTCTGCCTATGCCTTTTTACGATCAACAGACCATACAGCACGTTTGTCTATGATCACTTCAAAATAGTAATTAAATTTTTCTTATCATTTGCATTCAAGAAAATCCAAATTAATTAAAATTTTTAAAATTTTTAATTTTCTTCACAACTTTTCAAACAATTTTCATGAAATTTCAATAGTTATTATCTAGTGAGTGAGTAGACTCTTTCATTTTCTATCTTTCTTTTTATTAATTTTTTTGAATTAAAAAAAATTAAGTTTATTCAACTTAAGGCGATACTCAATGTCACTCTACTGTCCTTTGAAACCCGTTTTTGAATTTATAATATAATAATATAAGAATTATAATAATGTAATATAAATATAATATAATATCTAAACTTATTTATAAATAGAACTGTGTGTGTGTGTGTGTGTGTGTGTGTGTGTGTGTGTGTGTGTGTGTGTGTGTGTGTGTGTCCGTTACCTATAGACTCTAAAACGGCTGAACCGATTTTCTTGAAAATTACACAGTTGTACTATAAGCGTCTGCGAGTGTTCTTAGGTAGGTTTTGTGGCGAGGTACTCACAATAAATATTGAAAATCGATAATCGAAAAAATCGGGTTATAGAAGGAGTGGTCCGATTTTAATCAAATTTGATACACTCATAGACAAAGACATAAGAAATGATATTTAGAAGTTTCAAGGTTGCAGTTCTTACAATAGTGCAGAAAATCGATTATATATATATATATATATATATATATATATATATATATATATATATAAAAGGCAAGATGTTTGTGTATGTGTCTGTTTATCTGTCTGTATGTCTGTATTTTTTCAGCCCTTTTATTTTAGTTTTTGCTTCGGGTTTGGCTCTGGATATAACTGTAGTTCTTAGTCTCAGCCATGATACCATTTACTCAGATGACTTATTTAGCCTTCAAAATTTAGATTACGACGAAAAAAACTTATTTGATATCGATACCAGGAAATGAAAATTTAACTTACATCCATTCATTTTTCTTTCAGTCTACGGTTTCACTTTAACTGGAAACAACTATTGCTTTTTAGTCTTTCGTGTCAACGTCCAAAGAACCTGAGCTCCAGGACAATGGATTAGTTTTAAAGCATTCATTACACCCGAGCAACGCCGGGCTATACTGCTAGTAATATATAATATACTAAAATAATATAATAACTCGCTTTCTATCGGTTATAATATTAACTAGCGGAACCCGTGGAATTTCCATGGAAGGATAATTATTATTTCCTGGAAAAATTTTACTTTGTCATGCTACAAATGATATTAACGTCTTCAAACATAAAGGTATTGGATAATAAAATAACGATAACACAGAGTGTAATTTTATTAAAATGTCTATAAAAGAAGCTACTTTACTGTAATCTTATATTATATTAAGCGGCGTATGCACAGACCATAACCAAAATACTCTACGCTATTTTGTGAGAGATTTTGAAAAAAGAAAATTTTTTTTTTTATTACTGAAAAATCATGGCTTCTGTGTCCATTGTAAACAGAAAAGACCAACTGAGTAATGGCCAAGAATGTACAGGCCAGAAATTTCGTTATTAAGTCGCGGGATACGACAATAAACCAACCTACACTTCTACAGTACACACACATATACACACTCACAATTACTGCTACAACCACCAGCTTAAGATGCTACTGTTACGGTTATGCTATAGGCTCTCTCCTCCTACTCTCTCACTCTTTACTACCCTTCCGTTGAAAGGTGAGAGAAAGGCCGAGGAAAGTAGCGTTTATAAAAAAAATAGAGGGGAAGGAAAAGCTCGTGTAGAGAGTAAGTGTGTTATCTTTCTTCAGTGGCGTAATGGACGGTGTAACTAACTAACTAACTAACTAACTAAGGAAGGAACAAGCTGAATTATTATATGATTCTTGCTTAGGCTACTCGTTGGGACGTCCGTAAGAAATACTGACTCTATCGAGATTGGACTCACTGGAGTCTATTATTTAAGTGTCTACATTTGTTCATTTGTATTTGTGTCACAGGGGTGGGGGCAGAGGTGTTGTTTACTCAATAAGAAATAGTAAACAGCGCCAAGGCAAGGATCTAAAGCAGTCTTTCCGGTAAATTTTTGTTTTCTTCCCCGAAGGCCTTTACCCCGTAAAATCTTTCCTAAACTTCCTTAATTACGTGCAAATGTATCTGCTGAAATCAAATCGATAATTGCTTCTTGAAGAAACCTACCATTTTTCTTGTTTTCGACCACAACAAAAGTCGGACTATATGTCACCCCCTTACTACCATTTTCATATCTGATTCACCGCTGAATGACTTTGGGCGTAGGATACTTATTACGGCTCGTTTACTTCTTTTGAGCGATTAGTCCGCGATTTGTTTGGGTTCAGAACTCAATTTCCGCGCATGAATAGCAAAAAGGAAGGCAAATTGGTCGAAAAATCGCCAACCTACGCGTGAAGTCATTCAGCAGTGAATAACATGTTTTGAGCCGTGGTTACGGGGTGAGATAAACAGCGAAAAGAAGTTCGATATTTTTCTGGTTGTAAAATTGAAAAAAAGTTAGGTTTCGTCAATAAACAATTATCGATTTGAGTTCAGCATTTACTTTTGCACGGAAATAAGGATGTTTTCGAAAGATTTGAAGGGGTAACGGCCTACGGGGAACGTCTTTCCCAACCAGTGCTTTTCAACTAGGTCTCCCGCAAGAGGTCGCTAGGGATCCCGCGAGAAACAATGATAAATTTCTGAGTAATTTTTGTTTATTTTTATATTCATAACTTTAAAATAGATTTAGCTGTTGTTAGAAAATCGTTGATATTTAAAGTAAAGACTTCAACCTTTAATATTATTTAAAACTAGCAGTATAGCCCGGCGTTGCTCGGGTGTAATGAATGCTTTAAAACTATCGATTTTTTCGATTTTCGATATTTATCGGGGGTATCTCAACACAAAACCTAGCTAAGAACACTCGCAGACGCTTATAGTACAACTGTGTAAATTTTCAAGAAAATCGGCTCAGCCGTTTCGGAGTCTATAGGTAACGGATACACACACACAGACACACACACCGCTCCGGAATTAACAACTGAAATGAATTCTACTCGGCAATATCCAATATCTGTTACTACTTTTAAGAGACGACTCCATTCTACTGGGCTTAAAGGCTGTGTTTCAGTTAAGAAACCACTATTAAAGAAGGAGAATAAGGGATGAAATTGATCGTACAGTTCGAAATGAACTTCCTAAAAATGAACAAATGTTGTTTAAATGCTTGCAGGATTCTTGGAAATCACTTTCACCAACTTATTTTTATAAGTTATTAGAAAGAATGCCACGGATTTTCTCTGCAGTAATAAAGGCTCGTAGTGGTTTCTTTGATGAAAAGAAAATATGAATTAACTTTAATTAAATTTGAAATTACTCTATGTTAATTTTGGTTTAATTATTGTACAATTATGAGCAACAATGAAATATATCTATATTTATTCTTCTAAGACATAAAATGTGTTATTTCTTTCTTTGAGAGAATAAATCCAAGTGGTCCCAAACTTATGGTCGGTAGTGTATATATATATATAAATTAGGACACATGCTGACAGAGAAAAGAGACGATTCAAACAGCACTGAACTCACATTATTCTAATTTAATTTATTTTATTATATACTTTTTTATTTTATTTTCTTACTGTTCTTTTTTCTTTCTTTTTTTTGTATATATATATTTTTTACTGTTCTTATTTTTCACGTACTTCCTATTAACTTTAAACATGATCAGATACTCAGAGAAACCCAAACGTAAAACAACGAATTTGTTCGCCTGAAGAGAATCAATTTTAGACTCGAAACACGTGTAGCGCAAACCATGACAAATTTATACTCCATAATTTGTATGAATACCAAACGATAAATATATATTTTAAAGAAAACGTTCACGGCTTCTCGCACTTTTTATTTTATACTAATTACTCTCGTTGGAACAACCCTATTTCTTTATTCGATATATATATATATATATTATAAATTATACTTTAGAACATGTATAAACTACAATCTACTACAAAATTGTACATTTTGTTTCGTCAGTGAAAGAACAATGTCTCATTTTCTAAAGTATAATTTATAACAAATATTCATTGCTCTATTTTTCAAATTAATGTTTTGAACGTTGCAAATATTTTCTTTGCTCCTTATTCATTTGTATATATATATATATATATATATATATATATATATATATATATATTACAAGGAAGTGAAAGAACACGTAGATTAAAAACCCATTGTTCAAGTATTTACTTTTATAAAGAGTGCTCAATACAGAGTAGAGCTTAATTTTGTTATTACAATGGTTTATTAAAGCATTATATCACGACACAAACATTTTCATATTTCAGAACAATACTGTTTTTCTTCAGGTGATATGTTAAAATAAATGGTGAAAATGATCTATTTTTAAAATATAAGATGAATTCATTGTTATTTAGAAAATTAGGAAGTGGTTGTTGAAGAAAATATTTTAGGTGTGTCAATGTTGTTCACACACCTAAAGCATTTTCTCCAACTACCACTCCCTAATTTTCTAAATAGCTTTGAATTCATATTTTAAAAATAAATCATTTTCACCATTTATTTTCACATATCACTTGAAGAAGAACAGTCAGTCAGTTAAGTGTCATACGTGATACACGCTTTGGGCGATCATGTCTCGAAAGAGACATGTCTGAGTGGGCAGAAGATTATCCCGCAGCAGGTGGCCATTGTTTTCTGCCGTAGACTGGTTGCCAACCAAGGCTATAGAACCCAATCTGTCCTGTTATTTAACCCATAACTGGAGGAAAGAGACTTTCCCAAGGGTATTTAAGCGTAAGTGAATGCAAGAAATTCAACTGGAATTCGAACTCGGCTCCACGATTTGTCGTTCCGAGTCGATATCCACTGCACTACAACTTTTATAAACCATTGTAATAAGAAGATTATAGTGTGTGTGTGTGTGTGTGTGTGTGTGTGTGTGCAGAGAAGTGATGTTAAGATTTTACTTAATTTGCCAGCTATTTAATGTGAGATGCTGCCTATTCCGATATGATAGGTCTCATTGGTATATTTGGTTTATGTATTTTTGAGAGACCGTATAGTGTGGAGCATTGTAAAAACAGCCAAGCCTTACAACGTTGGGCAAATATGTTGTAACACCCCAATGGACGTTCCGAACAATTTCTCCGGCGGCCGTTCTCCACGCTGTGATGTTTGCCGGGAGTTTGTTGAAAATGTCGGAGTCTCAAGCTGATTAAACTATAAGGAACGAACTTCCACAACTTGGATGAGTTGAAAGGATGCTTTATTTCGTTTAGAGTTAGTCTTTTCGGTTGGGGCAGGCGAATGAGACACACAGCTCTAACTCTAATGGAGATCAAATCCGAACTGACCGAAACAAGACGAACGGAGGTTCACTTCACTCAACTGACTGACTGACTTAACTGACTCTCTCACTCTACTCTACTGATCGGCTCAGAAAAATCACCTGTATTTATTTAAAACAATCCAGAAGTGACTAAAGACCCCCAGGCTAAAATAAAACTAAAAGATAAGCATTGGCGACTGTAAGTCCGAAATTTCAAGGTACTTAAATTTTCCTTCTTTTGATGTGTAAACATCTTGCGGACTTAGTATTTTTTCCATTTTTTTTTTTTTATCTTTTTATCTTAATAAAGCTTCGGCCGGAAAATTCTTAATATACAAGATACAGTCAAAGACAGCCTTTCACCTGGTCATTCAAAAACCCACCTCCCGAACTCTATTTCCTGAACTTTATCTCTTTATCACATTAAATCACTGAGTCAAATATTTACCGGAAGAGTGGTAGGATTTAAAACAGTAATCTGATACCCTTGTCTCTTCCACAATTTTCCTCATAAAAGAAAAAGCGTTTATTTATTTTTTTTCCTCTTCTTTTTCACTTTTGTTAAATATGTTTTGAAACTATTTTCTATTCTTAACCATTTTAATCTATTATAATAAAATACATATTTTACAAAGCACCTTAATATACGCCTAGTTATCGTGTCACACTGTAGACTGTGGCAAAAAGAAAAATTAGAAATTATGATATTCCCAAATAAAGACGAACTGTTAAATGAAAGAACAGAAGTTATGACAAAATGTATCCACACTAAGAAATACCTCTTAGGTTCAGACAACCATGGATGAAAACGTCACCATTCGTTTTAATTTAAACAATGCCCGTTCATAAATTCCCTGCCACGTGAACGTTCAAATAAAACACCGTTACAAGAGCGTTCTTAAAAAGGAAAACAGTAAAAGGTAAAATTAGTTATTAAAAATCTCCTGAAGACACCACTCATGGTAGAAACCTGGGTAGCGAAATAACTAGTTTAAAAATGGAAAATATATGTATATATTGGGCGTGTATAATGATAATATACACGCTAAAATTTCTGCCTCCTTCTACCGAGCGCCTGTAGCTCAGAGGTAGAATCGCCGACTGACGCCAATTCAATCGGGTTTCGATCCTGTGTAAAAAGCAATCGGCTGTCTAACCGTACTGATGAGCTGTGAAACAGGTAAGTCTGTGGATGACTATATATATATATATATATATATATATATATATATATATATATATATATATATATATATCACAAACTAAATAATATCTACATTGGCCATACTACCAACTCGCTCTCACGGCGTCTTACGTTCCACTTAAATGAAAATTCAAACATATTCCGACATTTAAAACAACACGGTTATCAACGCACACTTCTCAGGAAAACGCTCGTTCAAAACACATGTATACTTAGACAAAAAATAATAAACGAAAACTCAAAATCCTGGAAGCTATCTACATCAAACAGCTTAAACCTGGCTTAAATAGGATAAATCTTGATATCTCTATTAACATACACCAATGCCTGTAATCGGATCAAGAACCTCACCACTACTATTTGTCACTGTCTGCGGCCATCCGCCACGGTGAAAATGAACTTGTCTCTTTGATTTCATTCCCTTTGTTTAATTCAACTTTGTTAATAACTTAAATGTTCTATGTTCACTATATGTTCGGTGACTGGCGTGTATATCCACTGCTTATATACAACACGTTAAAATTTCCTTTTCGGATTCAATGCGCTTATGGCTTAAGGAGTAGCGACCCCGACTGATACCAAATCGGTCTAGTTTCGATCCCGGCCAGAAGCAAGTGGATGTGTCTAGCTACACTGATGAACTGTGATACAGCAAAACAGGCTTGTATGTGAATGATTAATATATATATATATATATATATATATATATAATATCCTACGTCGATGTCACGGCTCGGAATTTCATACATTACGCAATCTTCGGGTGCATATTACGAACTGACCGTTTTAGAGATTTTAACTTAAGTTCACTCGATGTTCATGGAAGTTAAAAATTATAATGTTAGGGTACTATTTCTTAATTTATCAAAAGTAAAATTTAAAAAGACAAAAATTGCATGGAGATAAAAAATTTAAATTTAAATTTTAAATTTTAAAAAATGTTATTAAAATGCAAGGAGATGAATTTAAAGGGGTGTAATTCATAATTGTCAATAATAATATTTGCCGGGAAAAGAAAGAAAGAAAGAAAGAAAGAAAGAAAGAAAGGGGGAAGTAATGGAGTTAGAAAAAACAGACAAACGTAAACAAGATTCAGTATCTATCAAGATCTAAAAATTTGAAAAGAAATTCTATGGCAGCTTGTGTTCATTGATTCACTGTTTTGTTTGAGTAGACTAGGGTTATTAATATGATTTACATCTGTCTCCTTTTCCATCAGAAGATTTCGTTTTAGCGACGATATTCCAGATCATAATTGTGATCTTGTTTTTCTAATTTCCAATAATATAAGGATAAAGCAGTGTTTTTTCTGTATTTACAATTGCTTAAAGACAACATCTGGTTATTGAAACGATATTTTCGCATGTTAGTAGTGGCTCCAAAATAGAATTTAACATCCTCATCAGTCGAATGAAGGTGAGCTCAATAAACAACACTTTCGGACATACACTGGCCATTCAATAGGCAGGTCTTATTTTTTCAGTAGTTGCAATTATTTTTCGGGGGTCACTACAAATAACACTCTACTATATTGAGCAGTTTTTTTAACACTTGCATAATATTTTTATACATGTGTATATATATATATATATATATATATATATGTCAGATTAAATAAATTGCAAACACTATGTTTCCTTATTTTTAATAAAATCCGTTCATACTCACGGATAATCTTCCGCGTATTACAATCAAAAGGTGTCAGAAATGAGCTGTAACGTTGACAGATGTTATTTTCATTCATTTGTTAAGGTACCCAAGTAGTTTCAAGCTCTTTCCAAGGTCATCTTCAGGGGTGTGAGTTATGTTAACAAATGTAACCAGAAAACTGTGTTCCTAAAAATTACTGTACATTTTTCCTGCTTCTAATATAATGGTTGACAAATTGCTAGCGTTCAGTAAAACGTGAAAATTATCCAAAAAGGAATTTTTTATATATTGTAATGTCATGGTCATGCACGTGGTAAAGCATGAAAAAACTGTTCTCAACTATAAGAGTGAATGCCCTAACTAAAAGTTTCTTTAATATTTTTTAGTATATATATTTTTAATCCTTTTCTAATACGTTCGAAATTTTAATTTATTTTGGTTTACAGAGTTTACATTAGGAATTTTACCGCCTTTTTCGGTAAAAACACACTCATTTGGAAATTCTTGCAAAAATTAAATAATTAACAGATTTTAATTAAACTTACCGGAATTATTCAGAAATGAATGAATTTATTTTTAAAATTAGAACATTAGAATGAGGCTGCCATTACAATGGCAACGGTAGACTGGCAATGGCTGCGGTAGACTGGTTGCCAGCCAAGGCAACCAGTCTACCTACCGCAGAAAGCAATGTCAACCTCCTGCTGGATAATCTTCTGCTCAGTCAGTTGTGTCACTTTGGAGACATGATCGCCCAAAGCGTGTATTACGCATTGCACTTAACTGACTGACTGAATATAAAAGTTGGAAACATGATTAAAACGTCAATTGGGCATAAAGTCGGGGATTATTTTTCTATTGTTATGAAGTAATAAACTGACCCCCCATTAATTACTTCTTAATAATATAATATATCTCTTCTCCCTCTAGCTATGTGTCAAATAACAGGATAGATTGGGTTGTATAGCTTTGGCTGGCAACCAGTCTACCGCAGAAAGAAATGGCAACCTACTGCGAGAGTATCTTCTGCCCAGTCAGTCTCTTTCGAGACATGATCGCCCAAAAGCGTGTATCACGTATGGCACTTAACTGATTGACTGAATCGTCAATATCCTTGTATTGTTCTCATCTTGGTTGATATTTATATTATTATAGACACAACGATTCGACCAAGAACTCACTTGTCATCATCAGGTGTTCGTTGATTGTCCAAGAAATGAACTCATGGCCACTAGATGACAGTAACACATGTATAATCAACTCCTCTATTCACTACTCTAGTGGTGTATTATTGGAGCCTTTTATATTCTGTATCAGTAGTGGATATAGAAGTTGGTTATACATGTCTTACTATCAGTTCGTGGTCATGAAATACTAAACAGAAAATGCTACACTTTTTCCATTAGCGAGATTCGTTTTTGATAAATTGAGTGTTTCTGCCAATTCCCGCCTTATGTAAAGCTGGTTATTCTCAATCAATCTCTTGATTTGGTCGCTATCTCTAGTAAAAGTCTGCCAACTCCTAAAACATACCTCTAATTGTGGAGTTATTTTCGCAGTGGAAGCTAGTATTTGTGCTAAAGTCGGTCCTAATAGGTTCGACGTACAAAACGTTAGGAACTTGATATAATATGTATTACGCAGTGTAATCTTGCCAGGTCGCTGACTACTTCCATATTCGACTAACTGTCGACTACTATCATCCAACATCGACTGACCCTCGTTCCTCTTACTACTCCTACTTAAATTAGGTGGGAGAGTCTATTCACTATAGAATAGGTGTGTTTCAGCATAACAAAGAGTCGGTTTTTACATGTGTTACTGTTATCTAGTGGTCATGAGTCCAATTCTTGGATTTGGTGGTGACGCACCAATTCAGCAGGACACTAAATCACAGGGAGAAAAAATATCACAATAATCAACAAATGCTCCATATCAGTCGATCAATGGACACCTGATGATGACCAGAGTGTACTTGGTCGAATCGATGTGTCTATATTAACATCAATATCAACCAAAGTTAGAACAATATTTCAAAATAATACGAGGAAATCAAAAGTCTCTTTGTGTTATTGTTTTTTTTTTACTGGCCAAAATTATTTTATTTTTCAGCGTTCCTTTTGTATCGCGGAAGTTATGCGTAGAGCATCTCTTGTTTTGGTAGTAAAGGAAGGACGGTCGGCCATGTCCGGCACAAGACCACTCCACAAACACAGTCGACACTCCTTACATTTAAAAATGCCAAATGTTGAACAATTATTGAAAGACAGAAATAATCTGTTTGCATAAATAAATGAAGATTTATTTATAGAGTAGAATAACGTCCAATTTGTAGAAAGTAAACTTTTTATCTGTGAAAATGTTTTAAGAGAAAGTGTAGAAAGGAATTTACATAATTTAGAGTTCGTTCCTTTTAGAGAAATGTAATTTGTACAGAAAAGATAAGTCCATGTTTTTGCTGTTTGTATCAACAAAGTAGTAATAATGTCTTGTTCCGGTAAAGAGTATAAAGAATTCGGAGTTCGTTTGTTTTAGCAAAATGTAATTTGTACAGAAAAGATAAGTTCATGTTTTCACTGTGTGTATCAACAAAGTAGTAGTAATGTCTTGTTCCTTTCCGTTGTGTATAGCGAATAGGTGAAGAGGAAGAAGAGATAAAGAAAGTAGCACGAGAGAGAAAATAAGTGGGTGCGAATGTGGGTCGCCGCGGTCGGCCTATTTACTTGCCACATTGTGTCCTCTTTATTCTCAGCTCGCTCGTCCCTCTGACTGACCAACCAAAAACCGTGAAATATGTAGCCAACTCGCTCACATGGTCGGCTCATTTTTAGACAGGAAGAAACACGACACGGGTCAGTGAAATTTTAATTTGTGTGTTTGTTTGTTTTTTGTAAATCGCTCTTTTTTCATTGGTTAATAAATATTTCACACTTGCTCACGAAATTTTCCTTAATACTTGTTTTTTTTTTCAAAACCAAAGCAATATTTTTTTCTATTGGTCAGAAAATAGATTTTCGCATTGGTTCGTTAATTTGCAGTGAAGAAATGAAAGTTCGTTATATTTTTTACTGACCGCATAGTTTTCTAGTCATAGGCAGGCTAGACAGGATCAGCAAACTTTCTTCGTTTTTCGACCAGGTTCAATTTTTCTTCCCACTTTTTTGTATTTGAAGGTTAACTTCTCATTAGTTGGATTAGAAGTATGAAGGGAAGGAAAGAAAAGCAAATGTATAACAATTTTTATTTTTACTATTTTTAAAATTCTAGCCTTGAATAAATATTCAGTTATCTAGGTTGTTCTTTAGTACACGTTCTTTTGAGACAAATGTATTTTTACGGTCGGATGTGCGTTATGGTGCAGTGGATCTCGGCTCGAAACGAGAAACCGGGGAGCCGAGTTCGACTTCCAGTCGTATTCGTTACATTCACTTATTGGATGGGAGACCTTACTTATCAATCAACCCTCGTAATTTTGAAAAGAATTAAATTTCCTTCATTTTGATACCAGTCTTATTATCCTAGATGTGCGTTGTGGTACAGTGGATATCGACTCGGAACTACAAATCGGAGAACCGAGTTCGAATCCCAGTTGAATTCCTTGCATTTATTTATGCACAAATACCCTTGGGAAAGGTATTAATCAGTCTTTTCCCTCCAGTTATGGGTTAAATAACAGGATAGATTGGGTTGTATAGCTTTCGCTGGCAACCAGTCTACTGCAGAAAGAAATGGCAACCTACTGCGGGATAATCTTCTGCCCAGTCAGTCATGTCACTTTGGAGACATGATCGCCCAAAGCGTGTATTACGCATTGCACTTAACTGACTGACTGAATATAAAAGTTGGAAACATGATTAAAACGTCAATTGGGCATAAAGTGGGGGATTATTTTTCTATTGTTATGAAGTAATAAACTGATCCCTCACTAATTACTTCTTAATAATATAATATATCTCTTCTCCCTCTAGCTATGTGTCAAATAACAGGATAGATTGGGTTGTATAGCTTTGGCTGGCAACCAGTCTACCGCAGAAAGAAATGGCAACCTACTGCGGGATAATCTTCTGCCCAGTCAGTCATGTCACTTTCGAGACATGATTGTCCAAGAGTGTATCACGTATGATACTTAACTGACTGACTGAATATAATAGTTGAAAACATGATTAAGGCTTCTACTGGTCATAAAGTGAGGGATTGGTTTTCTATTGTTAGGAAGTAAGAATCTGATCCCCCACTAATTACTTTTTAATAATATAATATATCTCTTCTCCCTCTAGCTATGTGTCAAATAACAGGATAGATTGGGTTGTATAGCTTTGGCTGGCAACCAGTCTACCGCAGAAAGAAATGGCAACCTACTGCGGGATAATCTTCTGCCCAGTCAGTCATGTCACTTTCGAGACATGATCGCCCAAAGCCCGTATCACGTATTGCACTTGACTAACTGTATTTTTACGAAGGTCAGACGGTTTGCATAATAAATTGTCACAGTTGTATATATTTTTCTGCTCAGCAGTTAATACCCGCCATAATTGTAAAGGATCCAATCTTAGTTTCTACTAACCAATGAGAGACGTGGTCTCAAATCCTAGTATAAAACCGAATGTGATCCATGTAAGCCTACTTTTTCAAATACGTATGGTCTCGGGTCAGTGCAGAAGGAGGCGTATTTTTGACAACAAAGAGACAAGGAAAATCAACATCAAAGAGCAGAAGGCATTTGATAACTATAAGAGATCATTAAGAAGGCACCAGTTACCAGCCAGCTGCAGAGAGACGAAAGAAATTTGAAGTTCAAGTGAAAATGTTTCTGTGGATGG
Organism: Ascarosepion bandense; assembly: GCA_037127315.1. Classification (NCBI taxonomy): domain Eukaryota; kingdom Metazoa; phylum Mollusca; class Cephalopoda; order Sepiida; family Sepiidae; genus Ascarosepion; species Ascarosepion bandense. The sequence continues at coordinate 2,011,191 of JBBBDQ010000984.1, forward strand.
GCAGCAAAGAACGAAAAGAATTCAAAGGAACTTTCCCTGAGCACAAACTGTATGAATTTAAAAAATTTTTCTAAACTTACTATATGTCCCAAAGTCTCACGTGGGGTAAGTAGAAGTGTTTTTGTTTTTTATGAACGATCAAGGCTCTTTTTTTTTTCTTTTTTTTTTTTACTACTGCCTTCTTGAAGTGTTTTCTTTTATTGTCATTGATTTTTTCCCCAAACTGAATTTTTTTCCATTTTTCGATGGTGATCCTTCTAGCTGAAATTGTTATCCTGCTTTAATAGGCGAACAAAGGAATTTTGTGTAGACTTTGTTTTTGTACTTGTACCGAGCAAAAGCGAGGGACTGGATGTTTGCTCTATAACAACCAGAAAGCAAATGAACAAAAATCGTCTCTGCGCAGGTGTATTCGCGCAGATATTCCGGTTGAAAAATAAAAATTAATCAAATATTAAATTTCCATTTCGCGAGCCTACGCGAATTTTATTTGCCAGCCAATGGGAAGCCCAGAATGTTTTGATCCAAAAGGCAGATATAAAAAGCGGAGACACAAAGCATCGTCAGACAGACTGACGCAGAGACCAAGGAGAAGAATGTAATTAATATCCCCTTGACTTAAGTCGAGCGGCTACTACATTCGCCTCCCTTCACATATCATCACTTCTTCACTGTCTCAAAAGTACTTACTGACCTCAGGAGCGACTACTTCAAAGACTGTTTCCTCACAAACCAACTTACTGACTTACGGACCCTAGAAGTGGCAACTTCAAAATGAACATTCCTTACCTACAAGATACGTCCACATTCCTAAGCCTTTTATCTCTTTCAGTTCATTAGTTGCCATGAACATTCTAACCTCCGTTGGACCTTTATTTCAAGTCTTGCTTTAACTGTAAAACATCAATTGATATGTATATATATATATATATATATATATATATATATATATATATATATATATATATATAAAAACGTTATTTTCAACTCAATTTGCTTTTCTTGATTTTATAATCATTTTATGACTTATAGTGAGCTATCTACCACAAGGCCAAATTCCGTTAACCTGCAACAATATACAATTATCCTTCGCTAGAACGGAATCCTATTACAGTGTAACCCTGATATAAGAGAGTTGTCGGGACCGGATAAAGTTCTCTTATATCCTGATTTATCTTATATTCGGGTCTGGTCCCAAATTAGAGCCTGTGGTAATGTATATAAAATAGACCAAACCCGGATATAAGAGAAAACCGGATATAAGATAACTTTTATCCGGTCCCGACAACTCTCATATAATCAGGGTTACACTGTACATTACAACAGGCTCTAATTTTGGACCAGACAAAATTTCTCTTATATCAGGGAATCTCTTATATCCGGGTTATACTGTATTAACAGAAAAAGAATAGATAAGAAACCCGCTATAGTATAATAAATATTTTCCCTTTAAAATTTTATGCAGTGGTTAAGTCTTGGTTTGTTGTTTTGCGCCTATTCTTCTTCTTCTTCTATGTGCCCTGTCCCTTCAGGACGTAGGCGATCATGGCTCTCCACGTCTCCCTATCCCTTGTGGCTCTTAGTATGTTTGCTCCTGTTGCTCCTGGCAACCCCCGTTCCGTCATCCACCTGATCAGACCCTGCAAATATGTTATCCGCTGCCTTCCTCTGTCTCTCCTTCCTTCTATCTGTCCAGTCAGTATCAGGTTCTCCAGGCTCTCCTTCCTCATTGCATGTCCCGGGAACTTCAGTTGCTCTTCCTGATGCTCAGCATCAATTTCCTTTTTGTTGCTTGTATGCTCAGTCCACGATATCCGTAGCATCCTTCTGTAGAACCACATTTCGGCCGCTTCCAGTTTTGTCCTCATTTTCGATTTACGACTTGCTATTCCGACTAATTAGGTTTTTGTGATTGACTCAAAACCTTAGAATTAGTAGAAAATAATTTTATTTTTGTTTATATATTTTATTTCATCAGGTGTCACTATAATGCACTAGCAGTATAGCCCGGCGTTGCTCGGGTGTTATGAAAGCTTTAAAACTAATCCATGGTGCTGGAGCTCAGACTCTTTGGACGTTGGCACGAAAGACTAAAAAGTAATAGTTGTTTCCAGTTAAAGCGAAATCGTAGACTGAAAGAAAAATGAATGGATGTAAGTCAAATTTTCATTTCCTGGTATCGATGTCAAATAAATTTTTTCGTCGTAAACAGAATTTTGAAGGCTAAATAAGTCCTCTGAGTAAATGGCATCATGGCTGAGACTAAGAACTACAATTATAACTACTTAGAGCCAAACCCGAAGCAAAAACTAAAATAAAAGGGCTGAAAAAATACAGACATACTGGCAGATAAACAGACACACACACAAACATCTTGCCTTTTATATATATATATATATATATATATATATATATATATATATATATATATATATATATATATAAAAAAATCGATTTTCTGCACTATTGTAAGAACTGCAACCTTGAAACTTTTGAATATCGTTTCTTATGTCTTTGTCTATGAGTGTATCAAATTTGATTAAAATCGGACCAATCCGTCTATAACCCGATTTTTTCGATTATCGATTTTCGATATTTATCGGGGGTACCTCGATACAGAACCTAGCTAAGAACTCTCGCAGACGCTTATAGTACAACTGTGTAAATTTTCAAGAAAATCGGTTCAGCCGTTTCGGAGTCTATAGGTAACGGATACACACGCACAGACACGCACACATACATACACACACACAAAGTTTCATTTATAAATAAGTTTAGATTTGCGAACAGGATCTCCTGTTTTCTAAATTGATAAAAAAAATTTTTTCGTTTTGGACGGAGGTTTTAATTAACGCTACTCTAAAAATCATGGACTGGGCTATTTAAGTAGTGTCCTAAAATTAACTGGGGTTTCCCCCCAAAAAAGAGAACCTTTATAATTTTTCAATTTTTAACGTTACAAAAGTAAAAGTCCTCTTTTAGCACCTCGGTGAATCCATAGACAGTTTCTTCTTCTTTTTTTTTTTTTTTGGCTTACCTCACGCAAACAGCAACTGCTTTGCTTTGAATTTTTTCAGACCAATAGAGAACGGAATTGTAGAAAGAGGAAATATTTGTTCATGTAGAAGGTCGAGGAATTAAGTAAGACTAGAGATTATATAAGCAGGCAACAAAAAAAAAGTTGAAAAGATGGCGACTTGAGGAGTTTCTGGAATGACGGGGCCGCGGACGAGTTCCGTACACAAACTTGGTAACTGTTTCGTAGCAGCAACGGCCTAGGTAGGAGCTGGGTAGACAAGAAAGAAATATCAAGTTACTCTTGAACAAAAATAGATCTTACTGCAAAGGAATGGTAAGTGTTAGTAAAGACATAGTCAGTCGAAAGTATCGGGGGAGGGAGAATAAACGTATTTAGGAAGGTGTCTTAAAAGTACGACCTAGTAAGATTACCGAGGAGGAAAAAGGATGGGAAAGATATAAAAGGAGTGAGAAACGAAAAACAGATAAAAAAAAAAAAAAATTGTGCTTCCGCTTCTTCGATAAATTCCGTGATTTTCTTTCGTAAGAATTTTTTTTTTTTTTAAATAGCGTCAAAAATATTTTAAAAAGTTTATTAAGGTGTTTTAACAGATTTGGGTGTTATTTTTTAGCTTACGTTTTGTTTTCGGCCAATGAGTATATTTTTGACTCATCCATCAGTTATTTTGAAAGCTCCCTGCAGACGACACCAAACTAAGCATGGCTACTCGGCTGTGGATGGACTTAAAAACAGAAACAATCCAAGAATGGTGAGAGAAAAAAAACTATTTTTTTCTTAAATTAATCCATTTTAGGTACTTAAAAGTTGGAAGGATTTCATTTATTTAGTTCTTTTAAAAAAAGTCTTTCTTGTTGATAAAAATTTTTATTAACCAAAAAAAGGTAGTAAAACAGCTGTTCTTTTTTTTTCAAGGAAAATTAATAAATAATTTTTAAAATTAATGATAATTATTAATTTAATTACTTATTTTAAACTTTTTACAGCATTAATCTTTTTTTTTACCCAATCTAATAAAAAAATAAATAGCGATAAATGTAATTAATTACATTATCGTTATTCGTACTGAAGACAAGCGCTATGCTGTTTTCAAAATTGCTTTATTAAAACAAATTGATTTTTTTTCCTCCAATTTATTGCTTAATGAGGGAAAATTGATTTTCTTATATGTGGTGGCACAAGGCCGAAAGTATGGGGTGCCCAGTGAGGATCAAACTCACTACTTATTTAGCGTGACAAGTTCGTTAACCATTACACTACGTTGAGGTGCTTGATGAGGGAGAGGGTTGTTTCTGAATTTCCCACCGGCGCAAGTGGTTGGGGTTCGATCCCAATTAAAAGCTTGGATTTTAAAAATAAAAAAAAATCACAATTTGAAAGAAAATGAAAATATACATTTAGAGAAAAATGACGCTACACAATCTTTCTAATTCTTATTTTCTTTGTGCGTCAATGAAGTTTACCCTTTTTTCTTTGTTTTCTTCATTAAACAAAAACAAGTGTAAAAAGAAGAAAATGCTGTCAAATTTTTTAAAATAAGCATTTACCGAAATAACTTTGGATTTTTGTGGAATGTTTGCGATTAATTGTGTTTTTTAAAGAAATAATTACAAAAATACAGATTTTTTTTTATAAAATTCAGTTCTAAAAAATTAATTTTTTATTAATTTTCCATTTTTAGTTTTTTCTTTGTTGATAAAAAAAGTTTTATTCAAAATTGCAACAAAAAATACACATATTTTTACAAAATTAAATTTTGAAAAATTAATTTTTTATTAATTTTCTGTTTTTAATTTTTTTCTCTTTTTCTTTCTCTGTTGAGAGAAAAAAGTTTTACTCACGTTTATAAAGAAAGCAAATATTTCAAAGGAATGAATTTGTTATAAAATAAGGAAACAACATCTGAAAGTATTTCTTTTCAACAGAGTCACTTACGGTAATCATGTAATTGATGAATGATGCAATTAAGTGATTGCCGCCAAAAAAGACCTGAACATATTTTTTTTGTGTTTTACTTTTTATTTCTTTTTTCTTTTTATATAAAAAAAATATAAGCTGATTTTTAAAAAATGTTTCTTTGTTTGAGTTTCACACGAGCCAAAGAATTAATTTATTACAATTTAATTAATTTATGAATTTTTAATAGAATTTAAGATATTGAGTGTAGCTGGTTAGGATTTTTCTTTTTTAGCCGTTTTAGGTACCTCCATCCATTCATTTTCGATACCAAAATTTTAAATTGAATTTTAAGAAATAAAAAGAAAGGTTCATTGTTTTTTTTCCTTTTTAAGTTTATTTTTGCAAAAGCTATCGATTTCAGGACAATCAATATTCAATTCCATTCATAAAATGATTGCTGTTAAATTGTAAGAACTTAAGTAATGGACGGTGATACTGATTATTTACTGAGTAAAACTTATTGACATCGGAATTGTCGATATTGCAAGTAAATTCGGTAAAGAGAATTATTTTTTATCTGATTTAAATATTGCAAGTAACTTTTTCACATTTTTAAGAGCAGCCATATTCTTTATTCTTTTTGTTTCCCCTTCTTCTTATAATCCTGCTCCCCTTAGACATTTTTGATCAATTACTTTTTTGTTCCCTTTTTGTTCCTCTTTTATTCCCCTTTATTTTATTATTTTGCTCCTCTTATTCTTTTGTTTCCCTCTTTTCTTTCGTTCCTCCCCTTCTTCGTTTGTTACTCTTCTTCTAATTTTGTTCCCCCTCTTTTGTTTCCCCTCTTCTTCTTTATTTGTTCCTCTTCATATTTGATTCCCCTTCTTCTTCTTGCTTTTCTTTTTTTGTTTCCCTCCTTATATTTTTGCTCCCCTTCTTCTTAGACTTTTGATCCTCCCCCTTTTTCTTCTTCATTTGTTCTCCTAAATCTTTTTTGTTCCTCTTTTTCTTCTTTTGTTCTTCTTCTTTTGTTCTTCCCTCTTCTTCTTCTTCTTCTTTTGTTCTGCCTCTTCTTCTTCTTCTTCTTCTTTTGTTCTCCTTCTTCTTCTTCTTCTTTTGTTCTCCTTCTTCTTCTTCTTCTTTTGTTCTCCTTCTTCTTCTTCTTTTGTTCTCCCTCTTCTTCTTCTTCTTTTGTTCTCCTTCTTCTTCTTCTTCTTCTTTTGTTCTCCCTCTTCTTTTGTTCTCCCTCTTCTTCTTCTTCTTTTGTTCTCCTCTTGTTCTTCTTTTTCTTTTGTTCTCCCTCTTCTTCTTTTTCTTTTGTTCTCCCTCTTCTTCTTTTTCTTTTGTTTTCCCTCTTCTTCTTCTTTTGTCTCTTCTTCTTTTATCTCCTCCTCTTCTTTTGTTTCTTTTCATTTTATTTTTTTCTCCCTCCTCTTCTTCTTTTGCCTCTTGTTCTTCTTTTGTTTTCCTTTTTCTTTTGTTTCTTTTTTCTTCTTCTTTTATCTCCTCCTCTTTTTTTGTTTCTTTTCATTTTATTTTGTTCTCTCTCCTCTCCTTCTTCTTTTGTTTTCCCTCTTTTCTTTCTTTTCTTCTTCCGCTTCTTTTGTTGCAAAATCAGTGTCTAGTACCCAGGTATCCTACCCCAGGCAGTACTTACCCAATGCATTAAAAAAAAGTCCATTCCAAGTTTATCCATGATGCAAAAACTGTCCTAAAAGGAACTGGACAATTTCTGGCACTAAACATAATTTCCCAGTTTTTTTCTGAAGGGATTCTCTTTCTACCAAAATGTTCAAAGGAGAATGTATGAGAGGAGAAAGCTATCACCAAGTCTGAATGATGAATGTGTGCTTCCAACAGATAAGCAGATTGGTTGCTCTGTTAGGGTACAAGGTGTCTCAGTGGGGGAAAAGGCTGAAGATTTGATTCAAGTCAAGAGAATTATGAAAAGAAAGAACAGTACCATTTGATTTTGCGAAGGCGTGCTACAACATCTGGTTCATGCATAACTGGAAAAAAACACCTTTCAATAAGACAATGATCCGAAACACTTCTAAATTATGTCAAAATTCTCTCGAGTCAAAAACAAAAACCAAAAAGGTACAAAATTATGACTTGGTCACCTCAATCTCTTGACTTCTCTCCTATTGAATTAGTATATGATGAATTGGATAGGAATGTTCAAAGAGAATACCCGGAGAGTGAGAGTGAGCTTTTTCAGGGATTGAAAAATATTTACAAAGTTCTACCATACATTTTTTTTTTAAAACCTGGAAAGGATACCATGAATTTGTAAAGTAGAAATTTATTGATGAAAACAAAATATGATTCTGTTGTATGATAATATTTCTATAGTTAAGAGCTTATGTTTTGTCAAACGCAATCCAAATACACTGCAGTTACTGAAATCTTATTGTTTACTTGAAAAAATACAAAAATCTCATTTTAAACTTTTTACTTGTACAGTGAAATATATATAGGATTAATGCAGAGCAGTTTCTCACTTAACTGAACAGAGCTATGCCAAAAAATAAAAACCTGCTTGCCAAAATATCTTTTTATCACTAAACCACTGAAAAAATAACAACTTTGGTACTAAGCATTATCACAACAATACTCTCTCTCTCTCTCTTTATATATATATATTTATATTATCTTATGTTGCTAGCACAACTCATTTTTTCATGTATTACACATCAGGTGCATATTTCAAACAGTTTAAAATATGCACCTGTTGATTGTGCAATGCATGAAACTCCGTGTCATGCCACTGACAAAGGATAATATGTATATTTACTAATATATAATTAATAGCCCTGTTTTAGTAACACCTGAATATTTTTATGAATGCGTGTATTTTCATATGTATATTTCTTAATTCACACACACACACACACACACACACACATATATATACACTAAAAAGTTTGCCTCCTTCTACCGAGCACCTGTAGCTCAGAGGTAGAATTGCTGACTGACGCCAATTTGATCGGGTTTTAATCCTGGGTAAAAAGCAATCAGTCTAACCGTAGTGATGAGCTGTGATACAGTGAAATAAATCTGTCTGAGGATGACTATATATATATATATATATATATATATATATAAATTATACTTTAGAATATGTGAAAACTACAAACACCTACAGAATTGTACATTTTGTTTTGACATTGAAAGAAGAATGTCTCGTCAGGTAGCTAATAATGATGGTATATATATGTGAATAGAATATGTAAGGTAAGAAAAAAGTGTATTTAATCTCACATTTAATTTTAATAGGCTTCTTCAGAGATTTTTTGAAGACGAATGATTTAAGATTTTAAAATAAGTAATGATCATTTATTGCTTTATTGCACGTGACATCTGACAAATGAAATTAAGCCTCAACCAACAGAGGTCCTGGGTATGATGGTAAACTGCATCCAGCAGCAAGGCCTCGAAATGGGAGGTTATGAGGAGCATGGAACAATCTCTTAATTGCTGTTGTTCCCAGGTCCACCTTGATGCGGAGTGGTAGCACCTGTTACGGTCCCAACTATGGGCAAATAGTTATCCCCCAAACTGGGGTCAAAACACTATGAAAGTATAAAAATACACTTTTATCACAATATATACATAAAAATAGACTTTTATAAAAAAGATACACATTTTTTAAGGAAAAATTTATTACCTGCAAAACATCTTTAATACAAAACTAGAAGACATCTTCAGTTTTCTAAAATAAAAAAGAAATAAAATATAATTTTTCATCAAAATCTGACTAAATCAACCTTCTCACTACAAGTGAACATTAAAAAATACCTTAAAACCCCACATTTTGGCATTAAATAACTCACAGAAGTGTTGATATGCCATTAAGCAAAACTCAAGCTCAATCAATACACTGTCTTTTCTTTTATTTAAAATTTGAAAAAAAAATTTAAATCTGTGTCTTATTAAAAAAATCTCTGAAGAAACTTAGTAAAGGGAAATATGTTAGATTAAAGACACTTTGCCTCCCTGTTTTTTACTTATTCTATCTTATTCTGATCAGTTAAGTGACAAACTTCTCCACATTAAAATCTTATTAAAACTCGATCTCAAGCACTTTTACAACAAAACAAATAAAATTCACATGCACTCTGACCTTCTTCAGGTGCTAAGAATTTCGAACTGAACCCTTTATTAAGATCACTGGAGTATATCATTCTCATTTCTTGTGTGAAGCCTCTTTTGGTAGTCATGAGTTATCCCCCTTGAATCGGACTTTCTAAGTTACTTGTTCACCACTGGTGTAGACTGGTAACTTACAACTCTTTGGGTCAAGTCACAGAAACTAACCAACATCTATATCCACTAGTCCATGTGTCCTTACGGACAAGAACAACTGAATTTTGGGGACTTATAAATCTAATGTTCAGTAAATATTTTTTACCAGAGTTTATATTGCAATTTTTGATGTTATGGGTTTTTCCTAGTATTTATTTTTATCAGGGCTCATATTGCAATTTTCACACTAATGATTTTCTTTGGCATTGAGGAACGAAGAACGATATACCCCAGTGATTGTAATAAAGGGAGCGGTTCAAAATTCCTAGCACCTGAAGAAGGCCGGAGTATATGATAGCCGAAACGTTGTACAAATGGCAACAAAGATGAGGACAATAGTTTGAATAATGTAAATAGCGTAAATACAACTATATATGTTGATAATGTTAAAATAGGATTGTATAAAAATCCCTTTCCTTTTTTAAAACTTTTCGTATAAGATCAAAAAGCAACTTAAAGTAGATGGTTACGAAATAAGGTGTGTGATATACATGTAAAAGGGGGAAATGCAAAGTGAAAATTATGAGGATAAGGAGTATAGATAATAGTTGACCCTGGATTTGAAAAGGTTAAGATTGTAATGTTTAAGGAAGCATCCATGTGGGAGCTTCTTCCACAGTAACAAAAGAAACTGTCAAGGTGGAAGTTTATTCTTACAGATTGAATACAAAGTGAATGAGAGTGACTCATGCCTGTGAATGTAGTATGTTAGGTCTTAACTGTAAAAGTTTGAACTGGTGGAACTTAATAGTGAAGCAATAAGTTTGCAATATTGCATCTGTGAGGAAATGGGCTGTATTGTGGAAAATCCCCTGCAAAGTAGCATAAATGAGGTAATAGAAAAAACGATGCACTCACTGCATTATTTGCTCGCCACAATGTGTCTGATCATAATTTTTATTTAAAAAAAAAATGATTTCTTTTTCTTTTATGTGCCATGTCCTTTCAGGATGTAGGTGATCATGGCTTTCCACATCTCCCTGTCCCTGGTGGCTCTTAGCACGCTTTATCCTGTTGCACCATACAACCCTCGTTCTGTCATCCACCTGATCAGGCCCTTCAAATATGTTATCCACTGCTTTCCCCTGTCTTTTTCTCCCTCTATCTGGCCTGTTAGTAACAGGTTCTCCAAGCCCTCCTTCCTCATTACATGTCTCAGGAACTTCACTTGTCTTTTTCTGAGGCTCAGTATTAATTTTCTTTTCGTCTCCATCCTTTCCAAAACTTTGTCATTGCTCACATGCTCAGTCCATGATATCTGCAGCATCCTTCTGTAGAACCACATTTTAGCTACTTCAAGTTTTTCCTTCATCTTCAAAGATATTTTCCAACATTCACTGCCATATTGAAGAACCGACATCACATAGCAATCCAGTACTCTCCTCTTTGTTTCTAGTGAAATTGTCCTGTTTCTTAATACTTTACTCAACTTCTGGAATGCTTCCTTGGCCATGCCAATTCGCCTTCGGATTTCAGTGTAACACTTTCTGTCTTCTGTTAGAACACTTCTTAGATATTTAAATCTCGGTACTTGCTTGATTTTAGAGTCCCTCACCTGTAATTGGCATTTTGGGCTGCCCTTTTTGCTGATTAAAATATAAAGCAATTTACTAAGACAAAAGCATATTCTTTACTTCAGTCACGTTCACTTTCACATGATATGTCTTCCCTCTGTCTTTTCTATGAATATTTTCCTGGAAATTTTTCAATTGAGGTACCTTGACTGCATGAATGTAAGTGTTTTAAAATTTCTTGAAAAATAATTTAATTAATGACCTTTAAAAATTTGCACAGCATACCAGATGAAAATTACTAGTCTACGAAGTACGCCATTTTTATTGGTTAGAAAGAAATCTCAGCATGATTTGTCATGATTTATCTATAAATTTAGGATTATGAATGTTTTTATCAGTCATTTTCTTAGAACCAACATCTTCCATCTATAGTGTTAGAATCAATAAGTTTAAATTTTTGGCAAATATTTTGGCATAAACACTGATATTGCAGATATAATACAATAACAAGTAATTTTTGTTAAAGCTAAATACTCCTAATGTCACCTAATAACAAAAAATAGATTTAGGTTACCCAATACTTACTCCCCTACACACTCTGTCATTATAAAATTATGTGTATGCATGTGTTGTGGAGCAGCTAGCACCCCTCTAGCACCCTCAATAAAAAAATGGTTTTGGACCAAGGTAGCTATAAAAATAAAGACTAATAGCAGTCTGAGATATTCATAGTGTCATTGATGATTATTATTGGCCTGTGCTCTCTGCAACTCTAACGACTTAACCTCTCCACTCTTCTACTATTTGTTGTTCTGTCCTCTGGTGTTTGTCTTATTTGTATTCATATCCTTTAGCATTTAAATTAAGAAAATTAAAAAAAAAAACAGGTTTATTGTTGGCAAAATAAGATTTATTCAGGAAAATTTGAATGAGAAATTCAGTGCTGGTATAGTGGATAGTCTACCCAGTTTGTATGTGTCCTACCTAAGTAAAAGTATATTTATAGATATACATATTCAGCTATATATATATATATATATATATTATCATTTCACCCCAAGCAAGGCATTTTACTGCCACTGGTGCACATGGGGTTACATAAGAGAAAGTGATGAGAAAGAGGGGTTAGTTATAGGAAATGTCAGGTGGAGCTTGATAGACGGATAAGAATACCAAGAATGCGGGTGGAGTTGATGGAGAAAAGAGCTTGAGAGAATGAATGTGAGTCAGTGAGATAGGAGATGACTATTGCCTTTACATTTAAATTCTTGGATATTGTAGATGTAGAAGCAAGTATATGGAAGGGAATTCCACAGGCAGGAAGTGTGAGAAAAGAAGCTATTAGAGTAGAAATTACAGTTACATTTTATTGGTTTCACTGTAAAAAGGTGGGACCTAGTTGCTAGTCTAGTAGATCGTGTAAATTCATGCCTAGGGGGCATCAGTGAGCTAAGTTCATTGGAGCAGAAGCTGTGAAAGTATTTGTAGAAGAGGCACATGGAAGCCACGTCACACTGGTGAGAGAGCAACTGCAGCCAAGCCGCCAATTACAGATTCTTCATTGGATTTTGTCAAGAAGCCCGAGGTAAATAGCAGGGCACTCGACCAGATATTGTCCCCATCTTTGTTGCCATTTGTTCAACGTTTCAGCCATTGTATGCCCTAGTCTTCTTCAGGTGTCAAAGAATTTCAAACAGAACCCTTTATTACAATCACTGGGGCATATCATCTCCATCCCTTTTGCATAGAGCCACTTTTTGGTAGTCATGAGTTACCTCCCTCTAACCCTGTAAGTTACTTGTTTACCACTGCTGTAGCCTGGTATTGAACCAATTCACAACTCTTTGGGTCAAGTCATAAGAACTAACCAACATCAATATCCACTGGACCATATGTCCTTAAGGACAAGTACAACTGAATTTTTGTAAACCTAATGGTCAGTAACCCTTTTTTTTTATCAGAGTTCATATTGGAATTTTTTGATGTTAATGGTTTTCTATAGTATTTTATACCAGGGCTCATATTGTAATTTTGACACAAAGGATTTTCTCTGTCACTCCATATTACTGGTCTTCATTTCTATGCTTAGGAGATTTTTGTAGCCTCGCATATGTGCTGATTCCTTCAGTTTACATAGTTTTCAGTGGTGTTCTCAACTATTTCAACTTCATTCCATAGGGAGTGGTGATCCCCTTTCTCCTTCCACATGTGGTCAGCTATGTCCGATTTTTCTACGCCACTCATGTTACGACCTTGCGATGTTCTTGTAGCCTTACCTTAAGGGGGCGGTCTGTTTCTCTTTTATATTTCTTTCCGCAGCTACATGGAATGGCGTACACACAATTCTTAGTCATGTCCTTCACTGGTGGGGGGGTCTTACTTGGGAGAGGTACGTGCGAAGTGTAGAACCACTTTTGAAGATTGTCCTGATGTTATATGAACCACTGATCCTTTGTAATTTCTCTGATGACCCCTTCACATAGGGTAGACAGACCGAGACTGTTTTCTGAAAGTTGTTATCCTCGTGCACCCTCCCTTCCATGTATGGTGGAATTGTTGTCATGTACCCTGTTTAAAATTCATAGTACCTGAAGAAGTCCAGAGCGTATGATGACCGAAATGTCATACAAATGGCAACAAAGATAAGGACAATAGTTCAAATACTGTAAATACTGTAAATACTACCTCATCTCAGAAATATAGGCAAATGCTAAAGAGTATTATTGAGTTCACCAATGTGAAAAAATTACACCTATTGATATGTATTGATTTGTTGCTAAGCATTTATGGAGATCAAACAGAGAAAACAAGCATAGTTATTTAGCAGGTAATGTTTGAGCATTAGCACGAGCTATGAAAATGGAAAAATTACATTCTGGGTGACTCTATATGGAAGTCAAACTGAAGAATGAATATATTTGACAATTTCTATATACATATATAACTACTAAAGTTATTTCTCTTATACTAATGCCTCCAGATGTTAGAGTACTTAATGACAATATAGGATTGTTTCAAGATATTTACAAAGACAAAAAGGGAAAGGATTGATTTCATCAATGAAACAAGTACAATAATAATAAGTGTCTATATTTCTGAGATGAGGTATTGTAATCATTTACACTATTTACATTGTTCGGACTCTTGTCCTCATCTTTGTTGCCATATTCACCTTCAATATCTGTCTATATTTCTGAGATGAGGTATTGTAATTATTTACACTATTTACATTGTTCGGACTGTTATCCTCATCTTTGTTGCCATATTCACCTTCAATATCTGTCTATATTTCTGAGATGAGGAATTGTAATTATTTACACTATTTACATTGTTCGGACTGTTATCCTCATCTTTGTTGCCATATTCACCTTCAATATCTGTCTATATTTCTGAGATGAGGTATTGTAATTATTTACACTATTTACATTGTTCGGACTGTTATCCTCATCTTTGTTGCCATATTCACCTTCAATATCTGTCTATATTTCTGAGATGAGGTATTGTAATTATTTACACTATTTACATTGTTCGGACTGTTATCCTCATCTTTGTTGCCATATTCACCTTCAATATCTGTCTATATTTCTGAGATGAGGTATTGTAATTATTTACACTATTTACATTGTTCGGACTGTTATCCTCATCTTTGTTGCCATATTCACCTTCAATATCTGTCTATATTTCTGAGATGAGGTATTGTAATTATTTACACTATTTACATTGTTCGGACTGTTGTCCTCATCTTTGTTGCCATATTCACCTTCAATATCTGTCTATATTTCTGAGATGAGGTATTGTAATTATTTACACTATTTACATTATTCGGAATGTTATCCTCATCTTTGTTGCCATATTCACCTTCAATATCTGTCTATATTTCTGAGATGAGGTATTGTAATTATTTACACTATTTACATTATTCGGATTGTTATCCTTATCTTTGTTGCCATATTCACCTTCAATATCTGTCTATATTTCTCAGATGAGGTATTGTAATTATTTACACTATTTACATTGTTCGGACTGTTGTCCTCATCATTGTTGCCATATTCACCTTTAATAGATGTCTATATATCTCAGATGAGGTATTGTAATTATTTACACTATTTACATTGTTTGGACTGTTGTCCTTATCTTTGTTGCCATATTCACCTTCAATATCTGTCTATATTTCTCAGATGAGGTATTGTAATTATTTACACTATTTACATTGTTTCGACTGTTGTCCTCATCTTTGTTGCCATATTCGCCTTCAATATCTGTCTATATTTCTGAGATGAAGTACTGTAATTATTTACATTGTTCAGACTGTTGTCCTCATCTTTGTTGCCATATTCACCTTCAATACCTGTCTATATTTCTGAGATGAAGTACTGTAATTATTTACATTGTTCAGACTGTTGTCCTCATCTTTGTTGCCATATTCACCTTCAATACCTGTCTATATTTCTGAGATGAGGGATTGTAATTATTTACACTATTTACAATTGTTTCGACTGTTGTCCTCATCTTTGTTGCCATATTCACCTTCAATATCTGTCTATATTTCTGAGATGAGGTATTGTAATTATTTACACTATTTACATTATTCGGATTGTTATCCTCATCTTTGTTGCCATAAAAAATATTTAGTTCAGTTATTGCTCACCTGTTTCCTCAGAGTGCAAGTATACACTGTCCGACCCTGGGATTGAGTCATCATGTCACTGTTGTATTCTTGAAATGTGTTACAATTTCCAAGGTTTTTACTCAAGGAGAAAGACCAACCATCACTACAGTAGATTAAAAGAAGAAAGGGTTATTGCAATAGAGAGTACAATATGTGGATACAAAGAGATTAATATGACATTAATCTCCAAAACATGATGCTGCGAAATAGGGTGCTCACTATATATCGTTCTCTGTATTTGTAAGTTCACATAGGAGGTGTAAGACATTTTATTACAACAGTCAATAAATTCCACTAGGCCATTATCCCATAGGACAATTTTGCTGTCATGAACTTGGAGCATTAAACCTAAGCTGCCTTCTGATTGGAGTTGCAACTGCTGTTGAAGATTTGTGGTCATTTGTCATTCTTTCTGTTATACCTGCTATATATTGCAGTTCCAGTACACAATATGTGGTACATCGTTATATGTGACGTAATGGAGTTACAAACAGTGGCTTAGCAAATACAACTCACCTCATTTGCATAGGATACCACACTTTCTTTATTAGCGGCTATAACATTAATGACATTGATTTTAATATTGCAAATATTTTTCAACATAATCTCCTTTCTTATCGATGCATTTAACTCAACATTTGTACATTAATCATATCAATTGAACATACTGTGAAAATTTAAAATCAAGATTCACCTCAGGTGAAACTATGGTAATTTGTGTATGTGCATGTGTGTAATCAGACAGTTGTTTTTCATTAATACAAGTTTTAAGACTGACTTTATTTACTGAAGATGATGGGGCCAACTGTATTGACTTTGAGACAATGAGGCTGACTTAATTGACTGGAGACTATAAAACAAAGACTGAATTTTGTGATTTCGTTTACCTGTTTGGATCCAAGAGAATCCATGCCTGGATTTGTTGGAGATATATATATATATATATATATATATATATATATATATATATATATATATTGTTTAAACATTTGTGATCTCTCATCAATCATAATTTTGGCTATTACCAAGATCAAGAAAAATATTCATTTTAAAAAATACTTTTAAAATTGGCATTAGTAATTATAGCTTATACAGGGGCCCGACAATATTTTTCGGACACTTTGAAAAAAGTACTTCAAGGTGGTTACTAGTGCCAAAAACTTTTGAGATTGTAAGTACGTAGTTGAGGAGTGAAAATCCACTACTAGTGTAATCATTTTTTTTTTTTGGCTTTGATAATTTTAGTTTTTTGTGATTTTTGCAAAAACTTACGCGACACTATTTTTCAGACATGACAAAAAATCCTATTTTATTAAGAGCTAAGTTCATGTATATGTTGCTGTATGCAAATTTTCTGCTTGTACACTTAGCTGTCATCATTAGAATCAATTATCTGTTCTGTTTTACTGGCAAAACAATTAAGTTTAATGAGGTAAAATGCATTCAAAAGAAGTCGTTTGTTTGGCACGGAAGAAGCGGGATGATGGCCTCAGCATCAGAAGGATCGCCATGGATTTGAAGCTGTCAAAATCAACGGTCGAATAATGCTGAAGACAAACTCCAAGCGGAAAAAGAAGAGAGGACAGAAAAGATCAATTGGCAAGAGGACTGAAAGGAGAATGAAGAGGACTGTGACATGGCTTTTGACATCTGGAGAAAAAGTTACAGCAAGAAAAGTGAAGGAGAAATGTGAATTGGATGTAAATGTCCGAACAGTACAAAGAACGCTGCATAGGATTGGTTTGAAGTATGCAAAGGCTAAGAAAAAAATTACACTAACAAAGAAACACAAAGGAGCAAGACTGGAGTGTGCTAAAAGGTGGTTAACAAAGCATGTTGACTTTAAGAAGGTTATATTTACTGATGAGAAGCGTTTCAAGTTTGATGGGCCCGATGGATGGTGTACTTGGTGGAGAAGGGGTGAGCCTGCTGTACTGAACAAACGACAGATGGGAGGAGGAGGAGTTATGTTTTGGGGTATGATCTTTGCTAATGGAAATATAGGGTTGGAGTGGCTGAAAGGACGACAGAACAGTGAAAGCTACAAACAGTTGCTGGACGAGAAAGCCCTACCAAGGATAAGAAGAGAGATAGGGAATGATTTCGTTCTACAGCAAGACAATTGCAGCATCCATGTGTCAAAACTCATGAAAGAATTGATGGCTAAAGTGAATATGACTACTTTATAATGGCCTGCAAAAAGCCCAGATCTAAATTTAATAGAAAATATTTGGGAAATACTTGCGCAACTTGTCTATGATGGACCTGAAATAACGAAAGAGGCTCAACTATGGGAACGGATACTAGATGCCAAAAAACAACTAATAGAAATACGTAGAGATGTTATTGTGCATATGTTTGATCATTATGAAGAGAGATTGATAAAAGTTATTGAGAAGAAAGGTGATATTACAGACTATTAACAGTTTTTCAACGATGTCCGAAAAATAATGTCGCGTGTGTTTTGTAAAAAATGATGAAAAATAAATATTTTTCCTTACCTAATCAATTTTCTTCCATTTTTATTACAGGTATTGTCTTTATATGTTTATGCTATTCTATTGAAGGAATTTCGCCACTCTATGGTACTCGGAAAGTCGAATACTAAAGTGTCCGAAAAATATTGTCGGGCCCCTGTACCATAAATAATATGCATATACTAGTGGGGATAGTAAAATTAGATGTTTTTTATAAGTTCATCAATGTTTAGTTTTCACTGACCAAGCAGCTGGTACTACTTTCAGTTTGAATATATAAAATCTCTATCTAAGAAAACAATTTTTGAAGTAAATAGGTTTCCCAAGCCCAGTAGCTATTATTGCTCTTTCCAGTAGTGATGGTGGGGATGTTTTTCCTAACCTTTTATTTTAAGTAGTGTGGAATGTCAACATTTTGATTATATCATTTTCTCTTCTTGTTATATCTACTATCCATTGTACTTTTTACCTCAAGTAGTGTGGTTTCTATCATTTAGTACAGTTCTTTGATTGTGTAGCACCAGTTCATCAGATTTGAAGAAAGAAAGACCTTTGTAAGCTCTTTATCTATATCATTTACATTGTTTGGATTGTTGTCCTCATTTTTATTGCCATATTCACAACATTTTGGCCATTGTACATTCCGGCCTTCTTCAGGTGCATTGAATTTCGAACCAAACCCTTCATTTCAATCACTTGGATATATCATTCTTATTCCATGTGCCATGCCATTTCGGTTGCCATGTAATTATCTCCTTTTAACTCAGCTCCCTAAACTTTTTTAGAATCACGATCCATTATTCATGACCACAACTTATGGTGACCCACTTTAATTTACTGGGCAAAAATATATATATATATTTTTTAATCCTTTCAACCCAAACAAGGCAGTACCACCACTGATAAGCAGGGGGTTACATAAGAGAGTAAAAGTTTAGGCCGAGGAAGGGTGAAGAAAAAGACAAACCAGTTACAGTGGGTGTCAGAGAAAGGGCAAGAGAAGGATGGTAACACAGTGAAGACAGTTGTGAAGGTAGAGAGAAAGGAAAAGAACAAAATATATGAGGTGGTGTAGAAAGGACGAGGGAAGGACTGGAGTCAAGTGGATAAGAGATGGGAATTGACATTGCATTTAAATTCCTGCAGGATGTAGCCACCAGAAAACAAGTATACGGAAGGGAGTTCCACAGGCAGGAAGTGCAAGAAAAGAAGCTGCTGGAGTAGAAGTGGTGACTGCATTTGGTTGATCTAACTGTAAAAGGGTCAGACCTTGTTACCAGTCTGGTTGAATATAAAAAATATTTATATGATAAAGTGAAAATTGATTTCCTTTTTACAATGATGAATGAGTAAATTGAAAGTATGACCCACCTTGATTTGTTAAGTTTATCAAAACAGCATACACTCTATTCGATACGACACCTGGCCTGACAATGAAAACCTGAGTCTTCAACTATCCAAACAAATAGCATTTAATCAAAACTAATGCATAATTCTAGTATAACTTTTTATGAACCACTAAGATTCTGCTTGTGACCCACCAATGGATTGTAACCCATACTTTGAGAAATGTTGCTCTAAGTTATTTGTTCAATATTGCTGTAGCCAAGTATTGAATTCACAACTCTTTGGATCAAATAACTGGATCCAACCTATGCTTTTATCCACTGGGTGATGTGTTCTTAAGGACCATGACTATGGCTATAAAGACAAGGACAATTAGACATTCTGGTGTTCACACTGGCTCTGTTCTGGCAGGGCGGCCATATGTTGCCTTTCTGCAGAGACAGCACACTAAAAGTTATCTTTTTGACCATCGAGTGTAGATCTTGTTATTGGTCATCAATGGCTGGTCTACTTTCTGTTTCCACTACATATTATTGAATTCAATAATTCCTTAAATTTGATAAACTCCTTAAATCCCTCATTTTACAACAAAGCAAGTTCTGTAGATGTCTGTATTTAATGAACATTTGCAGTTAGTCTTGCTGTCAGTTAAAATTTATAAAGTCTTTTTTTTTTCAAAACAGTTTTTCAGGAAAATAACTTTCTCAGGTTCGTTAATGATTACTATTGTTTCTTGGATTGATATGAGTTTCTATTGAAATCTTTTATTCTGTGGAAAGTTAACCTCATCACAAGCCTCTCAATACATCATCACTATTTCCATGGCATGTGTTCTGATGAGCTACCTTTCTTAGTACTGTCCTACAGAATGATGATGAGGATACTGTGGACTGAACCTGTGAGCGACAACAAATTGTGAGAAAATGGAAGCAAAATAAAGAAAGTTATACTTAACCTCAGAAAGAAACAGTTGAGGTTTCCTGGGCAGACGATGAAGAAGCAAAGCTTGGAGAATCCAATACTCTCAAGACAGATAAATGGGAAACGACTGAAGAAGCCAACAAATCATATACTTGATGGGCTTGAATAAATTTATGGTGGAACAGGTTTTATGAGAAATAACAAAAGAACAAAGTTTATCAGCAGCTACAAGAAACAGGACATTGATAACCTATATCAGGAAGGGACATGGTATATAAAGATGTTTGTGTATATAGTTTTACTGATTTCATTTAATTTCTTTTTGTTTATGCTTCTATATCTTTTGTTATTAAATATCGCACATGTTATTTACATCCAGATTCTGCGAATATTTCATCTTTCTGATGAATCTGCTATTATTCACAATCTGGGATAAAATGTATGCACAACACCGAGAGGAATAAGATCAGAGAGGGAAAGCAATAGCAAAGAAAGTCTATTTACAACTTTCATTCACAAGGAAATATCTATTTGCATGTAACATTGGCAAGGAATGATCATTGTCCAAAAATATTGCCCAAGGAATGACCTATTTACGTGAACCCTTGCCCAAGGAATGACCTGTTTACGTGAACCCCTTGCCCAAGGAATGACCTGTTTATGTGAACCCCTTGCCCAAAGAAAGGACCTGTTTATGTGAACCCCTTGCCCAAAGAAAGGACCTATTTACGTGAACCCCTTGCTCAAAGAAAGGACCTATTTACGTGAACCCCTTGCCAAAGTAATGACCTATTTATATTTATCATTGCCAAGAAATGATTGGTTTCTCAGCAGGGAGAGTGCATGAATGGATTTTAGATGAATAAAATGTTATACAGACTCTCCTTTTTGGCATCTATCTCAGAATCCAATATTAAGGTGGGGTCTGGGACAGCTGTTAGAGAGAGAGAAAGAGAGAGCGTTAGCGATGAATGGCTAAACCAATCTTTGAAGATTTTTCAATTATTGTCATTATTATTACCTTCTACACTCCAAAGTCTAAAAGCTGACAGTTACATCTGTAGGTATAATAACATTTTAGTCATTTTGCATGAAGTTAGTAGCTTTGTTATCAATCAGTACAGCAATTACTAGCAGAATAGGTAAACTAAGCTATAACCCCAGAATAGCAGTAAGGATATCGCACCTGTTCAGTACTAGACTGACTGCTGAAGAGGGCTTTCTACGTACTATGTATCACTTCCAACAAACAAACCTAAATAAATAGACAACACCTTGACACAGTGATTTTTAATACAAGATATTCAAGATCAGTTGTTCCCCAAATTTTCTTGCTTGCTGTGCAATTTAGAAGTAAAAGATATTTTGGCACACCTTGTATATGAATTAAATGAGAAATATATATATATATATATATATATATATATAAAATAAAATAAATTTCGATGTTCAAAACTGTTGAATGATCATTTCAACATGAAATTCCTAAGAGAGATTTCACATCTCATCAACAACTACCAAATTTCAAAATGAAATAAAAAAGAAATAAAAAAATTTTGAAGATTAAGAATTTATCAGCGGAAGTTAAAAAATTTTCATCACAAAAAAAATTTAGCAATCAATGTCTATTTTTAGATTTTGGACAACATTACTCTTAGAATGAGATGTAAGTGAAAAATTTAAAAATTTGGCTTTGTCTAGCTTTACAAAGGGGAAGGGGGTTAACAAATGAAATAGGAAGTGGTGTTTGATTGAGAAGTGGGCTAAACAGAAAGAGAGGGAGGAAAAAAAGGATAAAGAAAAGAAAAAGGAAAATTTTCTATTTCATATAGACTCTAGATACGTGTCAACAAAACTAGCGTTTATAAATAGGTTAAAGTATTAGAAAAAAGATTTTTAGAAAAAACTAATTTGGGGGAAAAAGCTGATATATGATTTAATTAAATTTAATTAAGTTAATCTAATTAATTATAAATCTAGATTTAAAATAAAAATAAAATAAAATTAATAAAATTAAATTTTTTTTTTTAATTTTTCTACAAAAATTTAAATTAAAAAAAAAATTTTTGCTATGAAAAAGATATATATATATATATACATACTTGCAGAAAAAAATTGGGGGTTAAAATAGTATAAGTATCCTTACTTCATAAAAGGTAGATATTAAAAGGAGACAGGGAGAGGAAGGTAGAGGGGTTCAAAATTTCTATTTAAAAATTTAATTAATTAATCAATTAATCACAAATAATTTAATTTATATTTGCCCTCCTCAAAACTAAATTTAGAATTTAAAATTTTAAATGTTCACAAATTTTGCCCTATGGCGGCACCTACTAATGAATTCTTTTCTAAAATTCAGGAGTAGGTGCTGGTTTGGGTACTTTAATATTAGTATTTTTTTCTTGAAGACACAGATCACATTTATCACGAAAATTCCTCGGAATTCGGGCTGAACCTATCAATCTCCAGCTAATTACAGGGTCCAGCTCTTCTTCCTTCAATTTCCAGAATCTCCATGAAAGGGCTGTCTGGTATTTTTGACCTGGGTTCGAAAAAGAATACCTGTGATTGTAATATCTTTGCTTTTCAAATCTAAAAATAGACATTGATTGCTAAATTTTTTTTTGTGACGTCAATTTTTTAACTTCTGCCGATAAATTCTTAATTTTCAAAATTTTTTTATTTCTTTTTTTATTTCATTTTGAAATTTGGTAGTTGCCGATGAGATGTGAAATCTCTCTTAGGGATTTCATGTTGAAATGATCATTCAGCAGTTTTGAACATCGAAATTTATTTATAAGTAGATATTCTGTTTATAATCAAACAATATTATATATTTATTTCTACTGGCCTGATTATTTACGATAATCATCATGTTACGGAAATTAACAAAGGTTAACGAAATGTTCGTTAAACAACCGACAGTTTGAAATGATTTGTTTGAACATTCATTTTTGATCGATACTCATATTTAAGTAGATATTCTGTTGATAATCAAACAGTATTATATATTTATTTCTACCGGCCTGATTATTTATCAATTAGTGGCTTCCTCTATGTGGATAGGGATCGCAGGTTGAAATCCTGTCAAATGATACACATTTTTGGGACAAAAATTTATTGTAAATAATCAGGCTGGTAGAAATAAATATATATTACTGTTTGATTATAAACAGAATATCTACTTAAATACGAGTATCGATCAAAAATAATGTAAAAAAAAATCATTTCAAATTGTCAGTTGTTTATAACCAGTTTCATTAATTTTCATTAATTTCTGTAATATATATATATATTTTAAATATCGATAAATTTTAGCTTTGAAGAAACTAATTTAGAATGCATATTATTAGTAATTGTTTTCTTCAATAAATTAAAGTTTGTTCTTAAGAAAGATGGGCTTGATGTTTCTTCCAAATATTTTTTTCCTTATCGGTCCTGACCTGGTATCTCTGCTTGAGTCATTTACCCCACCTTTGTAACGTAGCTTCCCTTAGCCTTTTCTATAAATACCTTCAAAGTAATTGTTCTGATGAAACTTTCCATTTTAGTACCTAGACTTTATGAATTTAGGCACAGTACCAGATTGGCAGCAAGGTCTCATCATTTTATAATTGAAATGCCTAGATGTAACCGTAAGTTCTATACCAACATGTTCTTCCTTTACTTGGGAAAATCTCTTCTGCCTTTTTACTTCCCAGTCAACATTGATCTTCAAAAAATTTAGTGCAATTCTAAATCTTGTTTTGTTTTTTTGTCCTCTCTCCTTAATAGTATTTTTCTCATATTCTCTAACACTCAATTACCTTTTGCATCCTAGAGGCTTTATTGCCTTGCTTAAGGTGAAATAATTAAAGCATTTTCAGTCGTGTGTTTGATTACTCAGCCATCTAAGATAGATTCTTATAAAAGTTGGTTGAAATATATGAGATAGAAAAATACAGGTAAAATATACTAAGAATGAATTGAATAATGGGTCAAAATTTCAAATTGATGTCTAAGTATGGCAGATACCTGAAGATGTTTGGAAAGCAGAATGGCTGAAGCCTTAGAATTATAACAGCCAAGCAATGTTTTTTAGTCTAAAAGCATATCCCTTGTTTCAAAAATTGTCTGATCCTGGGCATGACGGTAAACTGCATCCAGCAACAAGGCTTCTGATCGAGAGGTTGTGAGGAGCATGGAACCACCTCTTAATTGCTGTTGCTCCCAGGTCCACCCTGACCCAGAGTGGTAGCACTTGTTAGGGTCCCAGCTATGGACAAATAGTTAATCCCCCAAACTGAGGTCAAAAACACTATGAAAGCATAATACTTTTATAGAAATGTATACATTTTTTAAGGAAAACTATTACTAACAATACAGTTTTGAAGAAAAAATTATTATTCTCAGCAAAACATATTTTAATACAAAACTAGAAGACATTTTCAGTTTTCTAAAATAAAAAAGAATAAAAACAAAAAAAAATTCATTAAAATCTAACTAAATCATTTAAAAAAAGAAAAAATTAAAACCCCACTTTTTTGGCATTAAATAACCCATATTTATATCTACCAGCCAGATTATGTACGATAAACTGTTATTACAAAAATTTCATAATAACAATTTATTGTAAATAACAATTTCATAATAACTATTTATCGTAAATAATCAGGCCGGTAGACATAAATATATAATACTGTTTAATTAAAAGACAGAATATCTACTTAAATACGAGTATCGATAAAGAATAATGTTCAAACAATTCATTTCAAATTGTCGGTTGTTTATAACCAAGTTTTGTTAAAATTCATTAATTTCCGTAATATGTTTACATTTGTTGACATTACGATACATTTCAGAGCAGATATGGTTGTTTCCAATGAATCGAAAATTGTGTTATATAGGCTTGATAAAAACCTCGTTTAGACTGGAGGCTATTCGTGGTCGAGAGGTCTAAGACGTTGCCAGATCAAATTCGCAGGTTCGAATTCTGCCGAATGGCACACATTTTCGTAATAACAATTTATCATAAATAATCAGGCCGGTAGATATAAATATATAATACTGTTTAATTAAAAAAACAGAATATCTACTACGAGTATCAATAAAAAATAATGTTCAAACAATTCATTTCAAATTGTCGGTTGTTTATATCCAAGTTTCGTTAAAATTCATTAATTTCCGTATATATATATATATATGTAAATTTTTCCAAAGGTCTAACATTCTTCGATCCATTGAATCTTGCTGTTGCATCTGCCCTGACATAGCAACTCAGATTTCCTACTGCTGTAATATAACATGGCTGCTCATTGTCTATGAATATTTTCATGGTTTTTCTTTGAATAAACATTCCTCTTTGGTCAATTTACTATACAAATTGAAGCACATATCATGTATGTGCATTCTTCTTTGATAAATTGACTTCACGAATTTAAATCTGAGGACACATTGGGATAGTGAAAGTTGCCTTCCAAAAGCTAAGCAAAGTATTAAGAAACAAGAAGTTATTTTTAGAAACGAAAATAATATTGAACTTTTATCTAATATCAGTCCTCCTATATAACTATATATAGAATGCTGGACTATCACCTCACTAGTATGAAGAGACTTGAAGCAACAAAAATTTGGTTCTACTGAAAGTTGTTGTGAATTGCTGTTGACTGAACATGTGAGCGAGAAAAATATTCTAAAAACAGTGGTAACAAAAAGAGTACATAATATCAGAAAGACAGTTGAAATTTCTGGAACACATGAGAAAAAAGGGCTTGGAAAATTTGATACTCACAGGACACATTGAAAGTAAGTGAACCAAATGAAAGTAATGCATAATCTAGTAAGCCTGATTGATGTTTATATAAATGAAGCTTGTTCCAATTTTCCTTTTATTTCTCGCACTTCTCGCCTGTGGAATTCCCTTTTGTATACTTGCTTTCCTGACAGCTACGATCTCAAAGAATTTAAATGCAAAATCAGTTACCATCTCTTATCTCTTTGACTCACATCCTTTCCCTGACAACTCTTGTATCATGTTCTTCTCCTTTTCCATTCTACTCTTATCTCAGATCTCATGAGTGTTTTCATCCTTCTCTTACCCTTTCTCTGACACCCCCTGTAACTTTTTCCTCTTTCTCATCACTCACCTCTTATGCAAACCTCCTCTGTACACCAGCAGTAGTACTGCCTTGTTTGGGGTGAAATGATTATAAAAAAAAATTACCTGTACTTGTGCTGCTCATCAAATACAACATAAGTGTTTAGCTTTCAATTTTTGTACAGAAGGTGGAGGCTTCTTTTCGGTGAAGGTATTTGTTATGAATTTCCCTGGTTCATTTCTTTCACTAGAATTTGTTCCTGTAGTGAATTTAGTTCATTGTGTAACCACTGGGGTGGAATATTCACCCCCATAGGTTGTAGCTTTGTTGATCTTGAAAAGATTTAGATCATACTTTTTCTTGAAAAATATGTAAACATTTAAATGAAAGTAATATTGAAATATAAAAGTGTACAACTGCTACGGGGCTGTTTCATTTCACTTCTTCCTTTTCTATCCTTAACACACTGAGAAGCACCTTCAGTAGACCTGAATAGAGACTACCGTCACCTTTAAATTTGTTGTTTTTTATTTTCTTTTACTTTTTTTAGGGCAAATCTTTCCGAGTGACAAAAGAAAAATTTGTAAAAAAAATTTCAACATTTAAACAATTCTGGGGGGCTCAGTTTTTCATACAACCTTATAGTAAATCGATCCTGTGCAATTAACTTTTTTGCTTGGACATATTCAACAACCGAATCCTTTGCGAGATTTTTGAATAAAGCCATTCTTAGAATTTCCGAGGAAGATGCCATCATAAAAACTGAAGAAAACTTGAAAAAGATAAAAACAAGAGCAACAACTCGTCCCCAAAAAAACAAAACAAAGCAACCCCAATGCAAGTGGTCCCAAAATGGAGGATCAGTTTACTATAACATTGTATGAGAAACTGAGCCACCCCTAAAATTGTTTAAATCTTGAAATCTTTTCAAAGTTCTTTTGATAATCGGAAACTTTATGTAATAATCGATAAGACTGAGCTGAAAAAAGTAAAAAAAAAAAAAGAAAAACAACAAATTTAAAGGCGGTGGTAGTCTCCTTCTGGTCTGCCACACCTTCTTATTAAGAAATAGAGAAGTGCTAATGTCTGAGCTACTAATTACTTTTATAGTGGTTTTTCTCTTCTACCCAATGTTTGAATGAGGTTCACAAGACATTCATCTCTACTTCCCTAGCTGCAACTCTTTTAATCATTTCACCCCAAGCAAGGTGGTGCTGCTACTGATGTGCAGGGGGCTACATAAGAGAGTTGAAGTATTAGGCAGTAGGTGAGTGAAGAGAAAGACGAACCAACTACAGGAGGTGAAAGAGAAAGGGCAAGAGAAGGATGTGGAGACAGGTACAAAGGTAGAGAGAAAGGAAAAGAGCAAGATACATGGGGTGATGTAGAAAGGGCTGGTGTCAAGTGGATAAAAGATAGGAATTGACTTTGCATTTAAATTCCTGGAGGTTGTAGTTGTCAGGAAAGCAAGTATTGTCACCTGCATTTGGTTGATTTAATTGTAAAAGGGTGGGACCTTGTTGCCAGTCTGTTTGCCTGAGTAAATTCTTGTGGAGGGGGCACCAGTGACCCAAGTTTGTCAGAGCAGAAGCCATGAAAATATTTATAGAAGAGACAGAGGGAAGCCACATTCCGACGATGAGAAAATTGCTGGAGTCCAACTCTGATTGCTCTGCCTATGTAATTCATTTATATAGACTTCCATTTGGGAAATAGACATAATCCATCAGGTTCTCTATCAATGACAAAAAGTACAAGGAATACAAAATGTCAATCTTGCCAGAAAGCAATTTGGTAAATGTAAAAGCTAGATACAAGGAATTCTTTCTTGCTTCCGCAAGTTTATCAAATATTTACATCCTAAGTTTTATTACCATCTTTCTAATAATATCCTTGTCTTGTTCAGTAATTGAATTGAAGCAAGAACAATTTCATGTGTAAGTTTTATGTGAGGAATTTTTATTTTGTTCATGCTTGTTTTTTCTATTTATGGATTTTGTTTTATATAAAATGATTAAGATATAAATATGTAAATATTTATAATGTAATATTTATATTTATAATATATGATAATATTATGCTTATAATATATGATTATATTATAGCTTTTTAATAATAAATTAAAAATTAATATTTGCTTATTATTATTAATACTTATTGATTACTAGCAGTATATCCTGGTATTGCTCGGGTGTAATGAAAGCTTTAAAACTAATCCATGGTTCTAGACTCAGCCTAAAGAATATTTGTGCAAAGTTTGGTGAGAATCGGATAAAAATTGTGGATTTGTATAAAGGACATACAGACAGATAAACAGACATGCACACAAACATCTTGCCTTATATATATATATATATATATATATATATATATATATATATATATATATATTATTGATGTTCTGCACTATTGTATGAACTGCAACCTTGAAACTTCTGAATATCGTTTCTTATGTCTTTGTCTGTGTGTGTATCAAATTTGATTAAAATTGGACTACTCCTTCTATAACCCGATTTTTTTCGATTATCAATTTTCGATATTTATTGGGGGTACCTCGACACAAAATCTAGCTAAGAACACTCACAGACGCTTATAGTACAACTGTGTAAATTTTCAAGAAAATCGGTCCAGCCGTTTCGGAGTCTGTAGGTAATGGATACACACACGCACACACACATACACACACACACAGAGAGACAAAGTTCCATTTATAAATAAGTTTAGATAGATTTGATTTATTATTTATTAATAATTTAATGAAGAAATGCAATTTTATGACGTCACACCACGTGATAGTGCAAAATGACAACAGAACCATATATTTCATATTGAATATATGGTTCTTTTGTCATGTCACGCTATCACGCGATGTGACGTCATAGAATTGCATTGCAAATTTGTGAACTGCGTTTGTTATCTTTGGTAACTATTGCCATTGCTTAGCAGAGTTTTATGTCAACACAAGATAAAATTGTCACTGATGGTGGATGTTATTGTGTTACCGTCCTTATAACCTCTCTGAAGATGGCTCATGTAAGCCAAAAGCTTAGCACCAACTTAATAAAAAATTATCCAAATGTTGGAGAAATATGTAACACCCGGAAGGTGGGGCTGTTCTGTAAACGATTACAGATGCCACTGGTCATGATGATCTTGTCACAAAAACTGGTCCCCAAGATGTCTATTACAACAACAGACCCACTGCCCACGTTGTGTTTTGATCTCAGAAAGTCACGTTGTGCGAATCCGGTAGTTGTATTTCTACTAGATCCAGGCTGGACACTTGTGTACACTTGTGGTTAAAATAAAATAAACACAGCACCAAAAAAAAAAAAATTAAATAAATGAATAAGGTTGAAGATGCCTGGAGAGGTACGAAGAAAGTCTTTATAAAAAAAATAATTTTTAGTTACAGAAGCAGATAATACAGTTGTCGGAATGCCAGTTTACAACAGAGAGAGAGAGAGAGAGAGAGAGAGTTCATTTTCAAAATATCAGAGCTTTCAATCTTCAAATAAAAATGTCTTTTCTTAGTTTCGTTAAAATAATCAGAGCTCTTCAAATTTTCATTAAATTCTTTTCACATATTCTCTATAATCAGAGCTGTCAATTCTCTATGCAGCTTTTAAGACACCAAAGTCTTTTCGGGTTTTTATCGGAGTTTAACGGAATTTACCAAAGTAGAGCGAACGAGGAATCAGAATTTTCGATTCTCCACATAACTTTTAAAACAATGACGTTCTTTCAGGATTCCTATCAGAGGCACATTATTCGACATTAACTTTTTAAGTTAATTGGCAGCAGACTTCATGCGACATTAACTCTTTAGCCATAAGTTCTGTGGTAGGTGACCAGCCTCTGGGTCATGGCTCCCCTGTTGGGAACCCTTTCCACAGTCATTACATTTTTCTTTTTTAATCATATCACTCTGAGCAAGGCGGTAATGCCACTGATGTGCAGGGGGCTACATAGGAGTGAAAAGATTGGAAAAGAGAAAACCGGAAACCGCATCCTAAACAGGAAACAAGGGATGAGCCTCTTCACCTGTTCAATAGATGTGGGTGGAGTGTGAACCGGGCAATAGTTTAGTCTATCTACTCCAATTGAAATTTCGACTGCAATTTCAAAAATTACCCAAAATCTCTGATTTTTCTCACTGAGTTCAGATTTTTATAACCATCCCCACTCCACTTGGGGGATTTGGCCGACTCAAAGCTTTTGACCAATGAGATTATTTTTCCACCCACACGATTTGTGGGGAGCCATGGCTCAATGAATGAAATATCAACAGCTCACATGACGTAATGTCTTTCTGTCTTCTTTCTTTCAATTACATCATCTGTCTTCCGATCCTACAATCTGTTCCAAGGAATAATTGTTGAGGATCTTACTCTACCTGACCTCATTAAGTAAATCCTGACATTTTGTTATGGCTACTTACATATTACAAAATTTAATTGGCCCAAAACAATTCGTTTTGAACACGAAAAAAGAAGAAAAATTATATTTTTCTCTTTTTTCCAACTGTCAACCAAGTTTTCTATTCCCCAGATTTTACAAGTATTAGTAGTATTAAAAATAGTTTTTTTTACATAAGCTCACACTGCAGATTACAATAAAGCATAACTAATAATACCACTAATATTAATTTCTCTCTCTCCATTGTATTAACCAAACAAAAAAACATGTATCAACGGGAAATAGTGTCACACTGTTATTTACCCATAGCTAAGGGGACAAGAGATGAGATGGATTTATACCTTCCGCAAGGGTATTGGCATGTAAGTCAACTTCACTGTAATCCATTATTCCACCATGCCTCCTGATACATGAATATAAAATATCGCACATCGAGTGCTGGTACTAATAAATTATTGCTCAGTGTATAATAACAGAGCTACAATTTATTTTAATAATAAATATACATATTTTTGTCATTAGTAGCACATTTCTGAGTTTCATGCAAAATGCATTTGTCAGGTATTGATTGAAAACTGACCATTGCATTATTTGAATATTAATTTTTGTTTGAGTTGAATATATGGATCAGAATCCAACAAGAAGAATAGAATAAGTAAAGAACAAGTAGCAAAAAAGTGTTTTTAATCTAATATGTTTTACTTTAACAAGCTTTTTCAGAGATTCATCCATTGCTTTTTGACAAGTGACACGTATCTGACCAATGAAACTATGCCTCAATCAACATACTGTCTCTTGGATTTTTAAATCATTCATCTTTAACAAGCTTCTTCAGAGATTTATTAAAGTGAAACATGTTAGATTAAAGACACTTTTTTCCTACTTGTTCTGTACTTACGTTCATTTTGTCAGATTCAGATTGATATATTCAATACATATCGCGTTGAATACACTGGTTCTCCTCAGATCACCAAAGTTAAGCAACGTTAAACCTGGCCCGTACTTAGATGGGTGACTGCTTGGGTATACCAGGTGCTGTAAGCGTTCTTGATGGATGTGCGTTATGGTGCAGTTGATTTCTCCTAACGAGAAATTAGGGAGCTGAGCCTGAACTCCGATTGAATGCCCTGCATTCACTTACACTCTAATACCCTTGGGAAAGTTATTAATCTATCCCTTCTCTCCCATTATGGATTAAATAGCAGGGCAGATTGGGTTAAATAGCAGGGCAGACTGATTGCCTTGGCTGGCAACCAGTCTACCAGAGCAGGTAGTGGCAACCTGTTGTGGGATAATTAAAAAAAATGCCTACCTATGCATTCAGGGTACAGTGAAAACAATAATATCATTGTTGGCCATCCACCACATCCCTGACTGTCTCTAGCAAGTCTCGCCTATGTCGTACAACCAGACCTGGATGGAATGGGAAGACAGAGTGAGGCTGACGACTGTGTGCAACTCTCCTTCACTTAAATCCAATTAAAGCGCAAGTCATAATTTCTACTCTAGAAGTTGTGATCTCCCTCACCAGCGAGGGATGAACATCATACATATATATATATATATATATATATATATATATATATATATATATATATATAGTTGAGTTGTTATGATGCTTAGTGTCAAGATTATTGTTCTGTGTTTTTTGTTTTTTTTTTATTCAGTGGTTTACTAATAAAAAGATATTTTGGTAAGGTTTTTTTTTGTTGTGAAGTGCTCTATATAGAGATAGTTTTGATAGGATTAATGTGGAGAAGTTTGTCACTTATAAATACGCATTTCATATTTAGTGCTATTGGACCTTGTACTTGAATAGTGGTTATTACAAAGGATATACCAAAGATCTGTATACTAATGGATACATCAGTAAAGAATCAAATCACCCTCATAAAATTATAGAAATCAATAAATCGATTTATTTATAATTTATAATTCTAGAAATCAATCAATCATAAATCAATCAAAGTTAGATTATCTAATAACCCTAGCAATACGTGAAATATTTAGCAATAAAATTAAGTATATAAATGCTTTAGAACTAAACAACCATAAAGTAAATTTCTTCTTTTATGTGTTCTGTCCTTTCAGGACGTAGGCAATCGTGGCTCTCCACATCTCCCTATCCCTGGTGGCTCTTAGCATGCTTTCTCCTGTTACACCACGCAACCCCCATTCTGTCATCTACCTGCTTAGGCCCTTCAAATATGTTATTCACTGCTTTCTCCTGTCTCTTTCTCCCTCTATCTGGCCTGTTAGTATCAGGTTCTCTAAGCCTTCCTTCCTCATTGCATGTCCCAGGAACTTTAGCTGTCTCTTCCTGATGCTCAGTATTTCCTTTTTTTTTTCCATCCTTTCCAAAACCTCATCATTGCTCACATGCTCGATCCACGATATCCACAGCAATCCAGTAATCTCTTCTTTGTTTCTAGCAAAATTGTCCTGTTTCTTAATACTTTACTCAACTTCTGGAATACTTTCTTCATCATGCCAATTCGCCTTCAGATCTCTGTGTTGCACTTTCCGTTTTCTGTTATAACACTTCTCAGGTATTTAAATTTTTCTACCTGCTTGATTTTAGTTTACCCCACCTGTATTTGGCATTTTGGGCTGCCCTTTTTGCTGATGACCATGCATTTGGTGTTCTTGCAGTTTATTTATAGTCAATTCTTTCACTCTCTCCAGCTACCTTCTGTAGGAGGTCTTGTAGTTTTCTTTCCATGCCTGCTATCAGCACTGTATCATCTACATACCTTATGTTGTTTAAATTGTGGCCTCCGATGACAAATCCTGGTATAACTTTTAGGGTCCTCAGAATAGTCTCGCTGTACAAATTGAATAGATCTGGTGAAAAAAACACCTTTAGAGTATTTTAAAAAAAAACAATGAAGGCAAAAATAAAACAGACCCATTGTAAACGTAACATTATATAAACGTAACATATAAACGTAACATTATATAAACGTAACATATAAACGTAACATTATATAAACGTAACATTATCTAAACATAACATATAAACGTAACATTATACAAACGTAACATATAAACGTAACATTATATAAACGTAACATATAAACGTAACATTATATAAACGTAACATTATATAGTTTAATCTACCTTTTCAATTGTAATGTTTTAACAAAGACTGGAAGAAAATTTAATTCATATGCACTTGAACCATTTTCTGAAACTAAAAATATTTTTACAAAAATGTTAAGATCAGCTATAACTGCATTAGTAACATTGATAATTCTATATTAAACAGATTCATACTATATCCCAACATATATTATTAAACAGATACTTGTCTAATGTAGATAGCAGAGTTAATTTAAAAATATAAATACAACTACCAAAAAATTATGATCTGTCTCAACGTATGTTTGATAATATTATAACCTGAGCTAGCATACATTCCAGTAATGTTGTCAAGTTTTATTTTGGTTCCACTGAAAATCTTTGGAAATTTTGTTTAATAACTAGTAGTAAAAAGAATGAACTGAGTCAACACTGCCTCACTGCCTCACTATTGTCTCTCTCTCGATGGACGTGACCAAAGGGATATATATATATATATATATATATATATTACGGAAATTAACAAAGATTAACAAAACTGGTTATAAACAACCGATAATTTGAAATTATTTTTTTGATTTGTATTTAAGTAGATATTCTGCTTATAAGTAAACAGTATTATATATTTATTTCTACCGGCCTGATTATTTAGGATAAATTTTTGTTATGAAAATGTGTGCTACTGGGCAAGATTCGAACCTGTGACCCCTATCCACATAGGGGAAGCCACCAAGTAATTTGGCGTGTTTTAGACCTCTCTAAGGTTCAAATCAACTAGCAACTCGGTCCCACACTTTTACAGTGAAACCAATAAAATGTAACTGCAACTTTGACTCTATCAGTTTTTCTCGCACTTCCCACCTGCGGAATTCCCTTCCATATACTTGCTCCCCTGACAGCTAAAATCTCTAAGAATTTAAATGTAAAGTCAATAGTCATCTCCTATCTTGCTGACTCGCATCCTTTCTCTCGTGCTTTTTTCTCCATCCACTCCATGTCCATCACGCCAGTATTCTCATCCTTCTATTACCCTCATCACTTTCCTTCTATGTAACCTCCTGCACACCAGTGGCAGTAAAACTGCCTTGCTTGGGGTGAGATGATTTTTTAAAAAAATAGTTATTTCCCTTTATTATCTCAATGCTTTAAGTTTTTGTCTACCTCTTCCCTGGTTAGGTATTGAACTCACAACACTTTGGGTCAAGTCACTGGATTACTTCAACCAGCACTTTTATTCACTGAGCCATGTGTCCTTGGGGATGAAATAATCGGAATGAAATAAAGACTTTGATTCAAAATTCCAATGTATATCATCTGAAGAAAACCAGAGTTTACAACAGCCGAAACATCATCAATATAACAATAAAAATGAGGACAACAGCCCAAACAATATAAATAGTGTAAATAATTACAATACCTCATCTCAGAAATATAAACAGATATTGAAGGTGAATATGGCAACAAAGATGAGGACAACAGTCCAAACAATGTAAATAGTGTAAATAATTACAATACCTCATCTCAGAAATATAGACAAATATTGAAGGTGAATATGGCAACAAAGATGAGGACAACAGTCCAAACAATGTAAATAGTGTAAATAATTACAATACCTCATCTCAGAAATATAAACAGATATTGAAGGTGAATATGGCAACAAAGATGAGGACAACAGTCCAAACAATGTAAATAGTGTAAACAATTACAATACCTCATCTCAGAAATATAGACAAATATTGAAGGTGAATATGGCAACAAAGATGAGGACAACAGTCCAAACAATGTAAATAGTGTAAATAATTACAATACCTCATCTCAGAAATATAAACAGATATTGAAGGTGAATATGGCAACAAAGATGAGGACAACAGTCCAAACAATGTAAATAGTGTAAATAATTACAATACCTCATCTCAGAAATATAGACAAATATTGAAGGTGAATATGGCAACAAAGATGAGGACAACAGTCCAAACAATGTAAATAGTGTAAATAATTACAATACCTCATCTCAGAAATATAGACAAATATTGAAGGTGAATATGGCAACAAAGATGAGGACAACAGCCCAAACAATATAAATAGTGTAAATAATTACAATACCTCATCTCAGAAATATAGACAAATATTGAAGGTGAATATGGCAATAAAAATGAAGACAATGATCCAAACAATGTAAGTAGTATAAATATTTACAATAGCTCATCTCAGATACTCAGATATTGAAGGTGAATATTGCAACTAAGATTAGGACAACAGTCCGAACAGTGTAACTAAGGTAAATATTATGTTCAAGTTTTAAATCTGTGAAGAAATGTTTTTTTTATAAAATTAGTACAAAGGTTAGCTTTGAAGCATGTGGATCTGAAATTGTTCTAGAGTTTATCTTACATTTGTTTTTTTTTGTTTTTTTGTTTTTTTAGGATTTAGTCATTAAGAAATGTCTGTCTAAAAAGTATACAACTTTTAATGTTGATTTAAAAATAGACTTTTTTTATCTCGTTTAAGTTTTTAAATCTCACCTTTCTTTGAACAGGAAACTTCTTATTCATTTGGCATATCCTTTCAGGACGTAGGTGATCATGGACTTCACTTTGCCTCTATCTCTTGTTGTGATTAATATTTTTTCTATTGATATTTCTCATAAGCCCTCCTTTATCATCCAAGCCCATTAAATGTCTCACACTGCTTTCTCTGTCTGTCTTTCCTTCTATCCATCCTGCAAATATTAGATTCTCCAAGCCCTCCTTTACTCATTATGTATCCCAGAAACTTCATCTGAATCTTCCTGATGTTAAGTATAAATTTCCTTTTCATTTACATTCTCTCCAAAACCTTGTCGTTGCTCACATGTTCTGTCCATGGTATCCTCAGCATCCTTCTGTAGAACCATATTTCTGTTGCTTCAAGTCTTTCCTTCACCTTTGAAGAGATTGTCTAGCATTTGCTGGCATATAGGGGACAGATTTTATTTTATTTTTTTTTATAATCGTTTGGCCCTAAGCAAGGCATTTTACTGCCACTGTCGTGCAGAGGGTTACATAGAAGGAATGTTATGTGAAAGAGTGATAGGGGGTGTCAGGAAGAGGGTATGAGAAAGAAGAGAATACTGATGAGTGGAATGGAGTGGATGGAGAAAAAAGCATGATAGAGAGGATGTAAGTTAGTTAGACAGGAGATGACTATTGACTTTACATTTGAATTCTTGAAGATTGTAGTTATCGGGAAAGCAAAGTAAGCGAAAGGGAATTCCACAGGCGGGAAGTGCAAGAAAAGAAGCTGCTTGAGTAGAATTTGCATTTACAATTTATTGGTTTCACAGTAAAATGGTGAGACCTAGTTGCTAATCTTGTGGCTTGAGGAAATTCATATATGGGGGCACCAGTGAGCTAAGTTCATCGGAGCTATCGCAGAACAGTCAAGTGCCCTTTTCCTTTGTTTTCAACAAAATCTGTCTCTCAATATTCTGCTTAGTTTTCGAAATACATTTTTGGTCATGCCAATGCACTTTCACTTTCTGTATCAGAACTTTTCCCAGGTATTAAATTTCTGCAGTTTTTTAGTGTCCCCGACCTGTAGTTGGCATTGTAGGGTCCTTTATGATACAGGGAACTGAAAGTGGACTATGAATGGGTGAAGCTAACATACCTGGGTGAGGCAATACTTTACCATAAAGTCCTGTATAAGGCATGAAATTTTGATTGCTACTGTTGTGACTGTAATGATTGCACACAATTGACATGCATGATGAAGTATAACTATACGTTGCAGTATTTACATTATTCAGACTATTGTCCTCATTTTTGTTGCCATTTGTATGACCTTTCAGCCATTGTATGCTCCAGCCTTTTTCAGGTGCTAGGAATTTTGAACCAAACCTTTTATTACAATCACTGTGGTATATGAACTCTATTCCTGGCACTGGGCCATGTGTCCTTAAGGACTCATGGCCCAGTGGATATAGATGTTGGTTAGTTCCTGACTTGACTCTAAGAGTTGTGAGTTCAATACCAGGCTACTGCAGTGGTGAACAAGTAACTTGCAGGATTAGAGGGAGATAACTCATGTCTTCCAATCGAGTCATTACTACACAAGGAATGAGGATGAATAACTCTAGTGATTGTAATAAAGGGTTTGGTTTGGAATTTCTAGCACCTGAAGAAGGCTGGAATGTACAATGGCTGAAACATCGTACAAATGGCAACAAAAATGAGGACAATAGTCCAAATAATGTAAATACTGTAAATGCTATCTCATCTTAGAAATATAGACAACCAAAAGTTGCTTTGAACTTCTATTGGAATCCCAGACTTCACCTCAGACTTCAAGTGGAACACATTTATACAATTCATAATTGAAGAGACTGGGAAAAAGATTGGTGCCTTGCACTGCTCCAAGAAGTACCTGACTCCTGAAATTCCTTATCTTGACAAGAGACAGAGGAAACCAAAAATGGATTATTGCTGCCTTATTGTGGTGCAGTAAATATCTGCTTAGAATGAACAATCTGAGAGCCTAGTTCAAATTCCAGTTTAATTCATTGCATTCACTTACACACAAATACTTTTGGGAAAGGTATTAATATGTCGCTTCTTTCTCCAGCTATGGGTTAAATAGCAAGATTGTTTCTTTTAGCCTTGCTTGGGAACCAGGCCATAACAGAAAGTAATGGCAATCTACTGTGGGAAAATTTTCTGCCCAGTCAGCCCAAGTGTATATCACATATGGCACTTGAGTGACTGATATACTTTTATAACTCTTTTTTTATCTAAACCATGATTATCATTGGCAAGAACTTGCATTCACTCTAATGATTATATATATAATGACACATAAATTATTAAAAGCAAACAAAGTAAACCAATACCAAAATTTCTAAAAACAATGAAAAATTACATTTTATATTAACGTTTAAAATAGGAAAATTTTAATTTTACATGCTGAATCTTTTCTTTTTTTATAGTAAAGAAAATGGCAAATTACCTCCTCAAACCTAGTGACAGTGTGTTGCATGTATTCTGCGATGGAAAATTGTTATAAAAAAGAGCTGCTATAAGCTATGATAATGCTCTTTTCTCCCTGTCTGGCATGGTCAATCAGAAAATTAGCTTGGTGCATAAAGGTCATTGCTTTTGCTTACTGGACAGTATGATTTTTGAGCTTGGTGTGCGAATGTGCATTTCTGCTGTTATGAGGGTAAGGTTGGATTTATGACTTTGTTGTGAGGGTAAGGTTGGATTTATGACTTTGTTGTGAGGGTAAGGTTGGATTTATGACTTTGTTGTGAGGGTAAGGTTAGATTTATGACTTTGTTGTGAGGGTAAGGTTGGATTTATGACTTTGTTGTGAGGGTAAGGTTGGATTTATGACTTTGTTGTGAGGGTAAGGTTGGATTTATGACTTTGTTGTGAGGGTAAGGTTGGATTTATGACTTTGTTGTGAGGGTAAGGTTGGATTTATGACTTTGTTGTGAGGGTAAGGTTAGATTTATGACTTTGTTGTGAGGGTAAGGTTGGATTTATGACTTTGTTGTGAGGGTAAGGTTGGATTTATGACTTTGTTGTGAGGGTAAGGTTGGATTTATGACTTTGTTGTGAGGGTAAGGTTGGATTTATGACTTTGTTGTGAGGGTAAGGTTGGATTTATGACTTTGTTGTGAGGGTAAGGTTGGATTTATGACTTTGTTGTGAGGGTAAGGTTAGATTTATGACTTTGTTGTGAGGGTAAGGTTGGATTTATGACTTTGTTGTGAGGGTAAGGTTGGATTTATGACTTTGTTGTGAGGGTAAGGTTGGATTTATGACTTTGTTGTGAGGGTAAGGTTGGATTTATGACTTTGTTGTGAGGGTAAGGTTGGATTTATGACTTTGTTGTGAGGGTAAGGTTGGATTTATGACTTTGTTGTGAGGGTATGGTTGGATTTATGACTTTGTTGTGAGGGTATGGTTGGATTTATGACTTTGTTTTTGTTACTACATTGTCTGCTGGACTGTTTATAACAGATCTGCCATTGAACTTGGTGTTGGCACATGGATTTTTTCCTTTCTTGTTTGTTTCTACCCTATTGGTTGAGACCCATTCACATTATTTTAAGCTAAGAGTTTATTTGAGCAAATTTAAGCACATAACCTGTATGTTATGCACCAAATATCAGCCCAAAAGAGATTGTCAGTGGTCAGAAATTAAAACAGTTGTTTTTGGATAGCAGCTTATCAATTTCTATAGATTATATAATGCTGAAAATTTATTTATTTATTTTGAGATAATAATGGCTTTAGTGATACAAGTCTTACTAATTAATCTATATCTTTGGGGAGATGAGGTGGATTCATGCCTTTCTCAATGGTATTTGTGAATAAGTTATGAGTACAACTGGAATTGATACTCGGCTTACCAATTAACAATTTCGAGCCACTATCCATTAAACTACCAGTATATCCAAGATTACAGAACCAGGTATTCCTAAATGGTCAAAAAGCTAGGTACTGACCAGGCCCAACATTGCTTAACTTTGGTAATTGCATGGGAACCAAACATAAAGTGGCCATAAGCAG
Organism: Ascarosepion bandense; assembly: GCA_037127315.1. Taxonomy (NCBI): domain Eukaryota; kingdom Metazoa; phylum Mollusca; class Cephalopoda; order Sepiida; family Sepiidae; genus Ascarosepion; species Ascarosepion bandense. The sequence continues at coordinate 2,051,494 of JBBBDQ010000984.1, forward strand.
GAATAAAAATGAATTATTTAATTCTAATATAAATTTCATCATACATCCCAAAAAATAGGTTCATATTACTCCACACCACTGTAAATGACCTAATCTGAAGAAAAAAATAGAAAATGATTACACCCTGTCACTCCAGTGGGTCTAAAACAGAGTATATTGTAAAAGAAAGGAGACTAAAGCATTTGTTTCAATTAATTTGCACAAGTGTGTGTGTATATATATATATATATATATATATAAGCAGGTTTCATTGAAAATTAAGTTTTTTATATAATTTTTCATGTGTTCTTATGATTTTCTTTTTTCAGAACTCAAGTTATATAAGAATTGTCCAAAGGTTTTGTATTTTTGTGTGCCTTCGGCTATACTTTAATGTATATAGTCTTGTGTATGTTAAGTTCTGAACACGGTAAGCACATTGTTACAGTGTTCATAATTGATGTTATTAAGTATAGAATTTCTCTTTTTTATTAGTAATGACACCATTATTTTTAATGTTTTAGTATCATCCACATACAAAATAGTATTAAAAGTAATACTAATAATAAAAATAAAAAAGAGAAATCCTACACTTAATAACATCAACTTTATTTATTTATTCAAGAATCCATGTACATGGCTTGGTTCACTCTCCTACCTGGTCTTTTGAACAAGAGTAGAGACTTATCCCTTGTTCCTTGTTTAGGATGTTTCCAGTCCTTTCTAAAGTTTACTTCAATTTTATATTTCTAACATCTCCACCTAAACCCTGAAATGTTATTTGCTATTCATTTATTTATTTATTCTAAATGGGTGTAGAAGTTTACTTCTTGTCCACTTCACACTCCTCCTCAGTTTTTTGAACAGAAGTAGAGATTTATTCTTTGTTCCTGTTTAGGATTGGTTTTATGATTCCTTCTAAAGTTTACTTCAACTTTATACTTCTAACATCTCCACCTAAACTCTGAAATGTTATTTATTTATTTTAAATGGGTGTAGATAAGTTCACTTTGTCCAGTTCACACTCCTCCCAGGTCTTTTGAATGGGAGTAGAGATTTATTTTTTGTTTCTTGTTTAGGATATGGTTTCCGGTTACTTCTAAACTTTTGTAATTCTCTTTCACTCCCAACAGGTTTTTATGTCATAGTGTCATTTTCTCCTTACTTAGGATGATTTGATTTTTAAAAAATCAACTAATTTGGTAATTGGATAAAAATACAGTGTAATCAAATTCTGGTTTATATTATTCTGGTTTATATTATTATTATACAACCAAAAAGACTGACTAGTAAGAAAAAAAAAAAAAAAAAACACTGCCATTAGTTTCCCCTTCTTGCTTCCTTGAAGAATGTTCAAACTTTTCATGCTGGAATCATACTTTGTCAGGATAGAATGGTGATGGTTTTCACTTTCTATTTATAACCGGCAGAATAGTACCTGATTCCTTCACATATATATATATATATATATATATATATATATATATATATATATATAGTGTATCGAGGCAGCAAATAATTTTCTAAAGATATACTGTTAAATATAAGAGACAATGAATGTCTATTATGTTTAGTCATGAGCCGTTCTAAATGTCGTATTTTGGTTTTAATTTCGGTTGAAAATAAAGACAAAAATTTTCCAACATTTGGATAATTTTTTATTTGCTTCTAAGCTTTCGGCTCACATGAGCCATCTTCAGAGAGGTTATTTAGACGGTAATACAATAACATCCACCATCACCGACGATTTTATTTTGTGTTGACATAAAACTCCGCTAGGCAACGGCAATAGTTACCAAAAATAACAAACGCAGTTCGCAAATTTGCAATGCGGTTCTATGAACGTCACACCACGTGATAGCGCGAAATGACAACAAAACCATGTATTCAAATCCAATGTAACGTGTTATGTCCTGATTTAAAGGTGATTTTATTAAGTGTTGGTTGTTTAGATTTGATGTACATGGCCTCCAATATCTGAAGGTTCCTCTTATTATGTGTATGAGTAAGGATCACCGTATTGTTGACCAAAATCTGTCTGATATTACCTACATGTTTATGTTTTTCAGAGAAATGTTGTTTAATTGTACTCTGATCAGAAAGATGACATGTAAGTCTACGGGAGAGCGTGGTTGTGGTAAAGGGGCGTTAGTTAAGTGTCATACGTAACGATACGCAATGAATTCAACTGGAATTCAAACTCGTCTCCCTGATTTCGCGTTCCGAGCTGATATCCACTGCACCACAACGCACATTCGCAAAACATTTTTGGAGATGACGGAGATCGAACCCAGGGCCTTTCGCATGCAAAGCGAATGCTCTACCACTGAGCTACATTCCTATAAGACATTCAGTCATAATCATAAGACCAAATCATAATACCCCCTTCTTATTGGCATGTCAAGCGTGGATGACAATCTCGTCTACGTACGACCCAACTTTTGCTACAACCATCTGGGCCATCAATAAACAATGATTCTCATCTATGAACAGAACTTATGCAAAATCAATCTTCATGTTCTCCTTTGCCCATTTCAAACGCATTTTTTATAGGTACTTTTGTCAATCGAGTCTTTGTCACTGACGCCCTGACATTTTTCAGAAGACGATAGCGAGTACAGCTGGTCACTGTTGCTTCTCTTATGGTTTTGAAAAGTTCGGTTTTAGTTAAGTTTTAGTTATGTTCAGCTTCACGTTTCATTCATGACAAAGAACGTCGGGGAAACAACCCTCGAGTGGCCCTTATCGGTTCTCTTACGTACCTTCGTAAGAGTTGCAACAAATCTTTTCACAGTTTGGTGATATCTTCTAATTATTTTGGATATTTCTAATGTAGATTTGCCTTTGGAAAGTTCAGATGTTATAATGTCCTTTTTCAGAAGGGGTTTGTGACCCATAATTGCACGATTGTAATGGCACTCGTTTATAGTCTGCAACACTTCTATATCGTGTTAATATTGAAAATGGACGCGGTTTGTTTCCTGTTTTGCGGAACAATACAGTTTTTATACAGTTTGCGCATATACCAATTTCCATTATACTGTGAAAATTTTGTTAAATTCCAACCGGTTGTTTTTGGACAAAATGAAAAATTGTCACCTCGTTAATAATTTGAAGCACCTTGAAATGATATAAGTTAACCTCCACGACAGTGACTCATTTGGTCTTGTTGGACTAATGTTTTCAGGTGAGATGAAGTGAAAAGATTATATTGGATCAATTGCTAACTCTGCAGCTAAGAAAGTTGGTTCATTGTGTGTCGTGGCAGACAATTTCCTTGTCGGAATCAGTCTTAAATATTCATAAGTCTGCTATTAATCCATCCATTGAATATTGCGGTCACATCTGGTTTGGTACTGCTGCTATATATTTAAAGATTCTTGATAAAATACAAAGAAGAATCTGTAATGTTATTGGTTCTGACCTGGCATCTCAACTTCAGTCATTTTCTTACCGATATAATGTTACTTCCCTGTGCGTGCCCTTTCTCTAAATATTTTTATAATTATTGTTCCGATGAATTTCTTGTATGGTAGCGAAACTATGAATTCGAGCGAAGTACTAGATTAGCGGCAAAGTCTTTTCAATTTACAGTTGAAATGGCTAAATGTAACCATAAGTTATATGCTAATAGTTTATTCTATCACACTTCTCGCTTGTGAAACTCTCTTCCGGGTTGTTGCTTTCCACTCAAATTTGATCTTCAAAAATTTAAATGCAATGTCAATCGTTATTCTCTGTTTTCTTTATTGCTGTTCTTTTATTGTTCTCTCTCCTTAATTATGTTTTCTTCTTCTCATATTATTATAAGTCCTATGCTAACAGTTTCTTCTCTCGCTTGTGGAACTCTCTTCCGGCTTTTTGCTTTCCACTCAACTTTGATCTTCAAAAATTTAAATGCAATGTCAATCATTATTCTCTGTTTTCTTAATTCCTGTTCCTTTATTGTTCTCTCTCCTTAATTATGTTTTCTTCTCATATTCTCTCCCAATCTGTAATCTCTCACATCGTAGTGGCTTTATTGTCTTACTTAAAGGGAATTGTTTAAGAAAAAAGAGGAAATCTATTCTAAGATGACTCGTTAAAAAAAAAAGATTTTAAATATTACTCGTTGACTTTTGTCTTACCAGATTTTGAGTGATATCACTTTGTGTCCTCCATATGTTTTGCACGACCTTTCAACCACCAGATAAACATTCATGAATGTTCTCAAATTTAAAAGCCTTGATAAACCAATGACATCCTTACTTTTGCCTATAAATACACGCAACAAAATAAATTCCACATGTGCCTTGATAAAATCCCTCAGAGGACGAAATAATAGATTTTGCTGTTGTCATTTTATTCATATTTTTGTGGTGCAATGGGTATTGGCTTGGATTAAGTAATTGGAAAGTAGAGTTTGAATGCCAGTTGGGTTTGTTGCATTCAATTGCGCACAAATACCCTTGGGAAAGGCGTTAATCCATCTCTTCTCCCCACAGCTATGGGTTGAATAGCAAGGCAGATTGTGTATATATATATATACGGGGTGTCCATAAAGTTCGGGTGCACTTTAAAATATTTATATCTTTATTTGTATTTGCAATATAAATAATTTGTAAAAAGGATTAGAAAAAAGTAAATCTATATTTTTTAAGGTTTAATTGAAATTTTATTTAAGTTTCCACATGTCCTCCATCATTAGCAATACAAAGGGTAATAGGATTTTGCAGTTCATGTAACAAAAGTGTTCCTATGAAGTGGTTCTTTATCGTATTCAATTCTAAACTTTCTTTGTACAGCAAAAGTAGATTTCAGTTTATCCAACCAAAGGACACAATTTACTTTTTCCTCAGTTGAAGCCATGGATCAAATAGATCCTAATAAAAATTTACTTGTCTAAAAATTGTTGCAAATTTTGTGATAAAGAATTATTCAATAACTATACTTACAACTAAATACAGTAAACTTTATTACATTTTTTACAGATTATTTCTATCACAAATACAAATAGTTATAAATTTTTTAAAGTGTACACTGACTTTATGGACACCCTGTGTGTGCGTGTGTGTGTGTGTGTGTGTGTGTGTGGTATCTTTCAAATTATTTTCAGTGGCCTACTATATCTACATTCAGATACCTGTAAGAAGCATCCAGGGACAATTTCTCTCTCTCTCCCCCCCCCCTCTCTCTCTATCCCTCTCTCTCTCCATTTCTATCTCTCTCCCCCCCCCCTCTCTCTCTCCCCCCCCCCTCTCTCTCTATCCCTCTTTCTCTCCATTTCTATCTCTCTCTTTCACTCACTCACTCACTCACACACTATCTTTCAATTGGTTGTCATTAATCAGTTAAAAGTTGGAATTTTTCATTAATACTCCAGCATTTTTCTTTTCTAATAATTAATAAGTTATTAATACTGAATTTTAAATAAATGGGCCAAATATTTCCATCATTTTTGATTTAAGTAAACTAGTTAACAAGACTTGGCAATGCTTAATTTCAGAACTTTAAATAATTCCATTAACACCAGTTTGACAGTTTATGGCATAATGTTAAATTTGATTTTCTTTTTTATGTTCAATTTAAAAACCAGACGTGTAGTTGGAAAATCATTTCGCGTTGAATAATCTAGCAGTTGAAATTGAAAGCATAGAACCAACTTAATAAAAAAATAACCAAATGTTGGAGAATTTTTGTCTTTATTTTCAACTGAAATTAAAGCCAAAATACGACGTTTACAACGGCTCATGATTAAAAATAATAGACATTCATTGTTTCTTATATTTAACAATATATGTTTCGAAAAAAAAAATATATATATATAATGATCATTTCAAAAATAATTGTAAATTGGTGTGAAAATAAGAATTTGTTTAAATATTTTCCACTGCATTGTAAAATTACTGAATAATTGTATCCGTTTGAGAAGGAAAGTACGGCCCCTTTTGTACAAGATTAAAATGTTGAAGTCCTGTTCCCAAAATGATGTCATTTCTGGGAATATTTTTCGGCGCATCTCGAGGGTAAAGCGTTGGAACATGTTTAACGTGAAACGAGCTTTCCTTCATAACGAAATTGTTTACTTTTTCGAGCTGCTTGTTACATCCAGAGCTCACTATCTTTCTGTTTGGGGCAAAGTTTGGCGCACGCTTTCTCTTTCTGATAAATTTCGGTTCTCGAAATATTTCTCCGACGGTGATATTTATTTTGACAATAAAGCCAGTGCTAATAATTCATCCTATTTAGAATTTCTTATTAAAAAAAGATTAGGATCTTATGCGGCCACAGACAAACATATTATTAATTTATCAAATTATTCTTTGTCTGAGTTGGAGAAATTAATTTTGCCCCGCGGTTTTCAATTTTGTATCCCCCCCCCCACTCCCAATATGATTGATAAAGTAGAGGTGTTAAGTAATTTTGAATTACTCTTCAGACAATTTACTGGGCATGTGCCAAAATTTAAAGAGGAGTTACCTTGTCTTGAAGCTTGACTGAAGGATCTGGCATATAGGTACGTGAACGCCTCTATCAATTCCTGTGGTTTTCCTTGGCAGTCGGAACATTTCCGAGTGGCTAAGCACTTAAAAAGTAATTCTGATTAATACATTACGAAACCTGATAAAGGTGCAGGTGTCGTATTATTGAATTACGGGTTTTATAAGAGCAAAATGCTGTCTATTCTAAATGATAGCAGTACATTTCACAAAATTGGGGACATCGCCAGTGATGATATTGCAAAAACTGAGATCCGTATGCAGAAGAGACTCTTAGAGCTTCATAAGGGTAAATTCCTATTGAGGGACGTGTATGTTAATATCCGTCCAGTTGGTTCCCACCGTCCAAGGATGTACGTTTTGCCTAAAATACATAAGGTTGGTGTGCCACTTCGGCCGATTTTGCCCATGGTTGGCTCTGCCCAACACAATCTTGCCAAATGGCTTAATGAAGGTCTTCAACCTGGTCTGAAATATTATTCATAATATTGTGTGCCTGATTCTTTTCAGTTGTAGAGTTTATACGCAAACTAAAGTCAAACTCAGAAACTAGTATTTTTGTTTCATTCGATAAAGTAAGTCTGTTCACCAATGTCCCCTTGAATAAAACAATTGAAATTTGTTCAGACTATCTGTACCGTAGCCCTAAAAAAAACTCCATCTTTTCCTGAAAATATCTTCATTGAGTTGATGGAGATGGCTACTAAGTCAGTCTTCTTCAGCTTTGATTATAACATGTAGCGGCAAATTGATGAGGTAGCAATAGGTAGTCCCTTAGTTCCTTCGCATCTATAGATAAAGCAAAAGAATTTTTCTCCCTACTTAACAATCTACATCAATTACTAAGATATACAAGGGAAATAGAGGAGAATAATCAGCTACCATTCCTGGAGAATCATGTTTCAATACCAGTATCTATCGCAAACCCACATTTTCTGGTTTATATTTAACGTGGGACTCTTCTGCACCTAAATCTACTAACATTAATCTAATCAGAACCCTTACTCATCGCGCATTGATGGAGTATTCGGACTGCAAACTCAACGCCTAATTAAGAAATATTTAAACAATTGTTATTGGTTAATGGGTACCCCGAAAGCGTGTTATCGGGAATCATTAAACAAAAGGTTAACAAGTTTAATGAAGCGAGAAAATTTAGCCCTCCCAAGTGTCCTATTTATTTAAAACTCCCTTGGATAGGTCCTGAGGATCAAGTATTATCTGAAAAAATTATAAATTCCATCAAGCCTTGTTTTAGTGCTGTCAATGTTCGGAACATCTTTATTACAAGAACTGCTTTCCCCGCTCCGCGTAAAGATGTCTTGCCTACCAATCAGCAAAGTCTCATTGTTTATCAGTACAAGTGTCGGTGCGAGACCAACTATGTGGGCAAGACCATTCAGCGTCTGGAGGTTAGGATAGCTCAGCCCGTGCCGAGTAGAGTCTGCAGACAGGAACCTATAATATCTGGGCAGTCGCAGACTCATGAGTCAGCAATCGGCGAGCACGTATTGAACTCAAACAACTGCAGGACACATTATTCCCCGGATTTCTTCTTTGTCTTGCACAGGGTTAGGACGAGACTCCATATGGACATCCTGGAGTCTCTGACCATCAACTTACAACGTCCTGTCCTGTGCTGACAGAGAAAATAAAAATTCAACTTAGAACTTTTTGGGGAAACTACCGCCCAACATAGGGTAATGGTTTTGTTTTTGTTTTGTTTTTGATTGTAATCCTGTTTTTAACCTAAGACGTTGTTCAAAAGTTTTTCTTGACAACTTTTTTGTTTAAATCCCCCTCTTATAATTTTTCTGTTTTCTCTTTTTAATTGAGATACTTTGTATCTGTCTTAATAAAATGATGATCCTTTTAAAAATAATTGTAATAAGAATTTATATATATTTAGTATATTGAGGCAGCAAGTAATTTTCTAGACATATGCTATTAAATATAAGAGACAATGAATGTCTATTATGTTTAATCATGAGCCGTTCTAAACGTCGTATTTTTGCTTTAATTTCAGTTGAAAATAAAGACAAAAATTTTCCAACATTTGGATAATTATTTATTGGTTTTCTTCTAAGCTTTCGGCTCACATGAGCCATCTTCAGAGAGGTAGTTTAAACTGAAATATTATAAAATCCACCATCACCGACGATTTTATTTTGTGTTGACATAAAACTCCGCTTGGCAACGGCAATAGTTACCAAAAATAATAAACGCAGTTCTTAAGTTTGCGATGCAGTTTTATGACGTCACACCGCGGGATAGCACGAAATGACAACAAAACCATCTAGTCAAATGCAATGTAATATGTTATTTCCTGTTTTAAAGTTGATTTTATTGAGTGTTGGTTGTTTTGATTTGATGTACATGGCCTCCAATATCTGCAGGTTCCTCTTACTGTGTGTATGAGTAAGGATCACCGTATTGTTGACCAAAATCTGTCTGATATTACCTACATGTTTATGTTTTTCAGAGAAATGTTGTTTAATAGTACTCTGATCAGAAAGATGACATGTAAGTCTACGGGAGAGCGTGGTTATAGTAAAACCAATATATGTACTAGGTTTTTGATTAGTATCAGAGATGCAATCTCTGAATGGGCATGTAAATTGGTACACTACATTGGTTTTTTGTAAAGAATTTAGTTTAGTGCTTGTTGGGTTATTATAGACTATGAGGTCAATTGTTTTAAACTTTTTATAATATATAATGAGTTTAATTTGATTATTACTTTCGACTGGTTTAACATTTCTACGTATTATGTTTTTGAGAGTTTTTTCATCTTGTTTATAATTATTATGTATTTGGTTGCAATAGTATAAGTTAATAGTGTTATGTTTATTTTGATGTAAACCATTATTATTAATATTATCATTATTGTTAGAGCTATTGTTAAGTTTGTTGAGATACATTTTAATTTGTTGATCAATAACGGAGTTAGGAAATCCATTATTGACTAGTGTTTGCTTAATGTTGTGTAATTCTTTATAAAATATAGATTTGGAAGAAGATATCATTTGTGTGCGTTGAAGTAAGTTTTTTATAACAGTTAACTTATATCGTTGGGGGCATTCACTATTATAATTAAGACACGAATTTATGCTAGTTGGTTTCCTATATAGAGAAGTAGTAAATTTATGTGTGCTAGAATCAATGAATACATCAAGGAATGGGAGTTTGTTATTAATATTAAGTTCTAATGTAAATTTGAGGACGGAGTGACTTTCAAATTTGTTTTTAAGATATTTAATTTGATCGATATTCTTAGCTAAAACAAAGATGTCATCTATGTATCTTACATATATAGAGGGTTTATTGTTGTCATTAATTATTTTATTTTCTAGATTTGCCATATAATAATTAGAAAAGAGGGGACCTAAAGGAGATCCCATCGCAATACCATCTATTTGTGTATAAATATTGCCTAAGGGATCGTGAAAGGGTATTTGTGTGGTGCATGCTAATAATAGTTTTTTTAATATAGTGGGTTTAATATTGATTGATGGGAGAGTAAGACAAAATAAAATCGTCGGTGATGGTGGATTTTATAATATTTCAGTTTAAACTACCTCTCTGAAGATGGCTCATGTGAGCCGAAAGCTTAAAAGAAAACCAATAAATAATTATCAAAATGTTGGAGAATTTTTGTCTTTATTTTCAACTGAAATTAAAGCAAAAATACGACGTTTAGAACGGCTCATGATTAAACATAATAGACATTCATTGTCTCTTATATTTAATAGCATATGTCTAGAAAATATATATATATATATATATATAATGCTAACCATTACTCCGCCTTGCCTTATATATATATATATATATATATATATATATATATATATATATAAGGCAAGGCGGAGTAATGGTTAGCAGCTGAGACGGATTGAAGAATCTGAGAGCCAAGTTTGAATTCCAGTCAAGTTCATTAAATTCACTTACATGCTCACAACCTTTGGCAAATGTATGCATCCATCTCTTCTCTCATGGAGGAAATAGTATGACAGACGGTGCCTTATAGCTTCGGATGGCAAGCAGTCTCAGAGAAGAACAATTCTGATTTCAAAACCAGCGTAGAGTCGTTTGGAGACGTACTGTGTAGCAGTTCTCTTCTCCCGCTCAGTAATTTAAAGACATGGTGGAATAATGGATAGTGGCTTGGATTGAGGAATCTAAGACCCAAGTTTGAATTCAAGTCAAGTTCATTACATTCATTTATGTGCCAGTACTCTTAGGATAGGTATGAATCTCTCTCTCTTCCCACCCAGGTAGGGGTAAATAGCAGGATGGACTGGGTTCTATATCCTTGGATAACAACCAGTCTAAGAGGACAGTTCTAAATTTAAAACCTGCATACAAGCATTTGGTGACCTTGTAGCATATCGTGCACCAATTTGCTGTATTCAGCTCTTCCAAAAAGTGTGGTTGGTTTTGCACAAACCTTCACCACTATAATCAAATGATGTTAGGTTAGTCAGGCTATTGGCTCTTGAATCTCCTGTTAAAAAATGACGGGAGAATCCCGGATAGTAAATTTATATTCTGGTTCTCATAATATTTCATCTTTCTTGACAGATCTATTATCATAATGTGGGATATTTAATAGCTAAAATGATGGAAACCTGAAGAACAAGAAATTAAACGAAATTGACTGTATGCCCAAAACATACACTATCGTATACTACCGGTCATAATTATTAGGTAACCCCAGTTTTTAAAAGAAATGATGTATTTCATACTATTTTAAGTGGATAATTCTAAATGAAAATAGAATGATTTTGTTTTCATTGCTTTGCAAAATTTTACAAGTCAAATAAGAAAAGATGGACTCGTCCAAATCACACTAAATTTTTTTCATTCTTTCATTGATGAAACTGCAATATAGGTAATTATTAAATATTTATAAATTCATTTGATGCACATGTTATTGGGCAGTATTAACAAAAGAACCATTCTATTTTCATTTACAATTATTCACTTGACAGTAAATACTAAAAAATAGTATGAAATACATCATTTTTTTTTAAAAACACTGGAGATAGCCTAATAATTATGGCCGGTAATATATATATATATATATATATATATAAGATTTTTAGTATTTATTCCCAAGTGGTTAATTCTAAATGAAAATAGAATAGTTCTTTTGTTATTATTACTTTGCAAAATTTTACAAGGCAAGTAGCGACAATTTAACCATCGCACATTGTAGATTTGCTCTCTCTCTCTCTCTCTCTCTCTCTCTCTATATATATATATATATATATATATATATATATATATATATACATACACTACCGGGCATAATTATTAGGCCACCCCAGTGTATTTAAAAGAAATGATGTATTTCATACTATTTTTTAGTATTTATTGCCAATTGGATAATTTTAAATGAAAATAGAATGGTTCTTTTGTTATTATTACTTTGCAAAATTTTACAAGGCAAGGAAGCAAAGATGAACTCGTCCGAATCACCTTAAATTTTCTTCATTCTTTCATTGATGAAACTGCAATATAGGTAATTATTAAATATTTATAAATTCATTTGATGCACATGTTATTTTGCAGCATTAACAAAAGAAACATTCTATTTTCATTTACAATTATTCACTTGGCAATAAATACTAAAAAATAGTATGAAATACATCATTTTTTTTAAAACACTGGGGTGGCCTAATAATTATGGCCGGTAGTGTATGTCAGAAACGACCGGTGAGTTCAGTAGTATATATAATGTGAGTGTGTGTATATGTCAGAATTCTAATATAAGTAAAATATATCTCTAAAGAAAATAGAACTAAAAGACAAATGAAAAGCTTTTCCTTACCAACACGTTTCGTCCCATAACAAATGTAAAAACAGTTAAGGAGATGGCTGTGGCCTGGTTTCAAGCAATGTCATTGCTTGATTCATTCCCAAATATGGGCCGCGCAAATATGTTTCTTTATATATCACAATAAACGTGTCAGCACTATATAAATAATGAGTGCAGACATGTGTTGAAAGTGGCACGAATCATTCTTACCATCTCAACATGGAATGGCAATATGGTGCAGGTAGTGAGTGCAAAAAAGAAAAAAAAGTACTTGAATGCTTAACACCAAGTGGAAATCAACTATAATAAGAATCAGACACGACATATATATATATATTTGTGTGTGTACATATTTTTTCTTCGGTGGTGAAGGGGAAAAATGTATGTTTATTATTAATATAAATTATAACTTTGTTATCATACATCGCACACTATTTTATTAGCCCCAGCACTCAATGTACTATATATATATATATATATATATATATATATATATATATATATATAATAAGGACTTGGCATCACAGTGCATGAATACTGCTTAAAATAGTTAGGAAGATATTTTACACTTCACCTTTAGCATCCATTCAGCCAGCACTTCTTCAGAAGGTACTGTCTTCATATGTCGGTCAACTATACCTTATGACCAATTGTAGGCCGAAAAGATCCTATAGGATAGAGTAGAATCTATCTATCTATCTATCTATCTATCTATCTATCTATCTATCTATCTATCTATCTATCTATCTGTATTGTGCATTATTTTGTGTACTTGTGCATATATAAATATATACACACGCCAGTAGCATATATATATATATATATGTATATAGTGATGTGAATTAATAAATATACACATATTATTTTGTATAATTGCGTAATATGTATATTATTTATTTAGAATTTCTAATATAAATCTGTTATAATATCACTACAAAAGTAGCCATTTTGTTTCGACACGACCAAAGACACATGTAATGTTGAAACAAAATGGCTACTTTTGTAGTGATATTATAACAGATTTGTTATAAATTCTACTTGGTATTGAGCACTTTTTAAAAATTAGTGGTTCTTTGGATACGGAATTTTATTCCATCCATTCCTACCCTATACTTGTGTGTGTTGACAAGAAAACTCAACACAAACAGTTATAAATCTAGAATTTGTTTCAGGAATGTGAAGAAAATTTTTTACAATATCCTCGTTCAGAATGGTGATGGATAAATGTTAATTTCACTCACAATATATATATATATATATATATATATATATATATATATATGATGTGTTTCTGTGTCTCCATTCTAATGCACCATACTCCTCCGAAACTCTTGGTCCAATTTCAACCCTATCACTTGTCGATCAGGTCATGAACCTTTGATGCACGCAAAAAGTTTTCGAATCGATTTACAAGGTATGGCGGAAATTTACGAACTCTTCTCCTCCGAGACGCCTTATGCGAATTCAACCAAAATCAGATAACGTTTAGATCAAGGTCTGAACCTTTGATGTATACAAAAGAAATTCAAATCAATGTACATGTTTCATCATAAATCAATGACCAATATAATTTCAGGTGGTCTTTTGTGCACATTTATGCATTTCTTCAAGATTGTTCACTTAAACTCAATCAAAATCAAGTCACTGGTAGATGAAAGTCTGATGCCTTGATATGTCAACAAAAATTTCAATTGACAGGCAGGGTGCGGTAAAAATTAATGAAAAATTTTGCTTAATGCAAAATCATGTGCCATAACAATTTCACGTTTTCAAGAAGCCCTCCAACATTGCTGGGACAATGCATCCACTTCTGCATCACAACGTCATCACATCACATTGCAGGCTGCCGAAACGCTGGCCCCCTTTCTTCCAGTTGTACATTCATCATTCCCGTTTATTGGCAAAATTGAGCAAGCAAATACAACAGAAGGTTTGTAATGCAGTTCTATGACGCCACACCGCGAATTTACGAACTGCGTTTGCTAGTTTTGGTAAATGTTATCGTTGCCTAGCAAAGTTTTATGTCAACACAAGATAAAACCGTCGCTGATGGTGGATGTTTTTATGTTAACGTCCTTGTAACCTCTCTGAAGATGGCTCATGTGAGGCGAAAGCTTAGAACCAACTTAAAAAATTATCCAAATGTTGGAGAATTTTTGTTTTTATTTTCACCTGAAATTAAAGTTAAAATACGATGTTTCGAACGGCTCATGATTAAACATAAAACATTTATTGTCACTTATATTTAACAGTATATGTTTAGAAAATCATCTGCTGCATCCATACACTAAATATATATATGTGTGTACTAGCAGTATAGCCCGGCGTTGCTCGGATGTAATGAAAGCCTTAAAACTAATCCATGGTCCTGAAGCTCAGACTCTTTGGACGTTGGCACGAAAGACTAAAAAGCAATAATTGTTTCCAGTTAAAGCGAAACCGTAGACTGAAAGAAAAATGAATGAATGTAAGTCAAATTTTGATTTCCTGGTATCGATATCGAATAAGTTTTTTTTCGTCGTAAACTGAATTTTGAAGGCTAAATAAGTCCTCTGAGTAAATGGTATCATGGCTGAGACTAAGAACTACAATTATACCTACTCAGAGCCAAACCCGAAGCAAAAACTAAAATAAAAGGGCTGAAAAAATACAGACATACAGACAAACAGACACACACACACACACACACACACAAACATCTTGCCTTTTATATATATATATATATTGTCGATTTTCTGCACTATTGTAAGAACTGCAACCTTGAAACTTCTGAATATCATTTCTCGTGTCTTTGTCTATGAGTGTATCAATAATTTGATTAAGATCGGATCACTCCTATAACCCGATTTTTTTCGATTTTCGATATTTATCAAGGGTACCTCGACACAAAACCTAGCTAAGAACACTCGCAGGCGCTTATAGTACAACTGTGAAAATTTTCAAGAAAATCGGTTCAGTCATTTCGGAGTCTATAGGTAACGGACACACACAGAGAAAAAGTTCCATTTATAAATAAGTTTAGATTTAGATTAGATATATTTATATATATATGTTTATGTATATATTTGTGTATATATATGTTTATATATATATTTGTGTGTGTATATATATGTTTATGTATATATTTGTGTGTAAATATGTTTATATATATATATATATATATTTGTGTGTATATATGTATATATATATATATATATATATATATATATATATATAAACTTATTTACAAATGGAACTCTGTGTGTGTGTGTGTGTATCCATTACCTATAGACTCCGAAAAAAGTGAACCGATTTTCTTGAAATTTTACGCAGTTGTACTATAAGCGTCTGCAAGTGTTCTTAGCTAGGTTTTGTATCGAGGTACCCCCGATAAATATCGAAAATCGATAATCGAAAAAATCGGGTTATAAAAGGAGTGGTCCGATTTTAATCAAATTTGATACACTCATAGACAAAGACATAAGAAACGATATTCAGAATTTTCAAGGTTGCAGTTTTTACAATAGTGCAGAAAATTGGTAATATATACATATATAAAAGGCAAAATGTTTGTGTGTCTGTTTATCTGTCTGTATGTCATTTATACAAATACACAATTTTTATCCGATTCTCACCAAACATCACACAAATATTCTTTTGGCTGAGTCTGATCTCCAGAGCCATGGATTAGTTTTAAAGCTTTCATTACACCCGAGCAACGCCGGGCTATACTGCTAGTAAATTATATTTTAGAACATGTACATAATCATTCTATATATATCCGCTACAAAGGTACAATTGTTTCGACATTGAAACTTTAATGTCTCATCAGGCGGTGTGTAAAGTAATGGAAATCCTCTTTCCTTATATTTATTTAGTTTTGTTATAGGTGTTGGTGGGGGTTGGTGATAGGGAATAAGTCTCTGACCGTTGGAAGTTTTGGAGAGGGTGTTTTTTAAGTGGTTGATTAATGAGATTCTTTGATTTCTAGACAGTTGTAAGTTTTTATTGTCTAGTGACTAGACTATATCCTTATAGATTTCTTAGAGCCGGTAGTGGTTAGCCCGTATATTTTTAATTTAGGCAGAGTCTTTATAACTAATGTAAGTTTGTATATTAAATCTTAACTTTGGATTTAGGGAATATATTTTTTTCTATTAAATTTTTAATTATTAATTAGATCATAGTTTAGAAACCGTCTTTTCTATTAAATTTTAAATTTTAAATTTCTATTCTTATATCTGGTCAGTTGTGCATGTGGTGGGGGTTTGTATTTAAGGCAATAGTTGAAGTTTTGTGTGTTAAGGACAGTATATATAATTAATCTACTTATGGTTATTAACCTTACTTTGTAATTTAGTAAATCGATTACTTCTATAAAATTCTAAATTTTATTTAGAGAAAAAATTTCTAATTTAATTATGAATATTAAACCTTGCTTTAGAATTTAGTAATTCGATATTATTATAGAATCTTATATATATATATATATATATATATATATATATATATATATATATATATATATGGGGTCCTAGCTCTGGCTATTGTAGTATTTTTTTCGCATGATTGTAATGTTAGTTCTCTAATGTGCTTGCAGTTTACTGTGGTTTCATGCCTCTGGTTTAAAAGCTTGTTACTGTTCATATATTTAAGGATCTCAATTTTTTCATGAAGACAGAGGAAACATGGCTCCTTTATAGATTTAGCTGTTCTTGCTTGTTTAAGGATTTTTCCATTTAACTTAAGGCGGATATATAAATAGAATGATTATGTACATGTTCTAAAATATAATTTATAATATATATATATATATATATATATATATATATATATATACACGAACTAAATGTAAAAGTAAGCCAAAGGCTTTGGGTCACTTTTAGATTTAGATCGTATCTTTGCTCTACTTTCATACTTTCGTATTGAGCTCTTTATTGTTAAGGTTTTCGTCTTGGGTTTTTTTTCTTTCGAACACAGCTTTTGCTTTGTTTGTTTCTTTTTTTGATTCCCCTCTTCCCATTTGGTTTTACCTTTTGGGATTGACGACTAAATTTACCGTTTAACTGTAGGACTTAATGATTTTAGTCATTATTAGTGATACTGTTTTCTTGGTACGTTTTACAATAATAATTATATATATATATATATATATATATATATATATATATATAATGTCTTTGTTGCTCTACTTTTGTATTGAGCGCTACTTCGTTTGTTTCTTTTTTTACTTTCCCCCCCTTTTCCCTCCGAGTTCGTCCTCGGTGGGTTTTTCAAGATAACTCCTCATACAAGAAATTTATTTCTTTTTTGGTACCTTGTCTTTCATTTTTAATTAAACTTGCACACTTACACACACACACACAACACACATATATATATATATATATATATATATATATATATATATATATACTAACAATAATACAAATAACAATAGTAAAAGTAACAAAAATAATAATGCTAATACTAGTACTTATCCTATATTTAAGTTCATGAGGAGTTATCATTATTCACACTATTTAAATTCGGACTGTTGTCATCATAGTGTTTCGGCCTAAGGCCTTCCTCAGATGTATATCGAACTGTGTTACCCACAGAAAACTAATTTCTGGTTTGAAGAGTTATTATTTACACTTTGTGGCCACGGTAGTTTTTATATATTTATATCCCAGAGAATGTAAATAAACCAATGCGTAGCTAATCAGTATTTCAATGATTTGTTTTCTTTGGCTTATCAAGAGATAAGAAATTATGTGTATATAAAGTGGGGGATCAATTCTGTATTACAATCAGTATATAAACTGAACCCTCTATTTGTGGCTATGTTCGTTTCTATACATTTATATTCCAGAGATGTAAATTAAACTAAAAGACATGCCTGTTTAGCTAATCAGAATTGCATTGATTGATTGTTTGTTTTTCTACAGTTTATCAAGAGACAAGAAATTATAACGTGTATATAAAATGGAGGATCATTTCTATATTACAATCAATATATGAACTGAACCCTCTATTTGTGGACACGATAATTTTTATACATTTATGTTCTCGAGAACGTAAATAAATCTAAGAGACATGTCTGAGTAGCTAATCAGACTGATCTATTCGTTTTTCTATGGCTAATATTTTGTGATTTTCTTGCATTTAGTGGCATTTCCGTATTTCTGAAGGTTGGCCCGACAACGACCAACAGATGTTCGTTGGTAATTCAGGCAGAACCAGAACGGCCATGTATCAAGCTCCTCATTGCAGTCCCTGTCCAATGTGTTCTTTCATTTGCCAGTTCTTTCCCCCACGTTATACTCTCCCATACAAAACTTGACACTGACACACTATAACGAAAGGCATGTTGGCATATGAATCGGCAGAGATGGGAGCAGTGCATTATGAAACAAACAGTTGTATAAGGTTTCTTCTTGCAAATGGCTTTATCACAGTCAACAGAATTCCACCTAACTGTTTATAAAACTTAGTGGTGCCAATGTTTATTTGTTTAGTCGAAGCTATATCAGTGGCTTGAATGTGAATCATCAGTAGGGGAGAGGCTTGCATATGTTCTGAATTAGAATCTAAGCTGAAAAATCTTTTGAGATTTTAGGAATAATGGGATCACTCACCTGGTTTTATTTCCCTTTTTCACGACAAACTTTGTATAAAACTGAGACAGAAGTTCACAGAACTTTCTTTTCACAGTGTTAGAAAAATCTTAGAAGTGTTTTAAAAAGTGTATTCCCTTCTTTATTGCTTATGCATCTATATATTTCAAGTGTGTATAGAAATAATTTGCTCATCGCTGGGACCCTAACATGTGCTACCACTCCGGGTCAGAGTGGACCTGGAAACAACAGCAATTAAGAGGTGGTTCTATGCTCCTCACAACCTCCCAATCAGAGGCCTTGCTGCTGGATGCAGTTTACTGTCATACCCAGGACCAACAATTCTGAGCCAGCATCTATTAAATCACCCACACATCGAAGATTACAGCACCTGGTATTCCCAAGCGGTCACCCATCTAGGTACTGATCATGCTTGGTGTTGCTGAATTTTGGTGATCATGGCCATAAAGCTAGAAGAGGTGAAATAGTTATTGAACGTCGAATAAAGTTTTTGTGCATCCAAATAAAAAATAGTGAATAAATAAATAAATGACTGAATCTATTTTGCGCCATGAAGGTTTCAGCTGATAAATCTCACACACTTTGTCAAGCCAGTCAACTCTGGCATTGTCTTGAAAGAGAGAGAGACAATGCTTTTTGTTACAGGAAAATATTCTTCTAAAATCTGTCAGAATAAATGTGTAGAAACAACAGTGGCCACAAAGTGGGAGATCAGTTTATATAATGATTGTCATATAGAATTAATCCCTCACTTTATATACATGTTTAATTTCTTATCTGTTGATAAGTCGTAGAAAAGGAATCAATCAATTAATTAATGAAATATTTATTAGCCACACAGATATGTCATAGATCTATTTACTATTTTATTTTCCAGGATTGATACAAAAAAGCCACGAAATAACGTTACAATTTATCTTGAATATGCTCACTTAGATTTCTTTTTAGCTTTCTATGCCTGAGGGAATTTAGAAGCAGATGACTTCAAAAAGTAAAACCTTATTACATAAGTGGAATTCTCAATGAGAAACACATAAAGCCTCTTCGAGTCAGGATTGGAGAGTTTATTTTGAAGCAAGAACTTTATCCGCCTTCATATTTCACTTTTACAGTTTAGGAGGGCACTTTGACTTATCAAACATTCCTCTTCCTGCAAGCATCTCTCCTCACACACACACACACACACACACACACAGAGTTCCTTTTCCCGTCTTCTATGTTCTATGTCCCTTCCAGACGTAGGCGATCATGGCCCTCAAAATCCCCCTGTTCCTTGTAGCTCTTAACACCTTTTCTCTTGGTATTTCTCCCAAACCATACTCTGCCATCCACTTGCTCAAGCTTATCAAGTATATCACGCGTTGCTTTCCTCTGTCTCACTTCACTCTATCCATCCTGTAAGTATCAAAATCTCCAAGCCCTCTTTCCTCATTATGTGTTTCCAAAACTTTAGCTGTCTCTGCCTGATGTGAATTTTGAGTTGCCATTTCATTTCCATCCTCTCCAAAACCTCGTCATTGCCCAAATATCCAGTTCAGGGTATCCTCAGCCTTCTTCTGTAGAACCACATTTCTGTTGCTTCGAGTCTCTCCTTCATCATTAAGGAGAGCATGTTTCACCTGTCTCTCTTTCTCTTTATTTACCCTGTGGGTATCAGATTCTCCAAGCCTTCCTTCCTCATTACATGTCCCTTATCTTTAGTTGTCTTTTCCTGATGTTAAGTATAAGCTTCCTTTTTGTTTCCATCCTCCCTAAAACCTCGTTCTTTCTCACATGTTCAGTCTATGGTATTCTCAGTATCCTTCTGTAGAACCACATTTCTGTTGCTTCGAGTCTCTCCTTCATCTTTGAGGAGATTCTCCAGCATTCGCTGTTCGCTGCCATGTTGAAGGAAAGACATCACATGACAATCGAGTACTCTCTTCTTTGTTTCCAACAAAATTTTCCTGTTTCTTAATACCCTGCTTAACATTTGGAATGCATCCTTAGCCATGCTAATACACTTTCGGATTTCAGAGTCACATTTTAGCCCTTTGTTAGAACATTTTCCACATGCACAAAAAGAACATGTCCTCATACCACACCCCAAAAAAATGGTGGAATGTTTTTAAAGTTTGTTTTTTTTCAAAGGAAACAAAATAACTCCATTTATCAAATTCTAAGTTAGGATTTTCGAGAAGAGAATAAAACTTGGAACATTTTATTCTCCAGTAGATCAGTTTGGTTTTATCTGAATTTTCGAAATAAGGAATTATCTGTTACATATGCTTTGATATTCAAACCAGCATGTTCTTTTTAATTGTTTTGCTCACAACGTTTTGGTTACTATTTACTTACGCGCAAATACCCTTGGGAAAGGTATTAACCCGCTTTCCCTTCCAGCTATGGGTTGAATAGCAGAATAAACTGGATTCTATAGCCTTGGTTGGCAACCAGTCTACTGTAGAAAGTAATGGCAATCTACTGCGTGAAAATCTTCTGCCAAGCCAATTATATCTATTTTGAGACATGATCGCATCAAGTGTGTATCACATATGGCACTTAAATGACTGACCCTTCTTCAGTTACATTTTATTTACTGTAAATTGCAATGTACAAATTGACCCCCAGACATATGTTAGGCTACATATAGTGGCCTAAAACTTAAGCCTACCAGTAAATTAAGTAAGGCTACAGTATACAATAATCGGCACCCCTATGCCACAAACCAGCTAAGACAAGCTAAGTACCCAATCTCAGTGTAAGCAGGGGCTGGGTAAATTTTGACCATTTGCCCGAGTGTTTGTTAACACTCCAAGTTAAATAACTGTTCTTGTGTTGCATCCCGCCCCTGTGGGGTATGGGTAAATGCCTACAGTATACTATAACTTGTGCCAGAACCATATAAAGTCACACTATTTATCTGTATATTCAGACACTAATGTAATATCTTTTTTATATGCGTTGTATATGAGTTGTATTACAAAACAACCTTACAACACACACCAGTATGTGTATGAGCACCTCGATGTGCTATAATGGTTAGCACGCTTGTCTCGCTAGAATCATTACAATTGAGTTGTGAGTTCGATCCTCACTGGGTGCGTCATACTTTCAGCCTTGTGCTACATCTAAGCAGCGTTTAGAAAATCACACCAGTAAGTGTATATTCAATAAATTGTCATTCAGTCAGTTAAATGCCATACGTGATAAACGCTTGGGCAGTCATGTCTCGAAAGTGACATGACTGACTGGGCGGAAGGTTATCCCGCTGTATGTTGCCATTGCTTTCTGTGGTAAACTGGTTGCCAGCCAAAGCTATAGAACCCAATCTGTCCTGTTATTTAAACCATAACTGGTGGAAAGAAACAAATTAATACCTTTCCCAAGGGTATTTGTGTGTAAATGAATGCAAGGAATTGAACTGGAATTCGAAATCGGCTACCGGATTTCTTGTTCCAAGTCGATATCTGTCATTACCACCGTGAAATTGTGCGGATGGATATTTTTGAAGCATAGCTTAAATGTGGCACGAGACTGAAAGTATGGGTCACCCAGTGAGAATCGAACTCACTATTCAGTCATAAATGGTCTAGTGAGATATGCTTATTAACCATTACACCACGTTGAAGTGCGCAAGTGAGACCGTGTACTATGTGCGTTGTGGAGCAATGGATATCGGCTCGGAATGAGATATTACAGAGCCGACTTCGAGTTTCACAAAATTCGTTGCAATCACTTACGCGCAAATGCACCTGGGAAAAGTATTAATTCTTCTCTTCTCCTTCCATCTATGGTTTGAATAGCAAGACAGAGTGGGTTCTATGGCTTTGGTTGGCAACCAGCCTGCTACAGAAAGAAATGGCAACCTACTAGGCGAAAATCTTCTGAAAGCTCTCCTCAAACATGCATTGAGCCAGCCTGGTAGAGTAGCCTCATAAAATTAGCATGAGAATATCTAATATTGATGAACAGTCAGCAATAGTAAGCCTGAATTGAGATGAGTTTGTACCAATTTATGTGAAGCCGACTTTCTTAACATTGAACTTTACTAAGGCTAGTGACATGCGGCAATTGACTGACCAAGCTCAAACTATTCTCACATTCTTTTGCTAATTCATACAAAATCAACTTTTAAAGTATGAATACAATTCCTAGCACATGCTTGCACCTACTGCTTGATTAAATGGGGATATTAGTCTGAATTTAAATAATAACTTCTCATCGCAAAAATTCAAAGAGAAATTCCGCAATTAAATAAAAAAAAGTCTGAATATATCACCCCCCACTACACACACGCGCGTTTTGATGAGTTGCACAAATGGTTACGACATTTTCTCCTGTCTCAATAAGTAATCTGCCAAGGCTGACAAAGTAATCATGGCTGTTGCCCTTCAAAAAGGGACCTCCAATCTGTGATTGAATGGCTTGAAAATCTTAATGTCTCCAAAACGAACCTGGTCTCCTTTGACCAACATAGAGAAATTTTCCTGCTTACCATCAAATTGGATGACGCTCCTAAAGGGCAACACACTTGGCCTCCTTGGCCTCACTCTCCCAAACGATCTCAAATGGAACTACTACATTGAATCCATAGCTGCATCTACTGCAACGAAGTTCGGGTCACTGCTTTTTTTGCTCTGGTACCCTCGACCACATATATTTACTCAGGCTGCTAGATTAGCATCAATGTCCCTCCATTTTACCGCCGAAATTGTGAAATGTAACCTCCTCTTCTACTCTAATAGTTTCTTTTCTCACACTTCCCATTTGTGGAACTGATTTCTATTTGCTTACTTCCCTAATAACTAGAATATCCAAAATTTAAATGCAACGTCAAATGCCATCTTTTACCAACTTGATTCTTTTCTTCGACATCTCATGTACATTTTTATTCTCTCACTGTAACCCCCTGCTCATCAGGGACATTTCTGGCTTGCTTGGGGTGAAATGATTATAAAAAAAAATGCTTGCACCTCCTGCTTAATTGTTATAATCTTCAGTTATTGATTGCTTTATCCACTTCACTTCTTCTCACATTAAACTTAAGTAGTAAGCGTTTATATTTAATCATGATTTTGTCCGCATATAAAGTAAAATTATCATATTTCTATGTTAAGACTTAGGGTTTTAAAATCATTCAATGTGCCAACAGCATACATATCTTTATACAAGTCAAGGTCAATATATCTGTTCTACAATATAATTTAGATAATAATATGTACAATAATATGCAAACCACATTAATAGAAATAAAGTTTTTTCTTTTTTAAGTTTTTATTTTTAATGGGAGCCTTGCCCTTGTATAGTCTTAGCCAATTGCTCAATAACAGCAACATACTTTTTTACTTTGAGTTTTACACAATTTTCTAAATGTTCAGGTGTTAAGCATCTTTGTTGTGGACTTAACATTGCTTTCATGTGAGAGAAAATTTTGCTCATAGGAATAAGTTGAACCAAAAACCAAAAAAAGAACAAAAGCAATTTTCTTCAAACAGATGAAAGATCTCAAGAGGAATGTCCAACAGTTGAGAATAACAGCAAACTTTTCTAAATTTTCATCTCCCAGAGACTTCATCAGTTCAACAAATTGTGCCAGTGGAAATTCCTTGGCATGCCATGTGTGGCACACTTGCTGTAAGTTGCCAATCGCTGCATTAGAGCAAAGATTTTGGAATTTTTCAGTACGAAAGATATACTGTAGATTTTACTCATCCTTTGAATACAATCACCGAAATTAACATCAATCCTGGTCAATAACTAAATGGGTGACTGCTTTGGAATACCAGGTGCTGTAAGCTTGGGTGTGTGGGTGGTGCAATGGATAATGGCTCGGAACTCTTAACCCTGCATTAGTCACATGGGGTGTTTTTTTTTTATCCCAAATTTTTTAAAGTCCTCATAATTCCTAATTGGCAACTTGTTTCTTTTTCTCCCTCCCACTATTTTCCTGACTCCGTGTGGTTATGTAGTAACCAGTGTGACACAATTGTAGCTCAGTTGTCATGGAAGACAAAAGCCAGGGGACTATCCATTTTCAGAAATGAATCCAACGTAACTAACCCATGATTAATACAAGAGTTGAGTTCCAATCCCTATTGGGCTTGTTATATTCACTTATGTGCAAATAACCTTGGGAAATGTATAAATCCACCTCTTCTTACCCCTGTTATGGGTTAATTAGTAAGGCTTGTGTCACTAAATCATTATTATCTGAAAAAACACCGGTCCTGTACAATCACTGAAGTTAAGCAACGTAGAGCCTAGTCAGTACCTAGATGGGTGACTGCTTTGGAATAAAGGGGTTGTAAGCTTAGATGTGCAAGTAGTTTAATGGATAACAGTTCATTTACAAATATGCTTTGAAATAAAAAAAAAAAAAAGCTCCAGAAACACTGCTCTGGATGATCAGAGCTAAGTAGCTGATCTATCTGAACTAGCTTTAACTGCTCAGTGGAATAAAAACTGGCTGGTCACATTCAAAGCCAAACTAGTGACATTCCATCATCACTGAATGTTTACGTATCACTATAAACACATGTTCCCTCAGCGATGCTCCATGACTTGAGAGCCTATTGGGACTTGTGGAACTTGTGCTTACCATTGCTAAAGTTGTTGGAAATGTTTGGTTCCCTGTACCGCTCCACTAAGTAGCTGATTCTTCCTGCTATTCTTCAACTTCACAATAGCCTAATTGTGTCAAAAATGGATTACAGGGACAGGAGCTGCACAGTCTTCATTCTCCAGTCTTGATAGAGTTCAAAAGCTTTTCTGTTTTCTTGTGAGTGATATACTGTTTTATACCAAATTTTAAGGCCATATCAGGTTGAAATACTGATTCTCATACAATCATCAAAGTTAAGCAATGTGGATCATGGTCACTACCTAAATAGGAATACCAAGTACTGTAATATTTGATGTCCAGGTGCAGTAATATTTAATAGCTTGGAATTGGAAATTAGAGAGTCAAGTTCCATTTGGGTTCGTTATATTCACTTTCATGCAAATACCCTTGGGAAAGGCATGAATCCACCTATTCTTTTTCAACCAGGTTAATTAGTACTTGCGAGTTCTTGAATGTACAGTCGGATAGGTGCAGTGCATACTGTTAAATATATGAAAATCTAATGTCTTTTTCAAATACAAAGTTTTCATTATAGTAATGTTTTAAGTAACATAAATATCATCCCAACAGATGCATTCCCTAACATTTCAGCATGGTCTGATTTAAAAAAAAATGTTTTCCTACTAGAAATAATGATTTCATGGGAGCAGAAAAAGGCAGGAAGTGCGGGAGTGAAAGGAAAACTGATACGAATTGCTAAGATTCAACTGCATGAAAAAGCGATAGACATGCCATGTGCTGCCTATTGAGGTCTGGTGCTGTGGTTTTCTTTGACGGTCAATCATTTCCCTTCTCTTGATGATGGGTATCACTGGCCAGTGCCTGAAGAGTGCTTCACATAATCTCCAGATTAAAGCTCAACCAGATTTAAATCATCAAGAATTAAAAATAAACAAATTTAATTACACCATGCTCACAAAAAATACTACTTCCAACATGAAACACATCTGTTTACGTTCCATTATATGTCATTGATAACAGCTACTATGAACATATTGCTTTGTTTGACTATCAAAAGCAAATGCTTTTATTGAACTCAATATTAAAAAATCTCACTTACAATTGCATAAAAATTGGAGACTGATATGTCTACACTGAAAAACAATAACCTGTCTGGTTGTAAAACTGTTGTTGGTGTCAGGTTTGGCAGTTCTGCCTTAGCCATCAAAACTGTGTTAACTCCCCTAGTCGGTGGCTGATGAAGCTAGGTATTGCATGTATTTTCACATGTTGTATATAGAAAAATAAACATTAGATTAAAAATAAATCCATTACTAATTAAGAAAGATATGTCCATCATTTTACTTTGAGTTTGTTTTGGCCTATAAAATAAACAGTAACAATTTGATTGAATTCCAAAAAATATTGTCTGACCTCTGAGCTTTTTTGATATTTCCCAGATATTTTTTATTTTATATTATGATTTAGATCCCACATAGAAAATGATGAAAATGTGATCTCATACGGATTTCAAGTATTTTTGTGTTGTGGAAAATTACCTACACACTAATATGAACTCTACTGGACTACATAAATACTGAGAGTTATCTACTCTCGGGGGTAGTAGTAAGTAGCAGCAGCTATGATACTAATTTGTTAGTATACTGTTCCAGCTCTAGGTACTATTATTCTCTATTTCCTCTTTACATTGTTCACTTTTGTAATGTAATATTGATTCCAACCGTATACCGTGTCTTTCTTGTGACGCTTTTTCCCGGGGCCACATCATTTTGTTTTAGGGTTAGTGGATGGAATTTTTAACTTGGCACCCACTTGATCAAAGAGAATGATTAAATAAAAGCAAACAGTTAAGACCAAGCAACAACAAACTGAAAATTGGTTAGTTTTAGTTACTGATCTATACTAAAATATGCTTGGGATTAGGGGAGCCAGTTGTGGCCTACCCTGGTAGGGGAACAGATTTCTCCATCACAGGTTTCTGATATCACCTATTTGTATTGCCAACCACACGTTATAGATGAACATGGTTGGTAGACAAGAAAATCTGAGCTGTTAGATTAACATAGAAGTTTTCCCAACTGTCACTTAGATGAGCCAATGAGTCAAAGCCCTGAATGAAATACATATTTCGTAATATTGAAAACAGAAGGTTTATGTTGGTATTTCTTGGTATGGCATTTAATGTTGTTTCCCTGTGAACAAGCAGCAGGCCTTTTCTTATACTGTGATACAAACTAGAATGGAGACGTGATGTGAAGTGACCATTGGCCATTTGGTGAAAAACTTGGACTAGGGTTGCATTGTATATTTACACTATTAATACAGCAGAACTTCTAATTTCTAGATTTTTATTTCTTAATGGTAGCCTGATTACTGCAATGGAGGCCTGAAAATCTCTCAGCTCAACCCACTTACCAAAATCTGACCAAATCATAGGAATTCTTTTCTGGGTTTCTTCTTGTTCAGATGAATTATTTTTCAGCACCCCTTATATACTAAAAGACTGCTTATTATATACAAGATGTCCAAGAAATGATTTATGTATTTAAAAATGTCATATGTCAGGGTTTTTTTTTTATATACTTCCTTTTTTTTTTAACAGTTTATCAAAGGAAAATTACTCATGAAAAAATTTGCAAGTTGGTTTAAATTGTAGAATTTTTTTTTTTTTTGGATTTAACCATGGTTAATTTTGGGAAATTCAGAAAAAATTAAAAAAAATTATAGCCCCCAATTTTCTCCTGCTAGGCACGGTAGCATAATGGATAGCAGCTCGGATTGAAGAATATGAGAGCCAAATTCGAATTCCAGTCAAATTCATTACATTCATTTATGTGCTAATACCCTTGGGAAAGGTATAGATTCATCTCTCCTTCAGGATAGATTGGATTCTATAGCCTTCGTTAGCAAACAGTCTACCACAGTCAGAATTGGCAACCTGTTGTATATCGCACTGCTGGATCTGAACAAACAATGAGAGACACGTATATATATATATATATATATATATATATATATAAATATAATCTTATATTTTATTCTTCATCAACGGCATTTGTGTGGGGCAGGAGGGCAGCCATAGGGAGTCGTGCATATGAGCAGGTCTTTGGGAGTCATTAACCAGCAGAAGTTCTCTGTCTTTAACCAAAACTTCTACAATTTATATCATCTTAAAACTCCCAGACATTTTTGCTTTTTCATGTTGTCGCTATGATCTGTCAATCACCTTTATTCCCAGTTGACTTCTATTGCCAGATGTACCTGTCAGCCATATCCTGCTAACATCATCTGCAACCAGATATATCTGTCAACCACACTTGACCTATTTTTAACTAACCTGTCAATTACTTCTGTTGATCAAGGTATATGATACAAACCTACGATGGGAAAATCTTTTAATGCCACCTCACCTATAAGCTTTTTTTTCATCTCTGCTGTAGCTAGGTATCAAACTCGTTAAGGACACATGGCCCAGTAGATAAAATATTTAGTTGAATCCAGGGACTTGATTCAAAGAGTTGAACAAAATCTTAGTTAAGTTAAAAGGAGATAACTGATACTAAGACATATGGAAGAAGCATGACTTATGGAACTAGAACAATCTACCCTGGTGAGGAAAAGAAAAGGTTCAGTTCAAAATTCCAAGCATCTGAAGAAGGTTGGAGTGTACAATGGTCAAAACGTCAGGAATATGGCAACAAAGATGAGGACAACAGTTTGAACAATGTAAATAGTATAAATAATTACAATACCTCATCTCTGAAATATAGACAGATATTGAAGGTGAATATGGCAACAAAGATGAGGACAACAGTCCAAACAATGTAAATAGTGTAAATAATTACAATACCTCATCTCAGAAATATAGACAGATACTGAAGGTGAATATGGCAACAAAGATGAGGACAACAGTCCAAACAATGTAAATAGTGTAAATAATTACAATACCTCATCTCAGAAATATAGACAGATATTGAAGGTGAATATGGCAACAAAGATGAGGACAACAGTCCGAACAATGTAAATAGTGTAAATAATTACAATACCTTATCTGAGAAATATAGACAGATATTGACAGTGAATATGGCAACAAAGATGAGGACAACAGTCCAAACAATGTAAATAGTGTAAATAATTACAATACCTCATCTCAGAAATATAGACAGATATTGAAGGTGAATATGGCAACAAAGATGAGGACAACAGTCCAAACAATGTAAATAGTGTAAATAATTACAATACCTCATCTCAGAAATATAGACAGATATTGAAGGTGAATATGGCAATAAAGATGAGGACAACAGTCCAAACAATGTAAATAGTGTAAATAATTACAATACCTCATCTCAGAAATATAGACAGATATCGAAGGTGAATATGGCAACAAAGATAAGGACAACAGTCCAAACAATGTAAATAGTGTAAATAATTACAATACCTCATCTGAGAAATATAGACAGATATTGAAGGTGAATATGGCAACAAAGATGAGGACAACAGTCCAAACAATGTAAATAGTGTAAATAATTACAATACCTCATCTGAGAAATATAGACAGATATTGAAGGTGAATATGGCAACAAAGATGAGGACAACAGTCCAAACAATGTAAATAGTGTAAATAATTACAATACCTCATCTCAGAAATATAGACAGGTATTGAAGGTGAATATGGCAACAAAGATGAGGACAACAGTCCAAACAATGTAAATAGTGTAAATAATTACAATACCTCATCTCAGAAATATAGACAGATATCGAAGGTGAATATGGCAACAAAGATAAGGACAACAGTCCAAACAATGTAAATAGTGTAAATAATTACAATACCTCATCTCAGAAATATAGACAGATATTGAAGGTGAATATGGCAACAAAGATGAGGACAACAGTCCAAACAATGTAAATAGTGTAAATAATTACAATACCTCATCTGAGAAATATAGACAGATATTGAAGGTGAATATGGCAACAAAGATGAGGACAACAGTCCAAACAATGTAAATAGTGTAAATAATTACAATACCTCATCTCAGAAATATAGACAGATATTGAAGGTGAATATGACAACAAAGATGAGGACAACAGTCCAAACAATGTAAATAGTGTAAATAATTACAATACCTCATCTCAGAAATATAGACAGATATTGAAGGTGAATATGGCAACAAAGATGAGGACAACAGTCCGAACAATGTAAATAGTGTAAATAATTACAATACCTCATCTCAGAAATATAGACAGATATTGAAGGTGAATATGGCAACAAAGATGAGGACAACAGTCCGAACAATGTAAATAGTGTAAATAATTACAATACCTCATCTCAGAAATATAGACAGATATTGAAGGTGAATATGGCAACAAAGATGAGGACAACAGTCCAAACAATGTAAATAGTGTAAATAATTCTGTTTATTACATTTTTTAAAATGGAACATTAATAGAGAAAACCAGATAAACCAATTACAAACTAATGAATAACCCATATTTTACTTGTTATCCATACAAATGGAAAGTCAACATGGAGTGAGAGAGAAAAAGTGTTTAAAATTTTTCTGAAATATTTGGGAAAATTGGTGAGCAGTAAGTCAACACCTTGTTTCAATCTAGTAGCAGTCAGTTATTAATAGTTATTTTTATCCTCAATGAGAACAATTTCTGTAGTCTCTCTGTTTTTGAATGTATAGACTGTTATATCGTCATGGCGTTTACCATCTTCCCAGTTCAGGCCAGCTGGGGAGGGAATACCTAGCTGTATTGAAACTCCGCCTAATGCTATCACTGAGAGAAGCATGCTGATGAAGGCAATCTGTGCATCAACTGATAGCATATGAACAATGTTGATATTGACACACCTACATGTAACCCAGTTTCAAGGTACAACACCTTTCGGTAATATGTTTTATATACTGCAAAATGTTGACTGATTAGTTTGGTGAAGCCCATAGTTTGTTTTATGGGGGTTTTTTTTATCTTCGGTTCTTTTTACTATTTTTTTTTATTAAATAAATTAAAAAAACTTGTGAGTAGCAAAGAGTAAATTCTTGTATTTTCTTGATATAAATACAAATTAATATTTCTATCCAAATATACCAATCTAAACTTATTTATAAATGGAACTTTGTGTGTGTGTGTGTGTGTATGTGTCCATTACCCATAGACTCTGAAATGGATGAACCGATTTTCTTGAAAACTTACACAGTTGTACTATAAGCATCTGCAAGTGTTCTTAGCTAGGTTTTGTGTCGAGGTACACCCAATAGCTACGGAAAATTGATAATCGAAAAATCAGGTTATAGAAGCAGTGGTCCGATATTAATCAAATTTGATACACTCATAGACAAAGACATAAGAAACGATATTCAGAAGTTTCAAGGTTGCAGTTCTTACAATAGTGCAGAAAATCGATAATATATATAAAAGGCAAGATGTTTGTGTGTACGTCTGTTTATCTGTCTGTATGTCCTTTATACAAATCCCCAATTTTTATCCAATTCCCACCAAACTTCACACAAATATTCTTTAGGTTGAGTCTGAGCTCCAGGACCATGGGTTTGTTTTAAAGCTTTCATTACACCTGAGCAACGCCGGGCTATACTGCTAGTCATTCATATTTCTATTATTTATATTCAGATGAATAGGTTTGCCTACTGTCCAGGTTCCATTCTTAGAGTAGATATTTATCTCTTGTTTCCTGTTTTGGAATGGGTTTCCGGTTCCCTCTAAAGTCTTTTCCTTCTCTTTCACTCCTAATATTCTTTTATTCCTTAGTTGCATTGTCACCTTCCTTGGGGTGAATTGATTAAAAAAACATTATGTTGTTATCACGATGTTTCAGTCATTGCATTTCCTGACCTTCTTCAGGAGTGTTTGTTTTGTGAATATAAAAGCAAGATAATATTCCTTTGCATGTATACTAGTCTTTTATATTTATATTTGCATTATTTGTTTTCAGACGAACATCCTCATCTTTACTTTCACACTGCTTTGGCAACTGTGACATCTGTCCTTCTTCAGGTGTCTGATGATCTAGGTAACCCTTATAGATTATTGAACAGGACTTTTTATTTATCGGAAGAGATTGTTTTCATTCCACTCTCCATTTCTTGAGATATCTCATCTTTTTTAATCTCAGTTATTGCTCTCCCTCTCTCCAGTGAGTCTAACTTTGTCCTGCTTAGCCTAGGGATTGAACCCACATTTATTCTGCCACCAAAGTCATGAACTACTGCTTTAATCTACTGTTATTGTCTTATGTTCAATCCCTTGGGTTGAGAAGTGTAGACCTTGATTTAGATAAAACACAGTCAGGTAGGTCAAGACAAAATAATCCCAGAATAATATAATCCCCTTATATTAAAAATAGACCTTCAAAAGAAGTAAGAAATAGCTCATAAATTTTGATGCCTCCAAAACAAAGCTACTCCCCTTTAACCACCATAGAGAAACTTTGCTGCCTACCATCAGAATGAATGACACTAGTCTCCTAGAGAGTAACACACTGTGCCTCCTTGGCCTCACTCTCTCAAATGATCTCAAGTGGAATGGCTATAGCGAATTGATAGCTGCATCTACTTCTGTGAAGTTTGGGTCGCTGTGTCAAGCCAGGAATTTTTTTTTCTTGTTAGAATAAATTTTGCAGATTTATAAATTTACCATTCGTCCGTGCATTGGATACTGTTGTCATATCTGGTCGGGTGATTCTGCTATTCATCTTGAGGCTCTTGACAAAATCCAAAGGAGGATCTGCTATATAATCGATCCTGACTTGGCATCCTGCCTTCAGTCACTTTCTCACCGACGTGATGTGACTTCCCTCTGTCTTTTCTACAAGTATTTTCATAACAACTGCTCTGACAAGCTTCTTTTCCTGGCCTCCCAACCACATGTGATACTAGACTGGCATCAAGATCCTACCCTTTTACCATTAAAATAGTTAAATGTAACCATCTCTTCTACTCAAACAGCTTCTTTTTTCACACTTCATATTTGTGGAACGCCCTTTTGTTTGCTTGCTTTCTTGATAGCTAGAATCTCCAAAAAGTTAGAATTTGGCAATTGACATTGCATTTATCTTTTGATTTCCATCCATCTCTTATCCTTTCTTCAATATCTCTTGTACCTTGTTTTTTTTGTTTCACTGTAGCCCCCCCTGCTGAGATTCAAACATGTGTCTCACGGGCAGAAATGTGCTAACCAATCAGCTATAATTGTTTGAAATGTTTTTTTTTTAACTATTCACAAGAAGTATTTGATCACTTTCCTAACACTGTAGCATGTTTCCCTGTATCTTTTCTATGAATATTTTCACAGTAATTGTTTTGATGAATTTTCCTCTTTGGTATCTAGGCTTTACAAATTTAAGCACTGTACTAGATTGGTAGTTAAGTCTCATTTTCCATGAATAAATGTAACCACAAGTTCTATGCTACCAGTTTCTCCACTTGCACTCTCCACTTGGGGAAACAGTTTTGCAGCCACTTTCTTTCCAGTCAACTTTGATCTTAAAAAATTTAAATGCAATATTAATCATTAGCTGTCTTTTTGATTCCATTATTGTTTTCACTCCTTGGTAATGCTTTTCTTATTATCATATTTTCTTTCACACTCAGTTACCACTTGCATTTTAGTAGCTATGTTGCTTTATTTGGAATGAAATGATTTAAAAATAAAAAACTCATTCCAGAAATTCAGAGAGAAAGGTACCTCTAGACATTGACAGTGAAATGAGAACAATTTAACCCCGAAGACTGAATAAAGAATCCAGCTCAGATTTCCCTGTAAGTTACTCAGATTGATATACACCTGAGGACGGCCAGAGAACCCAATAGATGAAACATTGTGATAACAACAACAACAAAGACATTAGTCTATATATCAGTCAGTTAAGTGCCATACGCGATACACGCTTAGGCGATCATGTCTCGAAAGAGACATGACTGACTGGGCAGAAGATTATCCCGCAGTAGGTTGCCATTGCTTTCTGCGGTAGACTGGTTGCCGACCAAGGCTATAGAACCCAATCTGTCCTGCTATTTAACCCATAACTGGAAGGAAGAGACAGATTAATACCTTTCCCAAGGGTATTTGCGCGTAAGTGAATACAATGGATTGCAACTGGAATTTGAACTCGGCTCCCCGGATTCTCGTTCCGAGCTGATATCCACTGGACCACAACGCACATCCGCATATATAAGTAGTGTAAATAAGGATATTTCTCATTTCAGAAATTCAGGTAGAATTTTAAAAAAATGGTGAGTACTCATAAAATCTACATGTGCAGTGTTAGATATTAGTCTGTTTGTAAAGAGCAGACTAGACATTGTATTTGATAATTTAGATTCAGGTCTTATTCATTGTTGTACACTGATTAGGAAGTGAATTAAATTAACTATTATCACTAAAATTAGGCTTTTATTTGTGAAGGTTGAAAGAAATTTGTCTAAAAACAGAAATAATTTAGTCATTATGCAAATATGAACAGGCTGAAGTTATCAAAAATGATGGCAAAATATTTATATTGGTATGCTGTCTAAAATGACAGCGACATATATATATTGATGTACCTACTATTTAGAAGCTTACATTAAGATGTAAGAAAAAAAGAAAATAGTCCTAACTTCTGAGCATGATAAGAGGGATATATATATATATATATATATATATATATATATATACACACACACACACTTTTTTTTTATTAAAATAGAGTATATATATATATATATATATATTCTTCACTCCTTGATGACATAATTATTGCAAAAAATACAATATTAAGGCACTGTGAAAGAGCAAACCCAAATCAAGAACTTTCATAACAGGTAGTAAAGTTTAATAACTATTAATAAAGAGAACAAACTGAGCAGACAATCCCTCACTATTGTTTCTCTCTCCATGAGTGTGATAGGAGGGATATATATCTACGCACACACAAATAAATACACAGCAGTCTTTATTATGATAGAGAGAATTACCAATACAGACTGCAATGAGTAAATTGTCACCATTTTATATTTTTAGTTTTACACTTATGCATTGTACCTTTTTTTTTTTTTTTTTTTTTTTTGTCAACTGAACCATATAGAAGGGTCATAGGAGAAAAAGTTCATCATGGCACAATTCACTCTGCCAGAAATCATCTTTCTTTCATGAGATTTCAGATTTTTTTATTGTTTTGAAAAATTTGCAACAGTAGCTTCACTTAAATAACTGTAATTTGTAAACTAATAATCTGATTGGACCCACATTTTGTCACGTGCCATTTGAAGGTAAATTTGGTAAATTCATTTTTTTGGAAAGTGGAAGAGACACTAAGATTTCAACCAGGAAAATAGTACACTGTTGATGACTGAAGTGCTATTGCTGTTGGTAGGCTGTTTGTTTTTTCGCTTTTTTTTTGTTTGTCTCTCTCTAATTATCAAATGCGTGCCTAATTTCTTAACAGACCTCATCAAACTCTCATCCTTTTGCAAAGATTTTTTATGGTGCCAACTGAAACTCTTACCAATTTTGTTGAAATCCAAAGAGATATACTTTGTTTATCAACAAAGAACGGCTCAGTGATGGGATGCTTAAAGATGTGTCAAGTGAGGATAACATTAAACTAATCCAACCTCATTCACTTTTTAATATCTTAAGTACTCAAAATGTCCTCCTTCAACATTGCAACATTACTAGAACATCTCCATGATACTATGACATACAACACGGCACAAATCCCGTTAAATACTCTTGAGATGTACTCTTTTAATCCGCCGAATGTGCGGGGATTTTCCTCATAAACCATGTTTTTTAACTTAGTTAAGTGCCATACGTGATACACGGTTGGGTGATCATGTCTCTTTCAAGACATGACTGTCTATGCAGATGATTTTCCCGTAGTACATTGCGATTTCTTTCTGTGTCAGACTGGTTGCCAATCAAGACTATAGAATCTAATCTGTTATGTTATTCTACTCATATCTGCAGGGAGAAAAGAGGGATTAATACCTTTACCAAGGGTATTTGTGTGTAAGTGAATGCAACAAATTTAACTGGAATTCAAACTCAGCTCTCCCCTGCACTCCTCAAATAAGAAATCCTTTGACATTACGTCAGGTGAATGGGGTGGCCATTCGATGCAGTCCTTTCTTCTGAATCAATGCTGGGGAAAGGTTTGGTAAAAACAAGTTTCTTACTGTGAAAATTTAGTTTGGAGGTGCTCCATCTTGCTGAAAAAACAGTTCGGAACTTTCGATTCTTCCACCTCCTGTTTTTCGATTTTTTTCTGTTTCGTCTGCCAATCTGACAGGCTTTTTACTTCTTCTTTCTCTTTTTCCTCTTCCCCATTTTTCTTTCTTGCCATCCTTCTTTTTCCTTTACCTTTTCTTTTCTCTTCGCTACCCTTCTGTTTATTTATCTAAACTTATTTATAAATGGAATTTTGTGTGTGTGTGCGTGTCCGTTACCTATAGACTCCGAAATGGCTGAACCGATTTTCTTGAAAATTTACACAGTTGTACTATAAGCATCTGCAAGTGTTCTTAGCTAGATTTTGTGTTGAGGTGCCCCCAATAAATATCGAAAATCGATAATCGAAAAAATTGGGTTATAGAAGGAGTGGTTCGATTTTAATCAAATTTCACACACTCATAGACAAAGACATAAGAAACGATATTCAGAAGTTTCAAGGTTGCAGTTCTTACAATAGTGCAGAAAATCGATAATATATATGTATAAAAGGCAAGATGTTTGTGTGTGTGTCTGTTTATCTGCCTGTATGTCTGTATTTTTTTCAGCCCTTTTATTTTAGTTTTTGCTTTGGGTTTGGCTCTAAGTAGGTATAATTGTAGTTCTTAGTCTCAACCATGATACCATTTACTCAGAGGACTTATTTAGCCTTCAAAATTCAGTTTACGACGAAAAAACTTATTTGATATCGATACCAGGAAATGAAAATTTGACTTACATCCATTCATTTTTCTTTCAGTTCTTTCGGTTTTGCTTTAACTGGAAACAATTATTGCTTTTTAGTCTTTCGTGCCAACGTGGATTTCCCTACGCATTTCTTTAATAATCCTAATGGACCTAACTCACTGCTAGATCTCTGTTTTACTTCTATCCCTGACTCTTGCAATGTCAACCAACTCTGCCCCCTCGGAAACTCTGACCATGCAGTGGTTTCTGTTAACCTCCCCTTTCACTCCTACTTCACCGAAGAACCTCAGATTTTCTCCGTCCACTCCACTCTCATCAGCATTCTTATCCTTCTTTCCTCCTATGTAACCCCCAGCAAAACAGTGGCTATAAAATGCCTTACTTGTGGCGATATGATTATAATATATATATATATATATATATATATAATTTAGAAATGAGTTATTTCCGCAATCTAGATTTCAACTATTCGATATATTCGGGTGAAATATAACAATTGTTTTACCAATGTTTTCAAGCGTAAAAGCAGGGATTTTCAGGAATGCACAACTGGAATTTTTAAGTGACCAAAAATTTTCAGAATTAGGGAGGAATTACTTAAGGATCTTAAAAGACTTTAATCCAGGGATGTCTAATCCTAACATGTATGTCGGGGTTATTACATCTGGACATTACTTCTGATCCGTCATTCAGGGTTTTTTTTTTTCTTTTGGTCTGTTTTCTTCCTGACACAATCTGCAGACATCACCACCGTTGTATGGTCTGGCTTCTTTTTTTTACTCCATGTTATATCAGGGTCTTTTCCAATTTTTATTTTTAATTTCCTCGCGTGGCTAGCCAGTTTGGTACAATTTTTAAGGTTTTCCAGTTTAAAGGCAGATTTGTGATTATTCCATTAGTTTTTTAAAAATTATTTTATAGACCACAAATATATTTATTTTTTTGTTCATTCTGTATCATGTAAGATTTGTAAATATCCCCTTCTATTTTACAAAGTCCATTAAATGGGCATTAGTTTTTGTCCCTACGGTGACATTCCTTGTTAATGATGTTATTTTGCATGTTATTATTTAGATTTCTGGTGTTTTTATTTATTTATTTTTATGTAGTTTTCTAAATTACTAGTACAGCTATAACTAAATTTGATTGAATTCCTATTGAAAATTTTATCTAATTCTGAGTTGTTTTTTAGCGGGAGTGTTTATTAATTAATTTAAAAAAATATTTGCCCTATTTTGGATTTTACTTCTAAGTTTAACGGTGGGTTGAACCAAATAATGTCTCAATTTCTAGTATTATTTTTCATTTGTTTTACTGAGGTTTGTATTCTAATTTGTTGTTATGGCCAGATTCATTTAAGGCCTTTTATAATCTTTTTTTTTTCATCAAAGATTGTTTTGTCCATAATTTTGATTGTCCCAAGCTTTTTTGGTCACTTCTATGGCTATTTTTAATTATGTTTATATCTCTGCTGCTGTTATTTTCTCTCATGTTTTGACTGTTGCATATTAATTTGTTTTGTTTGTGAAAAAGGGGCGTTCATTTCAAGCTCTTGACATTTCATATGCGACTGGAAATATATAAGTGACAAGATGAAAAACTATTTTTAACCGACATGTTTCATCCTCTGAGGGATTTTATCAAGGGAAATGTAGAATTTATTTTCTTGCATGTATTTATATACAAAAGCAAGGATGCCATTGGTTTATCAAGGCTTTTTAATTTTGTTCTGAAGTAGCAACATTTAAACGTATGAATGGATCTTGAGCAATTAATAAAGAATGTCTTAACTCAGGTGCCTTGCCTTTCATTTAATTTGACAGGAATCTGTCATAGCAACAGTTTAATTGATTTGCCTGCTGGTCTGAGAGAATAGACATGCAGTGTGCTCATTAAATTATACCCACACATCCACACGTGTTGAAACACCGGTTTTAATACAATCACTGAAGTTGAGCAATGTCGAGCCTGGTCAGTACCTAAATGGGTGATTGCTCTGAAATACTAGATGCTATAAGCTTGGAAGTGCAGGTGGTGTCATGAATAATGGCTCAAA
Organism: Ascarosepion bandense; assembly: GCA_037127315.1. Lineage (NCBI taxonomy): Eukaryota > Metazoa > Mollusca > Cephalopoda > Sepiida > Sepiidae > Ascarosepion > Ascarosepion bandense. The sequence continues at coordinate 2,090,918 of JBBBDQ010000984.1, forward strand.
AATGAAAATCGGACAGCCGAACTCCAATTGTAGTTGGGTTCATTATATACACTTACGGGCAAAAAGTTTTGGGGAAAAAGGTGCAAATCTACCAGATATGTGTTAAATAGTAGGATTTGTCAGGAAATCATTATTATCACAAAATATTCTTACAATCCCAAACTATCTTCTGGCTTTAAATAACCTGCAAAAGGTTGATAAACCATAGAAAACGAATCATTCAATCAATGAAATATTGATTTTCTTCACAGGTGTATCATTTTTATTTATTTACATTCTCTAGAATATAAATGTATAAAAACACCATTGCAACAAAGTGAGGGATCAGTTTATACATTGATTGTAATATAGAATTGATCCCCCACTTTATATACAGACTATAATTTTTTTTGTCTTGTGATAAGCCATAGAAAACGAATCAATCAATCAATCAATGAAATACTGATTAGTCACACAGGCATGTCTTCTAGATTTATTTACATTCTCTGGGATATAAATGTATACAAATTTCTGTGGCCACAAAGTGTGGGGTCAGTTTGTATATTGAATGTAATATAGAATTGATTCCCCACTTTATATACACATAATTTCTTGTTTGTTGACAAGAAATTATGGGCAATAGAAAACACATCAATCAATCAATGAAATACTGTTTAGCTACACTGGCATTTATTTTATTTACATTTTCTGGAATATAAATGTATAGAAACAACCGTGGCCACAAATTGAGGGATCAGTTTATATATTTTAATACAGAATTTATCTCCCTCTTTAGATCCTCATTATTTTTTTTTTTTTTTTGTTTTTTCAGTTTCTGATTAGGTATGCTTGCTGGTCAACTTTAATCTGCAAAAATTTAAATGCAATGTCAATCGCCATCTACTCTCTTCTTGATTACTCTTTCCCCTTCACGCTCATTATTAATGTTTCTGTCCCTAATTCTTCCACATGCTATAACCCCTTGTGGCAAAAGAAGAGACTTACCTCGTAGAGACCTACACGTGAAACATGTCCTTACATGACTCGTCTTGCGTGTAAGTCCAGAATTTAGGTGAGCGTTTCCAAGATGGTAGAGAAAGAAACATGGCCACCTGCAAGACTAGACATGACAAAAAGAGGTTTGCAGAGACATGTTCCATCTATATGAGTGGCTGCTCATGCTGATTGGCTTGACCAGCCAAGCAGAAACCAACCAATCAAAAACGACCTGATGCAATATAACTCAGCATCGCCCAAGACTGAGTGGGAGAAAATGATTTGACGGCGAAGCGAGTGTGATTCGAAATCGGAACTTAAATGAATTCTTTCTGCAACTCTTACACACCTTGTGCCTTACTTGAGGGTGTTACTGTTTAAAAAGGAAAAAAAAGTGAAATGGAGACTATAAATTATTTCCCCTACACAAAAATAGAAATTATCTATTTGTTTTATGCGAATACTTGAGCAGTGATCTTGTCTTTTATGCCAAATAAAGTGAGTTTTAAACGATTGTCTTTAATATTTAATCTCAGAATTTCTGATAATTCCTTATCTGCATTCCCTCAGTATCAAAGTAATTCTGATTGAGCTTCTTAAGTTTCTATATGTCCCCCCCCCCGCCTCAGAGCAACAGAATAAAAGATATTACAATAGAAACAGAATCTGTTTGTCTTAATGTCTGCTTTTCATGTGTGAGCGTCCAACATTAATAAATATTAATGAACAAATGTCAAATGTAATACAAAGAAGATACTTGTTATCTAAAATGGTAGCTGCTGCTTTTTAGTCAAAGTATATAACAATATATATGATGTGGTGCAGTGGATATCAGCTCGGCAAGAGTAATCGGAGAGCCCAGTTCGAATTCCAGTTGAATTCGTATGAATACCCTTAAAAAATGTATTAATCCATCTTTATCCCACCAGCTATGGGTTAAATAGCAAGAGAGATTGGGTTCTATAGCCTTGGTTAGCAATCAGTTTACCGCAGAAAGTAATGGTAAACTACTACGGGAAAATTCTTTGATCAGTCAGTCATGTTTCTTTCGAGACATGATCGCCCAAGCAAATATTAAGTATGGCACTTAACTTAATGATATAACAATAAATATTTATGTTGACGTTTTAAAAGTATAGCACTTGCCCAATTGATCAGTATTGAGATTATTTTGATAAGACTTGCTAGGTAATTAAAGTTTTATTAGCACAAACTGTTTTTCTCTTTTCTTCTTAATACTACAATTCACCCAATATATGGCCCAAGAGCCAGTCAAACTAGTGATTCTTGTTAAAATGAGAATAATAAAAGAAGAGGTTGGAGGAAGGGAATGAAAGGAGGATAGATAACATTTGACCCATGACTTAAAAATTTTAAGAATGTAGTGTAGAGGGTTACTGTCGGAATGTTTATGATGAATGAGGTGTGTGATATGAACGAAAGAGGAGGTGGCAGGAAGTGAAGGTTATGAGGATAAGGAGGATATATAACAACTGACCCATGATTTGAAGAGGTTAAGATTTTAGTATAGAGTGTTGTTGTTGTTGTTTTTTTGTTTTTTTTTGTTGTTTCCTCTCCATTTTCGGTTTTCTCATACTCTTTCAATTCCACTTCCTATACCCCCCCCCAAGCATTCTGTTGGCATTATTGCCTTCTTTGGGATGACAAAAAAAAAAAAACTGAGTGTCAAGCAGAAAGTTCCACCCTTGATGACTATGTGGTTGAGAAATTCAATTAAATTTAAGGCCAGCTTTGACACCCAGCCAGCATTACATGCACACATGCACACACTGAGATGTAGTATTTAAAGTATTTATATTATTCAGACTATTGTCTTCATCTTTGTTACCATTTCTATGATGTTTCGACCGTTGTACGCTCTGGCCTTTTTCAGGTGCTAGAAATTTTGAACTGAGCCCTTTATTACATTCACTTGGGTATATGAACTCCATTCCTTGCGTAGTAGTGCCTTTTCTGGAAGTCATGAGTTATCTCCCTCTAACCCTGTAAGTTACTTGTTCACCACTGCTGTAGCTTTGTCATGAACTCACAACTCTTTGGGTCAAGTCACAGGAACTAACCAACGTCTATATCCACTGGGCTGTGTCCTTAAAGATTCCTAGCATCTGAAGAAGGGCGGAGTGTACAACGGCCAAAACATTGTACAAATGGCAACAAAGATGAGGACAATAGTCCGAATAATCTAAATACTATATACACAGAGGAGTTTCAGTATTATCATGTCCATCCACTTTTTGATGATGTATGACCAGCTCTTGCGTTGCTGTGCCCACCTTTATCTGCCTTCAATAGTGCCTTGCATGCTGGTCTTGCAGAATCTGTTATGTGACGTGGCAAAACCATGATATATCCTGATGCTTAATAGGGGTGAGAAGAGATTCCTATCTGTCCACGAGACCTTTTAACTTGTTCCCTATATAGTCATTGGTTTTGTGCTTCCAGTAAGAAAAGCAGAAGAGCTTTCTCAAGCATTTGTTCTTGAAAACCTGGGTTCTTTTGTCTGCCTCAACTAGGAGTGTCCAAGTCTCACACCCATAAAGGAGGGTGGTTACAACCAGTGGTTTATAGAGCTTTATCTTGGTATGAAAACTATGTTACTCTTTCATAGTCTTTTTAGTCTGGCCATAGCAGCAGCTGTGACTGTGGCAATCCCTGTGCAGGTTTCTGTATTGCAGGTGTCACCTTTTGACAGTATTTGAAGCTGGACATATCTCCAGTGGTTTGCTGTCTGTGGTCACGCTGACACAGGTATTGCTTGTGCTATTCACCATTACTTTGGATTTCTCTGTATTGGGTTCCATTCTGTATGCAACGGCTCATTCAATGAATTTGTTGGTCTGGTCTTGCAGCTCAGCTCTACTGCAATAGTATAATGATATACATGGTGTACCGTTTACTTGCTTCCCCGACAGCTACAATCTCCAAGAATTTAAATGTAAAGTCAATAGTCATCTCCTATCTTACTAACCTGCATCCTCTCTCTCATGGAATTCCCTTCCATTTACTTGCTTCCCCGACAGCTACAATCTCCAAGAATTTAAATGTAAAGTCAATAGTCATCTCCTATCTTACTAACCTGCATCCTCTCTCTCATGGAATTCCCTTCCATTTACTTGCTTCCCCGACAGCTACAATCTCCAAGAATTTAAATGTAAAGTCAATAGTCATCTCCTATCTTACTAACCTGCATCCTCTCTCTCATGGAATTCCCTTCCATTTACTTGCTTCCCCGACAGCTACAATCTCCAAGAATTTAAATGTAAAGTCAATAGTCATCTCCTATCTTACTAACCTGCATCCTCTCTCTCATGGAATTCCCTTCCATTTACTTGCTTCCCCGACAGCTACAATCTCCAAGAATTTAAATGTAAAGTCAATAGTCATCTCCTATCTTACTAACCTGCATCCTCTCTCTCATGGAATTCCCTTCCATTTACTTGCTTCCCCGACAGCTACAATCTCCAAGAATTTAAATGTAAAGTCAATAGTCATCTCCTATCTTACTAACCTGCATCCTCTCTCTCATGGAATTCCCTTCCATTTACTTGCTTCCCCGACAGCTACAATCTCCAAGAATTTAAATGTAAAGTCAATAGTCATCTCCTATCTTACTAACCTGCATCCTCTCTCTCATGGAATTCCCTTCCATTTACTTGCTTCCCCGACAGCTACAATCTCCAAGAATTTAAATGTAAAGTCAATAGTCATCTCCTATCTTACTAACCTGCATCCTCCCTCTCTCATGGAATTCCCTTCCATTTACTTGCTTCCCCGACAGCTACAATCTCCAAGAATTTAAATGTAAAGTCAATAGTCATCTCCTATCTTATTAACCTGCATCCTCTCTCTCATGGAATTCCCTTCCATTTACTTGCTTCCCCGACAGCTACAATCTCCAAGAATTTAAATGTAAAGTCAATAGTCATCTCCTATCTTACTAACCTGCATCCTCTCTCTCATGGAATTCCCTTCCATTTACTTGCTTCCCCGACAGCTACAATCTCCAAGAATTTAAATGTAAAGTCAATAGTCATCTCCTATCTTACTAACCTGCATCCTCTCTCTCATGGAATTCCCTTCCATTTACTTGCTTCCCCGACAGCTACAATCTCCAAGAATTTAAATGTAAAGTCAATAGTCATCTCCTATCTCACTAACCTGCATCCTCTCTCTCATGGAATTCCCTTCCATTTACTTGCTTCCCCGACAGCTACAATCTCCAAGAATTTAAATGTAAAGTCAATAGTCATCTCCTATCTTACTAACCTGCATCCTCTCTCTCATGGAATTCCCTTCCATTTACTTGCTTCCCCGACAGCTACAATCTCCAAGAATTTAAATGTAAAGTCAATAGTCATCTCCTATCTTACTAACCTGCATCCTCTCTCTCATGGAATTCCCTTCCATTTACTTGCTTCCCCGACAGCTACAATCTCCAAGAATTTAAATGTAAAGTCAATAGTCATCTCCTATCTTACTAACCTGCATCCTCTCTCTCATGGAATTCCCTTCCATTTACTTGCTTCCCCGACAGCTACAATCTCCAAGAATTTAAATGTAAAGTCAATAGTCATCTCCTATCTTACTAACCTGCATCCTCTCTCTCATGGAATTCCCTTCCATTTACTTGCTTCCCCGACAGCTACAATCTCCAAGAATTTAAATGTAAAGTCAATAGTCATCTCCTATCTTACTAACCTGCATCCTCTCTCTCATGGAATTCCCTTCCATTTACTTGCTTCCCCGACAGCTACAATCTCCAAGAATTTAAATGTAAAGTCAATAGTCATCTCCTATCTTACTAACCTGCATCCTCTCTCTCATGGAATTCCCTTCCATTTACTTGCTTCCCCGACAGCTACAATCTCCAAGAATTTAAATGTAAAGTCAATAGTCATCTCCTATCTTACTAACCTGCATCCTCTCTCTCATGGAATTCCCTTTCATTTACTTGCTTCCCCGACAGCTACAATCTCCAAGAATTTAAATGTAAAGTCAATAGTCATCTCCTATCTTACTAACCTGCATCCTCTCTCTCATGGAATTCCCTTCCATTTACTTGCTTCCCCGACAGCTACAATCTCCAAGAATTTAAATGTAAAGTCAATAGTCATCTCCTATCTTACTAACCTGCATCCTCTCTCTCATGGAATTCCCTTCCATTTACTTGCTTCCCCGACAGCTACAATCTCCAAGAATTTAAATGTAAAGTCAATAGTCATCTCCTATCTTACTAACCTGCATCCTCCCTCTCTCATGCTTCTTTCTCCGTCAGTTACACTCTCAGTATCTTAACCCTTCTCTTACCCACTTCCTGACACGCCCTGTAACCTGTCACTCTTTCTCATAACTTTCCTCCTATGTAAGCCCCTGTGCACCAGTGGCAATAGACCGCTTTGCTTAGGGCGATATGATTAGAAAAAGAAAAATTAATAAATTGTCTAAACGTTGTGTCGTGACTCGTACTATGTGACATCCAGTCACCCAGATGTACAAAAGACAATGTGCGCTTAGCATGAGAGTGTTGTCATTATCACGAACTTCGGGAAGTAACACCTAATACTGCGAGAGATTGTAAATATTGTATATACATTTTGGTTGTACCACTCTGTTAATAAAATAGTTTATCTATATTTCTCTGCGTATCTCTTCATTCCACAATACAGTATTAAATTACTCGACAATGAAAATAACAATGGCATCTCGTTTTAACAGATATATTTATCAAAAGTTTCGAAATACTAAAGAGTAAATTTATTCAATAAAACTGCCATTGACTTCAAGCATGGCCTCCAGACAACTTCTGAATCTCCTGAACCTCTTCTGGACAGTCTCCTTGTTTAAGTTGGTAAATGCTGCCATAATCCTTGCTTTTAGTTCATCTTTGGTGTTACAAGGTGTTTTGTTTGTTTCTCGCTCAACTACACCCCACACATAATAATCAATGGGGTGGCAGTCTGGGTAGTAAGGTGACCAAATGTAAGGGGTGATGTGGTTGCAGAAATTGTCCCCCAGCCATAACTGGGCCCTTCTGTTTGAGTGACATAATGAAGAGTTCTGTTGCCAGACATAGGGTCCTCCAGCAGCCACCCTCTTGACCTAAACAAGCATTCTCCTCAAAGCACTTGATGTAGGCCTTCTTACTGAGTCTGAAATGCTTACCAACACATTCAAGAGTCTTTCCTAACTTCCGTACCTTCATAATCGCTATTAGACTCAACCAACGCTTTCTGAATCTTTTGCATTCTCCTCAGAGTGACAGCCAAATGAAGCATTCATACTGAAGCTTCCAGAGTGAATATCAAGCAGTACAGCATGCAGTTTTCAAATTTCTGGCAGAGTAAATTGCATCATGGTGCTCTTTTTCTCACAGATGGTGCCCAACTGATCCTACTATACTATGTGGTCAACAAAATCAAATAAAAACAAAAAGCATGCGTGAAATTAAAAATGTAGATTGGCTGCAATTTACCCATCGCTCAACTTGAGTTTCTTTCCATATGAATCAGATCTTTCAATAGGTTTTCCTCTCAGCTCTCTCAGCTCAATGTTACTGCAATGTTAGATAACAGTCTCTACAATTTCCTAATTCTTCACTAAGTCTTTCAAACAAAATCATTTGTGGTTTTTCTGCAATTTATTAGTTTATTCTCCCAATTCCATGTATGGCAAAACGCCAACTCCAAACCCAGGAAGCCTGTAAATCTCCCAAGTCAGTAGTCTGCGTCATTTCTAAAAAAAATGACATCATTAACTTTGCCAGTGTGTGTATTCAATATTTTTAACCATTTGTTGTTTTGTCTGGATATCAATTACATGTCTCCCTTGGCATTTATTTCATAGGGTAGTGTCCGGGTGATTCCCTAATTTCTGTGGCAGAACAAACACAGGAAACTTGAAAATTTTTGTCGTCGTTTTTATATACACACCAAGTTTTATACAAAAAAAAAAGCCTTATTACCTAAGGAAATCAAAGATGATGGTCAAACATCAGTTGGCTCAACCCAATCTCTGACCTCATTTGATGATAGACCATCATTGGATATTTTGCGTAAATTTCACTAGTTCAGAACTGCATCTATAAGAAAACGAATCAGTAATGAATAATAGCAAATGGCCGGTACAAATTTGCTCAGTAGTAATAGGATATGGCCGGTACAAAGTTGCTCACTAGTAATAGCTAATGACCGGTACAAAGTTGCTCAGTAGTAATAGCAAATGGCCGGTACAAAGTTATTTACTAGTAATAGCAAATGGCCGGTACAAAGTTATTTACTAGTAATAGCAAATGGCCGGTACAAAGTTGCTCGGTAGTAATAGCAAATGGCCGGTACAAAGTTATTTGCTAGTAATAGCAAATAGCTGGTACAAAGTTGTTTACTAGTAATAGCAAATGGCTGGTACAAAGTTGTTTACTAGTAATAGCAAATGGCCGGTACAAAGTTATTTACTAGTAATAGCAAATGGCCGGTACAAAGTTATTTACTAGTAATAGCAAATGGCCGGTACAAAGTTATTTACTAGTAATAGCAAATGGCCGGTACAAAGTTATTTACTAGTAATAGCAAATGGCCGGTACAAAGTTGCTCGGTAGTAATAGCAAATGGCCGGTACAAAGTTATTTACTAGTAATAGCAAATGGCTGGTACAAAGTTATTTACTAGTGATAGCAAATGGGCGGTACAAATTTATTTACTAGTAATAGCAAATGGCCGGTACAAAGTTGCTCGGTAGTAACAGCAAATGGCCGGTACAAAGTTATTTACTAGTAATAGCAAATGGCCGGTACAAAGTTATTTACTAGTAATAGCAAATGGCTGGTACAAAGTTATTTACTAGTAATAGCAAAGGGCCGGTACAAAGTTGCTCGGTAGTAATAGCAAATGGCTGGTACAAAGTTATTTACTAGTATTAGCAAATGGCCGGTACAAAGTTGCTCGGTAGTAATAGCAAATGGCCGGTACAAAGTTATTTACTAGTAAAAGCAAATGGCTGGTACAAAGTTATTTACTAGTAATAGCAAATAGTCAAAAATAAAGCTATTGTAGTAATAGCAAATGGCCGATACAAAGTTATTACCAGTAATAAATGGCTATAGCTAAAGTACTGACAGTATGCAAATAACAAAGGCAAAAGTATTTACTAGTAATAGCAATGGCCGGTACAAAGCTATCATAGTAATAGCAATGGCCGGTACAAAGTTATTATTTACTAGTAATAGCAAATGGCCGGTACAAAGTTATTTACTAGTAATAGCAAATGGCCGGTACAAAGTTATTTACTAGTAATAGCAAATGGCCGGTACAAAGTTGCTCAGTAGTAATAGCTAATGACCGGTACAAAGTTATTTACTAGTAATAGCTAATGACCGTACAAAGTTATTTACTAGTAATAGCTAATGACCGGTACAAAGTTATTTACTAGTAATAGCAAATGGCCAGTACAAAGTCATTTACTAGTAATAGCAAATGGCCGGTACAAAGTTATTTACTAGTAATAGCAAATGGCCGCATAAAGTTATTTACTAGTAATAGCTAATGACCGTACAAAGTTGCTCAGTAGTAATAGCAAATGGTCAGTACAAAGTTATTTACTAGTAATAGTAAATGGCCGTACAAAGTATTACTAGTAATAGCAAATGGCCGCAGCAAAGTTATTTACTAGTAATAGCGTACCGTCAGTACAGTTATTTACTAGTAATAGCAAATGCTACGTACAAAGTTGTCGGTAGTAATAGCAAATGGCTGGTACAAAGTTGTTACAATAGTATTAGCAAATGTCAGTATTAAAGTTACCGTAGTAATAGCAAATGGCCGTACAAAGTTATTTACTAGTAAAAGCAAATGGCTGGTACAAGTTATTTACTAGTAATAGAAATGGCCGTACAAAGTTGCTCAGTAGTAATAGCAAATGGCCGGTACAGCTGTTATTTACTAGTAATAGCAAATGTCTGGTACAGTTATTTACTAGTAATAGCAATGGCCGTACAAAGTTATTTACTAGTAATAGCAAATGGCCGGTACAAAGTTGCTCAGTAGTAATAGCAAATGGCCGTACAAAGTTATTTACTAGTAATAGCAAATGGCCGTACAAAGTTATTACTAGTAATAGCAAATGGCCGTACAAAGCTATTTCAGTAATAGCAAATGGCCGTAAGTACAGTTGCTTCAGTAGTAATAGCTAATGACCGTACAAAGTTATTTACTAGTAATGACCGGTACAAAGTTATTTACTAGTAATAGCTAATGACCGGGTACAAAGTTATTTACTAGTAATAGCAAATGGCCAGTACAAAGTTATTTACTAGTAATAGCAAATGGTTGGTACAAAGTTAGTTTACTAGTAATAGCAAATGGCCGGTACAAAGTTATTTACTAGTAATAGCTAATGACCGGTACAAAGCTGCTCAGTAGTAATAGCAAATGGCCGGTACAAAGTTATTTACTAGTAATAGCAAATGGTCGGTACAAAGTTATTTACTAGTAATAGCAATGGTCGGGTACAAAGTTATTTACTAGTAATAGCAAATGGCCGGTACAAAGTTATTACTAGTAATAGCAATGGCTGGTAATACAGTTATCACTAGTAACAGCTATTACTAGTAAATAACTTTTTTTAATGACTATATCGAATCCATTGCTAAATCCGCTGCTATGAAAGTCGGTTCTCTGTGTAGGGCCCGGAAGTTTTTTCCGTCTAAATCTATCCTGCACATTTACAAATCTACCATCCGCCCGTGCATTGAATACTGCTGCCATATCTGGTCGGGTGCCCCTGCTGTTCTCCTCGGGCTTCTCGATAAGGTTCAGAGGAGGGTCTGTAATGTGATAGATACCGACTTGGCAGACCGCCTGCAGTCTCTCTCCCACCGGCGAGACGTGGCTTCCCTGTGTCTCTTCTATAAATACTTTCACGGCTTCTGCTCCGATGAACTTAGATCACTGGTGCCCCCTAAATACGAATTTGCACGAGATACTAGATTAGCAACTAGATCCCACCCTTTTACAGTGAAACCGATAAAATGCAGCCGTAACTTTTACTCCAACAGTTTCTTTCCTCGCACTTCCCGACTGTGGAATTCTCTTCCAAACAATTGTTTCCCGATGGCTACAATCTCCAGGAGTTTAAATGTAAGGTCAATAGACACCTCCTAACACACTAACCTGCTCCCATTCTATCAAACACTCTTCCCATCTGCCCAACCCTCATCCTCGGTATCCTTACTCATCTGTCACCTTCATCCTGACATTCCCTATGTCTAACCACTCCTTCTCTTTACCTTCCCTTATGTAGCCCTATGCGCAATAGTGGCAGTGGAATGCCTTGCTTGGGGTGAGATGATTAAAAAAAAAAAATGACCGGTACAAAGTTGCTCGGTAGTAATAGCAATGGCTGGTACAAAGTTATTTACTAGTAATAGCAAATGGCCGGTACAAAGTTATTTACTAGTAATAGCAAATGGCCGGGTACAAAGTTATTACTAGTAATAGCAAATGGCCGGTACAAAGTTATTTACTAGTAATAGCAAATGGCTGGTACAAAGTTATTTACTAGTCATAGCAAATGGCCGGTACAAAGTTATTTACTAGTAATAGCAAATGGCCGGTACAAAGGTATTTACTAGTAATAGCAAATGGCCGGTACAGTTATTTACTAGTAATATAAATGGCCGGTACAAAGTTATTTACTAGTAATAGCAAATGGCCGGTACAAAGTTATTTAATAGTAATAGCAAATGGCCGGTACAAAGTTATTTACTAGTAATAGCTAATGACCGGTACAAAGCTATTTACTAGTAATAGCTAATGACCGGTACAAAGCTATTTACTAGTAATAGCAAATGGCCGTACAAAGTTATTTACTAGTAATAGCAAATGGCCGGCAAGTTGCTCGGTAGTAATAGCAAATGGCCGGTACAAAGTTATTTACTAGTAATAGCAAATGGGCTCTGTACAAAGTTATTTACTAGTAATAGCAAATGGCCGGTACAAAGTTATTTACTAGTAATAGCAAATGGCCGGTACAAAGTTATTTACTAGTAATAGCAAATGGCCGTACAAAGTTATTTACTAGTAATAGCAAATGGCCGGTACAAAGTTATTTACTAGTATTACAATACTAAAAAGTTGCTCGGTAGTAATAGCAAATGGCCGGTACAAAGTTATTTACTAGTCATAGCAAATGGCCGTAAGTAATAAAGTTATTTACTAGTAATAGCTAATGGCCGGTACAAAGTTATTTACTAGTAATAGCAAATGGCCGTACAAAGTTATTTACTAGTAATAGCAAATGGCTGGTACAAAGTTATTTACTAGTAATAGCAAATGGCCGGTACAAAGTTATTTACTAGCAATAGCAAATGGCCGGTACAAAGCTATTTACTAGTAATAGCAAATGGCCGTACAAAGTTATTTACTAGTAATAGCAAATGGCCGTACAAAGTTATTTACTAGTAATAGCAAATGGCCGTACAAAGTTATTTACTAGTAATAGCAAATGGCCGTACAGTTAGTTTACTAGTAATAGCAAATGGCCGGGTACAAAGTTATTTACTAGTAATAGCAAATGGCCGGTACAAAGTTATTTACTAGTAATAGCAAATGGCCGGTACAAAGTTATTTACTAGTAATAGCAAATGGCCGGCATTACAAAGTTATTTATTGGTATTAGCAAATGGCCGTACAAAGTTGCTTGGTAGTAATAGCAATGGCCGGTACAAAGTTGCTCGGGTAGTAATAGCAAATGGCCGTACAAAGTTATTTACTAATAATAGCAAATGGCCGGGTACAAAGTTATTTACTAATAATAGCAAATGGCCGGTACAAAGTTATTTACTAATAATAGCAAATGGCCGGCACAAAGTTATTTACTAGTAATAGCAAATGGCTGGCACAAAGTTATTTACTAGTAATAGCAAATGGCCGGTACAAAGTTATTTACTAGTAATAGCAAATGGCCGGTACAGAGTTATTTACTAGTAATAGCAAATGGCCGGTACAAAGTTATTTACTAGTAATAGCAAATGGCCGGTACAAAGTTATTTACTAGTCATAGCAAATGGCCGGCACAAAGCATTACTAGTAATAGCAAATGGCCGGCACAAAGTTATTTACTAGTAATAGCAAATGGCCGGCACAAAGTTATTTACTAGTCATAGCAAATGGCCGGCAGAAAGTTATTTACTAGTCATAGCAAATGGCCGGCACAAAGTTATTTACTAGTAATAGCAAATGGCCGGCACAAAGTTATTTACTAGTAATAGCAAATGGCCGGTACAAAGTTATTTACTAGTAATAGCAAATAGCCGGTACAAAGTTGCTCGGTAGTAATTGCAAATGGCCGGTACAAAGTTGCTCGGTAGTAATAGCAAATTGCCGGTACAAAGTTATTTACTAATAATAGCAAATGGCTGGTACAAAGTTATTTACTAGTAATAGCAAATGGCTGGTACAAAGTTATTTACTAGTAATAGCAAATGGCTGGTACAAAGTTATTTACTAGTAATCGCAAATGGCCGGTACAAAGTTATTTACTAGTCATAGCAAATGGCTGGCACAAAGTTATTTACTAGTAATAGCAAATGGCCGGTACAAAGTTATTTACTAGTAATAGCAAATGGCCGGTACAAAGTTATTTACTAGTAATAGCAAATGGCCGGTACAAAGTTATTTACTAGTAATAGCAAATGGCCGGTACAAAGTTATTTACTAGTAATAGCAAATGGCCGGTACAAAGTTATTTACTAGTAATAGCAAATGGCGGTACAAAGTTATTTACTAGTAATAGCAAATCGGTACAAAGTTATTTACTAGTAATAGCAAATGCGGTACAAAGTTATTTACTAGTAATAGCAAATGGCCGTACAAAGTTGTTTACTAGGTAATAGTCAATACAAAGTTGCCGGTAGAATAGCAAATGGCGTTCAAAGTTGCTCTATAATAGCAAATGGCGGTACAAAGTTATTTACTAATAATAGCAAATGGCCGGTACAAAGTTATTTACTAGTAATAGCAAATGGCCGGTACAAAGTTATTTACTAGTAATAGCAAATGGCGGTACAAAGTTATTTACTAGTAATAGCAAATGGCCAGGTACAAAGTTATTTACTAGTAATAGCAAATGGCGGTACAAAGTTATTTACTAGTAATAGCAAATGGCGGTGCACAAGTTATTTACTAGTAATAGCAAATGGCGGAATGCAAGTTATTTAGTAGTAATAGCAAATGGCGGTACAAGTTATTTACTAGTAATAGCAAATGGCGGTAACAAGTTATTTACTAGTAATAGCAAATGGCGGAGCAAGTTATTTACTAGTAATAGCAAATGGCGGTACGAAGTTATTTACTAGTAATAGCAAATGGCCGGTACAAAGTTATTTACTAGTAATAGCAAATGGCGGTACAAAGTTATTTACTAGTAATAGCAAATGGCGGTACAAAGTTATTTACTAGTAATAGCAAATGGCGGTACAAAGTTATTTACTAGTAATAGCAAATGGCCGGCACAAAGTTATTTACTAGTCATAACAAATGGCCGGCACAAAGTTATTTACAAGTAATAGCAAATGGCCGGCACAAAGTTATTTACTAGTAATAGCAAATGGCCGGCACAAAGTTATTTACTAGTAATAGCAAATGGCCGGTACAAAGTTATTTACTAGTCATAGCAAATGGCCGGTACAAAGTTATTTACTAGTAATAGCAAATGGCGGTACAAAGTTATTTACTAGTAATAGCAAATGGCCGGTACAAAGTTATTTACTAGTAATAGCAAATGGCGGTACAAAGTTATTTACTAGTAATAGCAAATGGCCGGTACAAAGTTATTTACTAGTAATAGCAAATGGCCGGTACAAAGTTATTTACTAGTCATAGCAAATGGCTGGCACAAAGTTATTTGCTAGTAATAGCAAATGGCCGGTACAAAGTTATTTGCTAGTAGTAGCAAATGGCTGGTACAAAGTTATTTACTAGTAATAGCAAATGGCCGGTACAAAGTATCTCAGTATATTGGTACTACAAGGTCAATTCAGAGGTTTATTAAAATGAAGAAAAATTGAGTTAAAATAAATGACGACTGTTAGTAAATAAATGAAGTATGTGTACATATAAAAGGAAATATCAACGTGAAAAATTAAATTGAAAAGTTCAAATTCCTGGCTAGTATGTTGCATTCACTTTTACACAAATACTCTTCAAAGAGGCATGAATCTCTCTTATCCCCCAACCCATGTCAGGTGCATATAGGGTTAAATAGCAAGGTTGACTGCACTCACTAGCTTTGAGTGACAACTAGCCTTAAAGAAGGAAAACACTGAATTCCAAACCATGTAAAAGAAATTATACTATTATATTTCTCAAGAAGTTATGATAATTCACAGATAATAAAAATGAAATATGTTGAGAGCCATGATCACGTTACATCACATTAAAAAAGAAAAAGTAATCAATGTAAATATATGATTGGTGATCTGTGTCCTGCATAGCTATAAACAAAATGTCTACTCAAATATAGGTATCCACTAAATTAATGTTTAAAGTAATAAAAATATGTCAGAATAATAAATAAAAAATCCATGACTTCTTTGGAAAATACTTTGTTTACATTTTAGATATAAAACTGAGCAGTTATGATTTTTTTAAATCTGAATGAAGAAAGTGTGCTTAAAGGCAAAGTAAATTTTGCTTGATCATGACGTTCTATGTAAACGAGTTGGTTAAAGTATATCAGATGTAATGATGATTTCTCCTGAAAATGAGGACACAGGTTTTTAATCCTGCTAAAAGTACATTTTTATTCAATAAGATTTTTTGAATGTTCAGACTGGTAGATAAAATACTGTTTAAAAAATCTGTCAATATTTCTGAGATGAGGAATTGTAAGTATTTAAATTGCTTTGACTATTGTCCTCATCTTTTTTGTCATATTCACTCTTAAGCCAATATAGACATGAAAACAGTGTTAGAGAAAACAACAATAATAACAAATTGTAATATGAGCTCTGTGAAAAAAAAATTTACTTAGGTTTATAAGTACTAAAACTTTAAGCACTGATGTCCCCAAGGACATATGTGGGTAAAAGCCTTGGTTGAAGTAATCCAGTGACAGGAGAGTTGCTAAATGGGGATAACTGTAACTGGGGTATCCAGAAAAGTTGTGGCACATGGAACAGTCTAGCTTCATTCAGTTTGAAATTTCAAATTATATCACCTGAAAATGGCGTACAAATGGCTGAAACGATGGGAATATGGCAATAGTAAATAGTGAAAATGTTTAAAAAATAAAAGGAACAAAATGGGTATCCGCTAAAAATCTTTTCTCTTTCTCTTCTTTTTGTTCTCTTTCTCGTTTCTGCCTTTCTTTCTTTCTTTTCTTTTTCTCTTCCTCTTTTTTGTTTTCCTTTTGTTTCTCTCTCTCTCTTTCTCTCTCACTTCTGTTTTTCTTTCTTTTTCTTCTCTCTCTTCTGTTTTCATTCTTTTCTCTTCATCATTTTCTCTCTCTCTTTTCTGTTTGCTTTCTTTTCTCTTTCTCTCTTTTTTGTTTTCCTTTATTATCTCTTTCTCTCTCTGCTCTTTTTATTTTTATTTTTTATTTTTCTCTTCTTTTTTCTGATTTTTTCTTTCTCTCTATTCTTTCTTTTCTCTCTCTTGATCTTTTTCTTCTCTCTCTCTCTCTTTTCTGTTTTATTTCTCTTTCTTCTTTCTTTTTTCTGTTTTCATTCTTTTTCCTTTCTTTCTCTCTTTTCTGTTTTCCTTTCTGTTCATTTTCTTTCTCTTTTTCTCTCTTTTCTGTTTTGCTTTTTTACTCTTTTTTCAATTTTTTTCTTTTTTCCATTCTTTTCTCTTTCTTTCTCTCTCTTTTCTGTTTTCTTTTTTTCTCTCTCTACTTTCCTCTTTCTATTTTTCTGCTTTCTCTCCATTCTGTTTCTCTATATTCTTTCTTTTCTCTCTCTTTATCTTTCTCTTCTGAATTTTCTCTTTATATTTTTTTTTATTTTTCTATTCGCTCTTCTCCTCTGAATTTTTCTTCCTCGCCTTTTCATTAAAAAAAAAATTGATTTTATTATTTAAGTGATATTTAGATTAAGTACAGGTGACACATCTGCCTGTGTTTTCAAGACCTGCCAGTCTCTTACAAATAACTTTTTTTTAAATCAAGTTCATCCCAAGCAAGGCAGTAAAGCCACTAAGATACAAGGGGTTAGTAGATGTGGAAGAATTAGAAAACACAAATATTAATAAGGTGGGAAAACAATAGAAGAGTAATCAGGAAAACAATTGATAGTGATTCATGTTGCACTTAAGTAGGTATCTGCACTCGGTTACTGAAAAAACAGCAAAGCATGATAATAAAAAAATACCAAACCTAATAAAAACAAAGTTTTATTGTCAAAATGTCATGTTATTATTAAGGGGAAAGATGAAAGTTTTTTTTCATTATTTTAAAAAAAAATTTAATCCACTCTAACACATTCAAAACTTTTTGTTAAAAATTTTCTTGTTTCTTTTTTTGTCAGCCATAGAGGTTATTACTATAGCAAACATATTACACAACTCATTTTTTGTCATGGAAAGACACATTAATTTGAAATTCTTGCAAAAATCAAATAATTATCTGAATTTAATGAAACTTTCTGCACTTATTCACAAGTGAATGAAGTTATTTATTCAATTAGTATTTTTAGAAAATCTTAGTAAAAGATATTTTACATCTGTTACCTCTCTCCAATTAATTTTTAACAATTTCTAGAAATCCAATACTGATCACAAATCTTGGTTTATTAATTAAATGCAGAACTTCTTCAGAAATGTAAATCATGTAATTTTTTTTTAAAAAAGTAGCCACTTTTTCAAAAAAATCTGCTCTGAATAGTAAAATAAAAAAAGATGCATTAAAAATATGTCATTTTTAATTTAGATAAACTTTGAATCGATTTTATAAATAATATTTTTTTTTTTTTTTATAAGCGTTTCACCCCGAGCAAGGCATTTCACTGCCACTATTGCGCAGGGGGCTACATAGAGTGGAGAAAGGATGGTTAAATATAGGAAATGTCAGAGGGTGGGTGATAGGCGGGTAAGGATACCGAGAATGAGGGTTGGGTAGATGTTGAGAGTGGTAGGAGAATAATTGGAAGTTAGTATGGTAGGAGGTGTCTATTGACCCTACATTTAAACACCTGGAGATTATAGCTGTCGGAAAAGCAGACATGTGGAAGGGAATTCCACAAGCAGGAAGCGCGAGAAAAGAAGCTGTTGGAGTAGAAATTACGGTTACATCTTATCTTTTTAACTGTAAAAGGGTGGGACCTAGTTGCTAATCTAGTATCTTGTGCAAATTCGTGCCTAGGCAGCACCAATGATCTAAGTTCATCAGAGCAGAAGCCATGAAAGTATTTGTAGAAGAGGCACAGGGAAGCCACATCATGCCGGTGAGAGAGTGGTTGCCAAGTCTGTATCAACCACGGTCTGCCAAGTCAGTATCAACCACATTGCAGATTCTCCTTTGTATTTTGTCAAGAAGCCCAAGGAGAGTAGCAGGGGCACCCAACCAGATGTGGCAGCAGTATTCAATACATGGGCAGATGGTAGATTTGTATATGTGCAGGATAGATTCAGGCGGGAAAAACTTCCGGGCACTGCACAGAGAGCCGACTTTCATAGCGGCGGATTTGGCAATGGATTCGATATAGTCATTCCATTTGAGGTCTGCTGAAAGTATAAGGCCAAGGAGACGTAGTGTTTTACTCTCTGGGAGGCAAGCCTGTTCCATGCTAATGGGAGGTAGATGTGATTGATTCTGAAGAAAAAAAATTTGGGGAGGGTGATAATGAATTTCTATAAGAATTGCTTTCATTTTTTCTTTGCTAATTATGATTTATAAAGTTTCAAACATCTTTTATCAAAAATTCAAAAACTTAATACAAATCATTTAACATTAAGGTTTTTAAAATTATTTTTATGTTAAATTACAGATTTTTTTAACTTTGGAAGTTAGAGATTTATCATTAAAAAGTCACGGGTTTCAAGGGTTATTCCTCTGATGAAATGTTCACTTAGGTTTCATAAATTTATGCCATTTCTGGTCAACCATACTTAACCAGAATTGTGAAATGATTGACAGATTGTTATCACCTACTTCAAAAGTCAGAAAGATTAGAGCTCTGTGATTAAGAAATACTTTTAATCTAAATTTCATGTTTTAAGTAAGTAATATTTGTTTCAAATCAGATTAATTTAACTTTAAATTTGCTAATTTAAAAAAAAATAATGTGTCACATATGTATATTTTATTTTTTAAAGATTTTTAAAATGGAAAATTAACTTTTGTTTACAAATGTGTCAGTCACTGAAAAATTGAAAACTTTTTTTAACATTTCAAAATTTTAAATTCCAATGAATATAATTTCTGTTTGAATACACTAGAGTATTTTGCTTACTTGAAATGCTAAATTTAATCATTTAGCTTTCAATTAAAACTAAAATAAAAATTTCAAGAAAAGGTTTTTATTTTAAAGAATTCATTTTAAAACTTAGGTATTTAAAATGAGTGGGGGTACCTACATTTAAATTTTTGAAGATTAAAGTTGGCTGGAAAGCATGGAGTCAGAAGGGAGTTCCACAAATGATAAGTTTAAGAAAAGAAACTGTTAGCATAGAACTTACGGTTTCATCTAACCACCTCTACTGGAAATTGGTGAGACCTCATGGCCAATCAAGTACCTAAGTTCATAAAGTTAAAAATAACTGAAGGCTAATAAAAAAATATAAATAGAAAAGTAAAAGTTTTCTTTCCTTAACTTTTTACTTACAAAATGTCCGTCATTGTTTTCTTGTTTAATAATCTGATCTCCCTTCTGAGTCTATTGAAGAATTATAGTCACATCAGATTGAAACATCATTTCTCCATAAGATCCACAAAGTTAAACAGTGTCAAGAATGGTCAGTTTCGCTTGGGTATAACAGGTGCTGAAAGGTTGGATGTGTGGATGCTTTAATGGATAGCAATTCAGAATGGTTAATGAGAAAGAGGAGTTCCAACTCCAGTTGGGTTTGTTATATTCACTGATATACAAATACTCTTTAGTAAAGGTATCAATGTACAGAAACAACCGTGGATACAAAGTGAGGGTTCAGTTTGTATATTGATTATAATATAAAAGAGATCCCCCACTTTGGTTTTCAGTTCCTTCTAAAGTCTACTTAAATATATTTCTAACATCTCCACCTAAACTCTGAAATTTCATTTACTCTTTATTTAATTTTTTCTCAATAGATTGTCAATTGGTTCACCTCTTGTCCAGTTTACCACCCCCCCGGTCTTTTGAACAGAAGCAGGGATTTATTTCTTGTTCCTTGTTTTGGATTGGGTTTATGGTTCCTTATAAAATCTTGTCGTTTTTTCACTTCCAGTGTCCTCTTTCATCTTAGGGCATTATCCCCTTGCTTGGTATGTGCAACTCTCTACTTTGAGTAGCTCTTGGGTCTTCTACAGGCTGAACATTATTGTCTAAAATAAAAAATTCTTTCTCACATATGCAGGTGTTCCCAAGGCTCTATCTTGGGTCTTACACTCTTTCTGATCTTCATCTTTCAGATGTCATCAGTTCCCAAGGTGGTATTTACACAGATTACACTAAATCTGTCAAACCTGACAAAGTAAACCTGACTGTTGTTCTTGAATAGAACTTCCAATCAGTGGTTAACTGGGGCAAGAAATGGCTTGTAAATTTTAATGCTACCAAAAATAAAACTGCTCTTCATTAACCACCATAGAGAAACTTTTCTGCCTGCCATCAGCATTGCTGACACTAGACTCCTGAAAAGTAACATATTTTGCCTTCTTGGCCTCATGTTTTCAACTAACCTGAAGAGGAGCAACTACTTCATATCAACAGTTACATATACTGCAAGGAAATTTGGGTCACTATGCCAGGCAAGAAAGGTTTTCTTATCAGAGTCCATCTTGCATATTTATAATTCTACTATTCGACTGTGCACTGAACACTCTTGTGATATCTGGTCGGTAATTAAAGAGTAAGTAGTATAGTTTATGGGGATATAACATTTAAGACTGAACAAGTTAAGATTGTAATGATCAGGGAAGCATCATCTTAGGAGTTGGTTTCAAAAAACAGCAGTTTCTGAGTAAAGCTGCTTGAGTGAGGTAGAATTCTTTGATAGAATACAAAGGGAATAGGGGGTCTACAATGTGTGTGACATGGTGGGTCTTGAGTTAGAACTGGTGGATTTTGTATGATTACTAAAGTTAAGCAACACTGAACCTGGTCAGCACCTAGATCATCTAGTCTATTGCCATCTTCTATCAGATGAAACCTCATCTTGAAAAACTGATAGACAATTTGCAATAGTTTAAAATGGCTGAAGACTTTTGAATGTTACTGTATCAGTGCAGAAAGATATGGTATTTTTTCACTTGAAAGCATCAAAATGAGGTGTGGTATATATATATATATATATATATATATATATATATATATATATATGTGTGTGTGTGTGTGTGTGAGGCTCAAAGATATAGAACACACCCTAGAAATTCTCCAGTTTTGTTTAGGTGACAGTCTCATTAGCAATAGAGACTGTCAAACTTTCTCATATTTCATCTTTGCAAAGATGAATATATAATTTCAATTGAGAGTGAACAAAAATGTTAACAATCCAAGGAAATGAAAAGAATAAACCCAAATTCATGACAAATCATTCATAAACTTCTGAAAATCTATTCAAAAAGAAAATAAGTTCACTAGATTTTATGTCATATAACACTATCTAACCTCAGTCAATGATACTTCAATATTGCATATAAATAGGCAAGATTTATATGTCAAGTTGACGTATCTGGTAGGCTAATGCTTAACCAGATGCCATTGATGAGAAGTACTTTTACCTAGCCTCACTTCATAATACTGGAATATTAATTGTAAATAGGGATGGTTGATATGTCAAGTTGAGGTATCTATTAGGCTGTTTACCCAGGTGTCATGGACTACCAGTATTTGTAGGTAGCCTCTCTCTATAATACTGTAATATTATATGTAATTTATGTGTAAAATAATGTTATATGCTATTTTCTGGAAAATATTTCAATATGCTATTTTGGGAAATAATTACAAATTCTATCCTCAAAGAGACACTTATTAATCCTTATATTAATTGCGGGTTTATCTGGTTGAACCCTAGCCCTAAGTCTATCCAAAAGCTGTTTGGTTCTTTGCCAATCTTCCTACTTGTAGCAGCTTGTCTGTTGTTAAATTGCTTTCATCTACACTTGACACTTTTCGAAAACAAAGTACTTTCTCTATCATCCTATGGTCACAAATCAATTATTCCCTTTTTTATTCATGTATATTGTTCTCTATGAATCATTATCCAGATCCAGATCCAGGTATCCCATGACTCTATTAAAGTTGTAGGGGAATCACATGTACTTACAGGGGCAGTACAAATGGTGTTTCCTTGGGCATGACAGCCTGATAGAGCCTAGCCCTCTTCAGGCTGGTTTTGAATTCCAAGTTTTTCTTCTCCTAGACCAGTTGCCACTCAAGACTATAGAACCCAGTCTATACTGCTATTTTATTCATAGCTTGGTTGAGAAGAGATGAATTCATACTTTTCATACCTTTCCCTTTTGTTAGTGAATGTAATAAATCTGATTGGAATTCAAACCAGATTCCTCAATCCGAGCCACAGTAGAAGTGGTATTTCTTTGGGCATGACAGCCTGGCACAGCCTAACTTTTTCCAGGCTGGATTTGAATTCCAAGTTTTCCTTCTTCTAGGCCGGTTACCACTCAAGGCTATAGAACCCAGTCTGTCTTGCTATTTTACCCATAGATTGAGGGAGAAGAGGTGGATTCATACCTCTCCCTAGATTATTAGCACATAAGTTAATGTTATGAATTCGACTGGAATTCTAACTCTGCTCTCCAATTCCTCAATCCAAGCCTCTATCCATTAATCTACCATGCCTTCCTAATCAAGTTGGAAACTGAATGACAGAATGGAAATTTTAAAATATTCTGCAGAAAATTCACATCTAAGATCACATAACATATTTCCTTTCTGAGCAAAAACACTTGCTATTGAAATATGAATAAAAACGAAAACAAAGATAAAAAGCTGATTTAAGCTTCATTAAACACTTTTACACTATATGCCTCCGACGACTACTGAGAATATTTTGGCCAGAGAAGATCCCCAATGAAGACCTGTTAATGAGATGCAAGCAAGAGAACATAGGGCACCATCATTACAAGAAGGCGGTGGAGATGGAATGGGCATTTGCTCCGGAAAGATCCACAGTCACAAGAACAGCACTACACTGGACCCCATATGGCAAAAGAAAGAGGGGAAGACCAAGAACGACATGGGGGAGAATGAGATGAAAGCCATGCAGTACTCTTGGGGTACATTGACTAGTCTGGCCCAAGATAGGCAGAAGGTAGAGAAGCTTTGTTGCTGCCCTACACACCATTGGGTGTAACAGATGATGAATGAAAAAAAACACTAGAAGCCAAAAATCATAATTTAATGCTTCTGAACAGGAGTAGAGGTGCATCCTTTGTTTTCTGATTAGAACTGTTTCTGGTTCCTGCTAAAATGTTTTTCTTCTTTTTCACTTCCAGTAGCCTCTTCTGTTTTTTTTGGCTTTATTGCCTTGAGTGGATTGATGTAAAAAAAAAAAACCTTGTAAATTGTGTATTTCTTGATTTAAAATTTAGCAGCAAAGTTCCAACAAACAAAAGATGTAACAAAAGGACAGTTTTTCTGCCAGCATTAATTTGTTAGCAAGGTAACATTTATTGTTTTGTTTTTTTTTTATGATGGGAAGAAGCATTGTCTTGCATAAATATACTTTATAGGTTGAAGAGATATTTGAGTGCCTTCGTTCTGAGGGGACACAGTATACAAAAGAACACCAGTACTATTGAAAATAAAATGTCTTGGCTAGCAACTTAATGCAAAGATATATGCAGTGAATTATCCCATCATCAACTGTGATGGGGTCTATAATTTTACTGCTTACAGTTCTTACGGAGGACTTTATGCTTCATTGTCTTCAGTCATTTTAGTTGACTATTTCTATGAAAGGCCCAACTATTAGGTCTGTCCAATGTAACTCTGCATTCATCATGAACAATTGCTGTTGAGACATCAGTCTTTAAATAATTCTTCATGTGCAGATGAAATCCACTTAGTTTCAAAATGGCTGAGGGCCTGTGCTTGCCAATGCTATAGGTTCCATGGTAGAAAGTAAAAACAGGGCAGAATCATTCTGTCATTTATAACCAAAAATGGTTGATGGAATGGTTCGGATGTGTTACCAGCAGGTTTGATGGAATAACCCAGATGCGCTGCCTACAGATTAGCATGTCTGCTTTTGAAGACATATAAAGTCAGTGGCTGTGAACAAGAGAGCTAAAAAGCCAACTGCTGAGATTGGCTTTGTGAATTTGCTTGCTTTATTTTGTTGCTACACTCATCCACTGTTTCTTCTTGTGATGATTGCTTAAGTGCTTGATTGTTTTCATGTCTTTAGCCAATGTTCTTAAGATCCTTCATTTGTTTACATTTGTAGTAACAGTTTCATTGTTTTTTCTTTTGTTATTTCCCCCCAAGCTACAAATACACATGTGGTTAGTGAAGGTAAAAGAGTATGAGAAATAAAAAGAAATATTATTAAGAAGAGAAAAAATAAGAGAAAAAGAATAAAAATTGAAATTGTTTTAAGCTGCTTGTATATTTATTACCTGAGATGTTATTGGCTTTTGGTAAATGAAGTGTAAAATTTTGTCTCTTGCAGCATTCAGAAGCAGCAACATCAAATCTGGGGAAAAAGAAAAACTAACGTATTCTTCCTTTGCACCATTTGACCTCAGTATGAGGCAAATGGTATAAGTCGAAACAAGATTAATCGACATTGTGTCGTGACCACAAATTATCATAGGTTAACTACAGTTAGTCAATCACTAAGTCTCTCTCTTTTTTGCTTTCTTTCTTTCTCTCTCCAACTTGGATAGCATCAATTGTGACTAGATTTATTATCAAGCTCCTAACATGTCAATTATCCTGAAACCATTGATTTATATGAGTCGAGCCGAAATAGCTTGTAGTTAAAGAGTAAATTTCTGTTTGGTTTCGGTTCCACCGCTCGCTTCACTCGTGGGTTTGAAGCTTCCAGACAAAGACAAACAGTCTTAACTCAATGCTCTCTCAGCTGCACACGTCACCAGGGTCACAACAAAACTCCCAGCCATTGTCTCAGACCCTTTTTATGGACAAAAGCCATTGCTGACGCACCAATCATCGCCGTCAGTCTCATTCTCACTCAGCATAAAATGACAGGTCGAAGAACATTCCTTTCTTTGACCAAACTTGCAAGGACGCAGCTGATGAGACAACGAACTCTCTGGCATGGGTTTATGCATGCATTCATCACAACACGGAAGCCCGACAAGCAAAACACCTTGGACACTTTGGCTCTGGTAAGTGTGAATGTTTATCGTCACAGACTGTCATAACCTGGAGACTTACCATATATTACAGAGGTTCGCAAATGATGTGGTGCACCTCATAGTTACAGTAAAAAAGGATAGCAGGTGAGGCAGAATGATTGAAAGATAATCTAATATTCGGAAACAGTTTTAAAAATGTTCATACTCCAAAAATAAATAGGATTTCAAAATTTTGCACATATTAGTCCCAGTATAAATAGTTATAAATGAATATAGGACAATTTTATCAATGTGATATTTCTGCATTATACTGAGTATTAAGAATATAACAAAAAGGGTTTGCAAATTGGAGGAGAGAGTTATCAGTGATAATATTGACTTCGACTCTGCAGTTATCTCCCTTTAACTTGGCACCCACTCACATCCAGATCATTCTCCTCACTCTTCATTTTCTTTCTTCCCTCATTTACTCATTTTTGGTTATTAGATATTAAATTATATCACTTAGCATTCTCAATTTATTTGACTTTTCTGTTGACCTCATGTATATTTACAAACATCTTAAACTGAAAATTTTTTCCAAAATTAAAATCTATTTTTACTTTTATTTATAAATACTTGTTGCAAAATAAAATCCTTACATTTTCCCATCAGAGGAGACAAAACACGTTGGCTAAAATAATCCTTTTTATTTATATATATATATATTTTTTTTTTTTTTTCATTTGTAAATGAGCTATTATGTGACCTAGGTTTCTACCATGTGGTGTACTCAGGCGAATTGTAATAACTGATTTTTACAGGTTTTTTTACAACGTTGGCAAAATATGTAGACTCTGCCAGGAAGAAAAATTAACTATTATGTTATTCCCAAACAGGAAAGAATTACTGAAGGAAAGAACAAAAATTATGACTAAGTGTAGCCATTCCATAAAATACCTGTTAAGATCATACAACCATGGATGAAAACGTTATAATTTCTTTTAATTTTGAAAATTGCACATTCAAAAAATTCCCCGTTACGTAAATGTTCAAATAAGGACCTGTTATGTTAGCATTCTTAAAAAAAAATGGTAAAAATCAATAACTGCAAATAATCTGAAGACACCACATGGTAGAAACCTAGGTTGCATAATAACTCATTTCCAAATGAGAAATATTGAAAAGTTCTACAATATAATTGTATTGAACACTTTTTAATACAACTCTGTACTGGTCTAATTTAATTATGACCAAAAACTAAGTAATTAAATAATATATATATACAATTGGGCAGCAGCCTTGCCTTTAAACATCTTTGTTAAATATGATGGTCAAAGAAAATTTTCATTATTTTAACTGTTTCGACTGTTTCCCTCATCTTTATTGCCATGTTTATGACATTTCAGCCGTTTTACACTCAGGCCTTCTTCAGGTGTTTGGAATTTTGAACCAAACCCTTTATTTCAATCACTGGAGTATATCATTGCCATTCCTTGTTATTGTGACATTAAGTGTTAATTAACCCCCAAACTTGGGTTAAAACACTATGAAAGTATAAAAATACACTTTATAGAAATACATACATAAAAACAGACTTTTATAGAAAAATATACATTTCTGTAGAAGAAAAATTATTACCATAACAAATTTTTGAATGAAAAAAATAAATTATTGCCATAATACATTTTTGAAAGAAAAAAATTATTATCAGTGATACATTTTTTAATACAAAACTAGAAAATTCGAACTATTGTCTTCAGCTTTGTTGCCATTTGTACAATGTTTCGGCTGTTGTATGCTCTGGCCTTCTTCAGGTGCTAGGAATTTCAAACTGAACCCTTTATTACAATCACTGGGGTATACAAACTTTCCTTGCATAGTAGTGCCTCTTCTGGTAGTCATGAGTTATCTCCATCTAACCCTGTAAGTTACTTGTTTACCACTGCTGGTATTGAACTCACAACTCTTTGGATTAAGTCACTGACCAACAATAACATTTACAATAACATTTGTATTTTATCTGAATACTACCTTATGAAAATTGAGATGTAGTTAGGTGGGGGCTCTGTATCCTAGATTCAGGGTAGAGGGATTAAATGATGAATCCCAGGTAAGAATTTGGTACCAATGCTTGTCTAGAAACCAGTTGAAACTGATTTACATTTTAGATCTTCCAAGCAGATCTGAAAATTGGCCAATGAAAATATTCACCATGTGTGAACTGCAATCAAAGAAAATTTGTATTTGACAGTATGAAAATGAAATGATTTGGTGATTCAATTAACTATCTGGAAAGTATTGAACTTTTTTGGATAATTTAACTGCCCATTTTCCTGTCTTGTTCAGTGTTTTTTTAATAAAATGATAAAATTCCTTCAAAACCTCTGCTCTCTCTATGGCCCCATGCAATGTCTAGCTTTGCCTAGTTTCAAACTGTGAATGAAATTAAAGCAAATGTGACAAGACAGCTAATCTAAAAAGATGTTTTCAAATTTCCTTGAAAAATGCAAGAGATTATAAGAATGTGAGGTTCTATGGTAGGTGTTTGAAAGGGACTAAAATGTCACTGTCCTTGATGGGCTATTATTGTTAATACTAAACCCCTACATCTTTTCCAAATAGATAAAGGTATCAGACAAACCATTTCAACCAGTCTTCCTCACATATTAGTAAAATGGTTTTGTCTAGATTTGACCATTATTTATATATATATAATTTCTTTAAGCATTAAATATTATCCATTTGGAGTAGATAGAGCATTTTTTATTTTGCAAACAGAAAATTGTAATTAAGATACCAAGAAGTTAAAAATAATGAGTTCTGTGGTTTAAAAATAAACTTTAATGAATTTTTAATGGTTTAAAAATATATTTTAATAGATTTTAATGTTTTAAATTATTTTAATATGCTTTTAATTGCTTAAAATAGATTTAAATAAATTTTTAATGATTACAATTACATTTTTAATTATTTTTCAATGGTTAAAATGTATTTTTAGAAATCTTTAATTTTTAAGAATGTATTTTAATGAACTTGAAAAGGTTACATATATATATTAGTAAATCTCCAATTGCAAAAATGCATTTTAATAAGCTTTTAATGGCAAACTCCAAGTATTTCAAATAATTGTTAAAAGCTAAAATGAGATCATAATAATTTTTTAATTTAAGAATTATATTTCAATTAATTTAAGTGGTTAAAACAATTGTTTGAAATGAACTGGAAATTACATTTTGTTGGATAAGTATAAGAAAAGGCAGGATGTGAAGTTCATAGGATGATGCAGAAATGATAACATCTCTGGACTTGAATAGGTCCATATTGTTGTGATTGAGAAAATGAAGCAAATAAACAGACTTTAGAAGGAACCAAAAACCCCATTCTAAACAAGAAACAAATTTCTACTTTTGTTCAAAATGACTGAAAAGGTCTGTGAATCAGATGATAGGCTAAATTATCTACTCTTATTGGGAGAGAAGAAAAAAAGTAAATAAAATTTCAGTGTTTAGGTGAAGATGTGAGAAATTATGAGCTGAAGTAGACTTTAGAAGGAACTATTTAGTATTATTAGTATTATTATTATTAGCAGTACTATTTAGTATTACTAGTATCCAATCAAACATTGGAGAATGGCCTTCAGGCTACAGGAAATTAATAGGTTATTACATGAATTTGTATGTTTTTTTTATAACTTACGTTAATACATATTACTTGTTAACAATTCCGATGAATCATTCAACAATATTCTCTTTATTGTTTACGACCGCCAGTCAACAATCCATGAATTGTTCAGTGACCTGACAACAGAAATCAATAAGTTTTGGCTTGAAAAATTAATGAAGACACATTTTAAGCTTCACATCATTATTGAATAAAACACACCTCAAATTATTAGAAAGTGGCTGAAAGTGGTATTTTAAAAAGGCTAAATTAGGACAATATGGTGGGTGTGGCAAAACTTCTCAAACAAGCCATTTAACTGCATGTTTGATCATGTTAGTGACGTGGGGATAAACATTGTCCTCTTGAATAATTGCACTCTATTGTAAGTCAGGTCTTTTCAGCTGACTTTTTTGATTTGAGTCTGTTCATTTGTTCAACCCACGGCTTAGCACTGATCGTTCGGTTGTTCTGCACCTTACCCACTGAGTGAAGATGACAAACGAAATGAGAACTTGCCATCTTCTGAGCCAATTCCCTCGAAGTCTGGCGTGGTTCTTTAACCATCATGAGCAACTGGTTCTATTCAAAATGAACAGGTCAACTGGGAGAGCCTCTTTGAAATGGGAAAATTATTTATGTATCTTTGCATAAGTAGTGATGTCCTTTCTGTACGCAGCAAAGATGTCTTGACCATCTTTAGCAGCTTTGTGACCTTTATTAAAGACAAAAAGATGTCAAACCTGCTCATTTAGGTCTACTTGGCAATTTGCCAAGGTCTACTGCTGATCTGCTAATGGCCATTACTGAATATTTATACCAAGCTCTTGATGATGATGATGATAAAGCATGAGCTATGGCTAGATATGTCAAAGATGTTTGATAGGGTTTCACATGCTGGCCTTTTACACAATCTCCAGACGATGGTATTACAGGATGGTTGTTTGGTTCAATCCAATTGTTTCTCTGGATTCATCAAATGAAGCTCGTTTTGAACAGGCAAGCATACAGATTTTTACACACGGATGCTCTATCCTGGGTCCATGCTGTTTCTGATCTTCATAAATAATCCTCCTGATGTCATCAGTTCCCAAATAGGCAAGTATGCAGATGACATCACCATTTACTTCCATCTCAATCTGTCAAAGCTGACAAAGTAAACGTGACTGTTACTCTTGAAAATGACCTCCAATCAGGAGATGGCTTTTAAATTTTAATATGTCTAAAACAAAACAGCTCTTCTTTTAACCACCTTAGAGAAACTTTCTTGTTTACCACCAGCATGGAAAATACAAGTCTCCTAGAGAGCAACACACTGTGCCTCCTTGGCCTCACTTTTTCAACTGATCTCAAGTCGAACAACTACATTGAATCTATAGCTGCATCTACTGCAAGAAAAGTCAGTCTACTATGTTGTGCTAGAAAGTTTTTCACGTTAGAATCCATTTTGCACATTTATAAATCTACCATTTGTTCATTCATTCATTGAATGTTGCCATATCTGGTTGAGTGCTCCTGCTATTCATCTTGAGGTTCTCGAAAAAATCCAAAGAAGGATCTGCAATGTAATTGGTCCTGACTTGGCATTTTGACTTCAGTCTCTTTCTTACAGACATGATATGGCTTCCCACTGTCTTTTCTACAAACATTTTTATGACAACTGATCTGACAAACTTTGTTCCCTGATGTCCCGACCTCAAGAATTTAATCATGATACTAGATTGGCATCTAGGTCTCACATTTTTACAATAAAAAAAGTTAAAAGTAACCACCAATGTCTACACCAAGTTTTTTTTTCTTGCACTTTCAACCTGTGGAACTCTTTTTTGTTTACTTGCTTCCCTGATAGCAACAATCTCTAAAAATTTAAATGCAATGTCAATTGCCATCTTCTATTTTCTTGAATCTCGTTCATCTTTTATCCTTTCTTCAATACCCTCTGTACCCAGTATTTTCTCATCCCTGATAGCTACAATTTCCAAAAATTTAAATGCAATGTCAATTTTCATTTTCTTCAATCCCGTTCATCTTTTATCCTTTTTTCAATACCTTCTGTATCCAGTCTTTTGTCTTCCCTGATAGCTACAATCTCCAAAAATTTAAATGCAATGTCAGTTGCCATCTTCTGTCTTCTTGAATCTTGTTCATCTTTTATCCTTTCCTCAATCCTCTTTATACTCAGTATTTTCTCTCACGTTCACTCCCTGTATCTGCCTGTATACTGCCTTGCTTGCAGTGAAATGATTTAAAAATGAGTTGTATAATTTATTGCACACACACACACACACACACACACACACAGACACACACACACACACACACAATATATATATTATCCTACATTTTAGGCACAACTTGGAGTTTCATGCACTATGCAATCATCAGGTACATATTCTCTTGATTTGAATTAGTTATTAAAGTTCCTTGCTTTAAGTTCATTATTTACCTCCTTACCTCTATATATATATATAGAGAGAGAGAGACTCCTTACCTGTATATGGGCACATTGGTCTTTCAATGTCAGAACAAAATGTACAATTTTGTAGTAGTTTGTACTTTGTACATGTTCTAAAGTAATAATTAATAATAAATATTCATTGCTCTATTTTGTGTTGAGCAATGTTTTAAATTAATGTTTTGAATGTAGCAATTTTCTTAGTTCTTTATTCATTTGGATATATACATATATAATTGTTAAATTCGTTATTGTGTTAGAATTTATTCCTTCTGAAAAAGTTAAATTCTGTTTCTACAAAAGTTTCCAACCCCAACCTCATTTGATTTCAGACTTCTAGAGACAGAAATTCCACCTCTACAAGTGGCATGTCCTGGGTATGACGATAATCTGTATCTGGCAGCAAAGCCTCTGATTGTGAGATTTTGAGGGACATGGAACCACCTCTTACTTGCTGTTGTTTCAAGGTCCACCCTGACCTGTGGTGGTAGCATCTGTTAGGGTCACATATAAGCAAATAAGTAACTCCTAAACTGGGATTGAAGAACCATGAAAATATAAACTTTTTATAAAGATTTACCAGCAACAAATTTTTTTAGAAAAAAAAATACCAGCAATGAATTTTTTAAAACAAATTACTAATGCTCCTCCAAAAAATAAATTTTGGCTTTATATGACCCATATAGAGTTGATATGCCACTAAACAAACATCTATAAGTGGTGATCCTGATGTTAAGCAAACATGAAATATATATATATATATATATATATATATATATATATATATATATAATCATATTGCCCCCAAGCAAGGCATTTTACTATCACTGTTTTGCAGGGGGTTACATAGGAGGAAATTTATGAAAAAGAGTGACAGGTTATAGAGGGTTTCAGGAAGTTGGTAAGAAAAGGGTAACTGTGGCCATAAAGTGAGTGATCAGTTTATATATTGATTGTAATATAAAATTGGTCTCCTACTTTATTTTATTATTATAAATACTATAAATTATAATAGTATAGAATTTTTTTTATAATCATATCACCCCAAGCAAGGCATTTTACTGCCACTGTTTTGCAGGGGGTTACATAGGAGGAAAGTTATGAGAAAGAGTGACAAGTTATAGTGGGGTGTCAGGAAGTGGATAAGAGAAGGATGAAAATATTGATGAGAGTGGAGTGGAGGGAGAAAGGAGTATGAGAGAGAGGATGCAGATTAGTTAGATAGGAAATGACTATTGACTTTACATTTAAACTCTTGGAGATTGTAGTTGTCGGGGAAGCAAGTAAATGGAAGAGAATTCCACAGACGGGAAGTGCGAGAAAAGAAGCTGCTGGAGTAGAATTTGTGTTTACAATTTATTGGTTTCACAGTAAAAGGGTGGTACCTAGTTGTTAATCTTGTCGCTCGAGTAAATTTATATATAGGAGGCACCAGTGAGCTAAGTTCATTTGAGCAGAAGCTGTGAAAGTATTTGTAGAAGAGACACAGAGAAGCCACATTGCACCGGCGAGAAAGTGACTGTATCTGAACTGCCAAGTTGAAATCTATTACTTTACAGATATCTCCTACCTTTGAAGTAGGGATAGCTTGAGCGTGTTTATTAAATTGGCCTTATGCCAAACATAGCCGAACTCACTACAACTTGGGGTTTTCAAAATCATCAGAAGGTTGAAGAATAAAAGTATTTCGTTTGTATGATTAAATAGAAATTTATTAACAGAACAGAATAACATCAATTTGTAGGAGTTAAATGTTCAAAGAGAAAATGTAATACGCAATTAAGTGAATCCACAAGTTGTAGTTGTAGGTAGGAAATGTTGTAGGTAGGAAAAGTTGTAGGTAGGAAAAGTTGTAGTTGTAGGTAGGAAATGTTGTAGGTAGGAAAAGTTGTAGTTGTAGGTAGGAAATGTTGTAGGTAGGAAAAGTTGTAGGTAGGAAATGTTGTAGGTAGGAAATGTTGTAGTTGTAGGTAGGAAATGTTGTAGGTAGGAAAAGTTGTAGTTGTAGGTAGGAAATGTTGTAGGTAGGAAAAGTTGTAGGTAGGAAATGTTGTAGGTAGGAAATGTTGTAGTTGTAGGTAGGAAATGTTGTAGGTAGGAAAAGTTGTAGTTGTAGGTAGGAAATGTTGTAGGTAGGAAAAGTTGTAGTTGTAGGTAGGAAAAGTTGTAGGTAGGAAATGTTGTAGGTAGGAAAAGTTGTAGTTGTAGGTAGGAAATGTTGTAGGTAGGAAAAGTTGTAGGTAGGAAATGTTGTAGTTGTAGGTAGGAAATGTTGTAGGTAGGAAATGTTGTAGTTGTAGGTAGGAAATGTTGTAGGTAGGAAATGTTGTAGGTAGGTAAAAGTGGTAGGAAATGTTGTAGGTAGGAAATGTTGTAGTTGTAGGTAGGAAATGTTGTAGGTAGGAAATGTTGTAGGTAGGAAAAGTTGTAGTTGTAGGTAGGAAATGTTGTAGGTAGGAAAAGTTGTAGTTGTAGGTAGGAAATGTTGTAGGTAGGAAAAGTTGGTAAAAGTTGTTAGGTGGAAAGTTGTAGGTAGGAAAAGTTGTAGTTGTAGGTAGGAAATGTGCGTAATGCAGAAGAGATTTACAGGTTTGTAATAAAGTCTCTGTTTCTTTCTTTAGATCACTAGTGCCCCCTAAATACGAATTTGAACGAGATACTAGATTAGCAACTAGATTAGCAACTAGATACCACCCTTTTACAGTGAAACCGATAAAATGAAACCGCAACTTCTACTCCAACAGTTTCTTTCCTCGCACTTCCCGACTATGGAATTCTCTTCCAAACGATTGCTTCCCCGACGGCTACAATCTCCAGGAGTTTAAATGTAAGTTCAATAGACACCTCCTAACACACTAACCTGCTCCCATTCTATCAAACACTCTTCCCATCTGCCCAACCCTCATCCTCAGTATCCTTACTCATCTGTCACCTTCCTCCTGACATTCCCTATGTCTAACCACTCCTTCTCTTTACCTTCCCCTATGTAGCCCCATGCGCAATAGTGGCAGTGGAATGCCTTGCTTGGGGTGAGATGATTAAAAAAAAAAATGACTGGCGAGAAAGTGATAAGATAGGTAAAGCAATCAACGTTAAAATTTAGGAGTCATTAGAAGAGTCTTGTGTTGTTGTTGTTGTCATCTTTGTTGACAGCGAGGATGAAGAAGAGATAAAGGAAATATCATGAGAGAAGAAAAGGGTGAACGAATGTGTGTCGGGACCTCATGTCCGGATCAGTGGCTTGAAATTTCTTTTGTCACATCTTGGCGGTGTGTCTAATCTCTCACTCCCATTTGACTGATTCGACATTCTTTATCTGTTTTTCTAACAATAAACTTCTTGGCACTGGCTCGTGAATTTCTCTCAAATTTTGTAAATCGCTTCCTTTCATTAGTTAGAAAATTAATTTAACGCCGGATTGCGAAATTTGACTTCGTCTTTTTCCTTAAGTATGGGGTCAATCATTTTTCCTATTAGTCAAAATTAGATTTCACACTGGATTGCGAAATTTGTGAAAATAATAGTTACTTTTAATTCCGTATTCACCACACCTTCTATACTGTTCAAGAAGTGGTTTCAGTACCCTCCTCATCAACCAATGATATTAAATTCAAATCTTGAACTTAAAAAGAAAATATAGCTTTGAAATTTCTGTCCACACACACACACACACACACACACATATATATATATATATATATATATATATATATATATATATATATATATATACCTCCAATAATTTGCTGATAAAACAGAATAGTATGAAGAAAAAAAGGCTCCAAACTTAATGAAAACAAAATTTTTCCGTCAAGATGTTTGTTATTGTTAAGAAGAAAGATCAATGTAATTTTTCATTACTTTTTAAATTTTTTAATCCTTTATAATACGTCCGAAATTTTGGCAAAAATCGTTTTATTTTCGTCAGCGAAAAATTGCTACCAGAGTTTAATGTGGATGATGTAATATTACGAAACTCATTTTTCGGTGAAAAAAAATTAATTTGGAAATTCTTGCAAAAATCAAACAATCGTCAGATTGTAATGAAACTTTCAGGACAAATGAATGAAATTATCTTTTAAATTATTATTTCTAGAAAATCTTGGTAAAAATATTTTTTTTAGATTTGTTCCCCACCTTCTCCACATAAATTCATGAAATTAAATTTTGTTCCAAAAATTTATTTCAATACTTAAACACAGGACTCCTTGAGAAATGTAAATCATCTATTTTTTCGTTTTCTTTTTTTTTTTTTATTCAGTTGGCCGTTTTTCCAAAAATCTGTTCTGAATAGTAAAATAAAAAACGCAATAAAACTATGACATTAATTAGATAAGTTTTTAATTGCTTTTAAAAATAATATATATTAATGACATAATAGTCTGAAGAAAAAGAATTATTTATTATCTGTTTTTTTTTTTTCTTTTTTTTTTTTTTTTTTTTGTAAATTAAGTGAAGAAAGTGAATTATGGTGAATAAGAAATCAGAAAGTTAATCTCTGCCGAGTCAGTCATGGATCGAAAGAGACATGATCGCCCAAACGTGCATGGCACTTAACTAAGTAAAGTAAAAAAAAAAATTACCTGTATGCTTTTTGTTCACCTAGGCCAAAATACTCCGCAATTACTATATGCTTGTAAAATCCTGCTATAGAGTAGTTTCATCTAGCATAATAATTATTGAAGACACATTGGTAATTCCCGCATTACCATTAACAGGATTATGAATAAGATATGTGTTTCTGTACATTTTAAGGGTAGGTAAATATTTAAAGCTTTCTTGGATTTAGCAAAAACCAGAGATTGGTGCTTCTGGCATTATCTTCAGTCGTCTCATTATGAACCCAACACACAAAGAAAATTTATTCTCTCTCTCTCTCTCTCTCTCTCTCTCTCAAAGAGACGCCACTCGCAAAAAATCATTTGCAACATTTTTCTGCCGTAACAAATGCTAGCCAAATCAGATGGTTATTTTTATTTTTTTATTTTTTTTTTTGTAGATGTGTTGCAGGTTTGAACACACATGTATGATTTTTATACGAAACTTCTGAATAGAAAATTTAATGATTTTTCTCTCTTGTTAAAATTTTTGAAAAATTAAATGTTTGTTTCTGTCTTCTTGTGATCATTCCTGACCCCTTAGAATATCTTACAATGTATTTCTATAGTGAAACACTCCTAGAAAATAATAATTCTACATCTATTAGCCCTATTCTGTCAGTAATGCTTGCCTTCATTCCTGACCACTGACAATCCCTTTCCTCTCCATTTACAATGCATTTCTATAGTGAAACACTACTACAAAATAATAATTCTACATCTATTGGCCCTATTCTGCCAGTAATGCTTGCCTTCATTCCTGACCACTGACAATCCCTTTCCTCCCCATTTACAATGCATTTCTATAGTGAAACACTACTGAAAATAATAATTCTACATCTATTAGCCCTATTCTGCCAGTAATGCTTGCCTTCATTCCTGACCACTGACAATCCCTTTCCCCATTTACAATGCCTTTCTATGATGAAACACTGCTACCAAAATAATAATACTACATCTATTAGCCCTGTTCTGCCAGTAATGCTTGCCTTCATTCCTGACCACTGACAATCCCCTTTCCTCCCCATTTACAATGCATTTCTATAGTGAAACACTGCTACAAAATAATAATACTACATCTATTAGCCCTATTCTGCCAATGTTCTTGCCTTCATTCCTGACCACACAACCAATCCCTTTCCTCATTTTACAATGCATTTCTATAGTGAAACACTGCTACAAAATAATAATACTGTCCTAACAACCCTATTCTGCCAGTAATGCTTGCTTCATTCCTGACCACTGACAATCCCATATCCCCATTTTTACAATGCATTTCTATAGTGAAACACTACTACAAAATAATAATTCTACATCTATTACCCTATTCTACCAGTGATGCTTGCCTTCATTCTGACACACAACAATCCCTTTCCTCATTTACAATGCATTTCTATAGTGAAACACTGCTACAAAACTAATAATACTACATCTATTAACCCTATTCTGCCAGTAATGCTTGCCTACATTCCTGACCACTGACAATCCCTTTCCTCCCCATTTTACCAGTGTTTCTATGGTAGAGCACTACTACAAAAATAATAATTCTACATCTATTACCCTATTCTGCCAGTAATGCTTGCCTTCATTCCTGATATGACAATCCTTATACTCCCCATTTTACAATGCATTTCTACTGGTGAAACACTATGCAAAATAATAATTCTACATCTATTACCCCTATTCTGCCAGTAATGCTTGCCTTCATTCCTGACCACTGATCACTTTCATACATTTTGTTAATTGCATTTCTGTGAGCAGAAACACTGCTACAAAATAATAATACTACATCTATTAGCCCCTATTCTGCCAGTAATGCTTGCAGCCATTCCTGACCACTGACAATCCATGCCTCCCCATTTACAATGCATTTCTATAGTGAAACACTACTACAAAATAATGATTCTACATCTATTACCCTATTCTATGATAATGCTTGCCTTCATTCTTGACCACTTTAACCAATCCCTTTCCTCCCCATTTACAATGCATTTCTATAGTGAAACACTACTGAAATAATAATTACCATCTGTTACCCCTATTCTGCCAGTAATGCTTGCCTTCATTTCCTGACCACTGACAATCCCTTTCCTCCCCATTACAATGCATTTCTATAGTGAAACACTGCTACAAAATAATAATACTACATCTATTAGCCCTATTCTGCCAGTAATACTTGCCTTCATTTCCTGACCACTGACAATCCCTTTCCTCCCCATTTTACAATGCATTTCTATAGTGAAACACTACTACAAAATAATAATTCTACATCTATTACCCCTATTCTGCCAGTAATGCTTGCCTTCATTCTGTTTTAAGCAATCCCTTTCCTCCCCATTTACAATGCATTTCTGTGTGAAACACTACTACAAATAATAATTCTACATACGTAGCCCTATTCTGCAGTAATGCTTGCCTTCATTCCTGACCACTGACAATCCCTTTCCTCTCATTACAATGCATTTCTATAGTGAAACACTACTACAAATATTATTCCTACTGCATCTATTAGCCTGTTCTCAGTAATGCTTGCCTTCATTCCTGACCACAAGCAATCCCTTTCTTCCCCATTTACAATGCATTTCTATAGTGAGGGAAACACTACTACAAAATAATAATTCTACATCTATTACCTATTCTGCCAGTAATGCTTGCCTTCATTCCTGACCACTGACAATCCCTTTCCCCTCCCCATTTACAATGCATTTCTATAGTGAAACACTACTACAAAAATAATAATTCTGCATCTGTGTTCCTATTCTGTGATAATGCTTGCCTTCATTCTGTTTTTTAATAGTCATATATCCCCATTTACAATGCATTTTTCTATAGTGAAACACTACTACAAAATAATAATTCTATGTATCTATTTGCCCTATTCTGTCAGTAATGTTACCTTCATTCCTGACCACTGACAATCCCTTTCCTCTCCATTTACAATGGCTACTATAGTGAAACCCCTACTACAAAATAATAATTCTACATCTATTAGCCCTATTCTGTCAGTAATGCTGCCTTCATTTCCTGACCACACAGCAATCCTTTCCTCCCCATTTACAATGCATTTCTGAGTAGAGCACTACTACAAAATAATAATTCTACATCTAACCAAAGCCTATTCTGTCAGTAATGCTTGCCTTCACCTTCCTGACCACTGACAATCCCTTTCCTCACCATTTACAATTGCATTCTGTAAAGGTAAAACACTACTACAAGATAATAATTCTACATCTGTATAGCCCTATTCTGTCAATGTTCTTGCCTTCATTCCAATACAACCAATCCCTTTCCTCCCCGTTTACAATGCATTTCTCTTAATTGAAACACTACTACAAAATAATAATTCTACATCTATTAGCCCTATTCTGTCAGTAATGCTTGCCTTCATTCCTGACCACACAACCAATCCTTTCCTCTGACTGCAATGCATTTCTATGATGAAACACTACTACAAAATAATAATTCTGCATCTATTAGCACTATTCTGTGGTAATGCTTGCCATTCCTGACCACTGACAATCCTTTCCTCCCCATATACAATGTATTTCATAGTGAAACACTACTACAAAATAATAATTCTATATCTATTTGCCCTATTCTGTCAGTAATGTTTACCTTCATTCCTGACCACTGACAATCCCTTCTCTCCATTTACAATGCATTTCTATAGTGAAACACTACTACAAAATAATAATTCTACATCTATTAGCTCCTATTCTGTCAGTAATGCTTGCCTTCATTCCTGACCACTGACAATCCCTTTCCTCCCATTTACAATGCATTTCTATAGTGAAACACTACTACAAAATAATAATTCTACATCTATTAGCCCTATTCTGTCAGTAATGCTTGCCTTCATTCCTGACCACTGACAATCCCTTTCCTCCCCATTTACAATGCATTTCTATAGTGAAACACTGCTACAAAATAATAATACTACATCTATTAGTTCTATTCTGCCAGTAATGCTTGCCTTCATTCCTGACCACTGACAATCCCTTTCCTCCCCATTTACAATGCATTTCTATAGTGAAACACTACTACAAAATAATAATTCTACATCTATTACCCCTATTCTGCCAGTAATGCTTGCCTTCATTCCTGACCACTGACACCCCTTCTCCCCATTTACAATGCATTTCTATAGTGAAACACTACTATAAAATAATAATTCTACATCTATTAGCTCATTCTGCCAGTAATGCTTGCCTTCATTCCTGACCACTGACAATCCCTTTCCTCCTCATTTACAATGCATTTCTATAGTGAAACACTACTACAAATAATAATTCATACATTCATTGCTCATTCTGTCAGTAATGCTTGCCTTCATTCCTGACCACTGACAATCCCTTCCCCATTTACAATGCATTTCTATAGTGAAACACTACTACAAATAATAATTCTACATCTATTACCTCTATTCTGCCAGTAACTTTGCCTCATCTCTGACCACTGACAATCCTCTTTTCCTCCCCATTTACAATGCATTTCTATAGTGAAACACTACTACAAAATAATAATTCTGCATCTATTAGCCCTATTCTGCCAGTAATGCTTGCCTTCATTCCTGACCACTGACAATCCCTTTCCTCCCCATTTACAATGCATTTCATAGTGAAACACTACTACAAAATAATAATTTATATCTATTTGCCCTATTCTGTCAGTAATGTCACCATTCCTGACCACACTGACAATCCCTTTCCTCTCCATTTACAATGTATTTTCATAGGGTAAAACCTACTACAAAATAATAATTCTAAGTATCTATTAGCTCCTATTCTGTCAGTAATGTTCACTTTCTGTCTGACCACTGACAATCCTTTCCTCCCCATTTACAATGCATTTCTATAGTGAAACACTACTACAAAATAATAATTCACATCTATTAGCTTCCTATTCTGTCAGTAATGCTTGCCTTCATTCCTGACCACTGACAATCCCTTTCCTCCCCATTTACAATGCATTTTCATAGTGAAACACTACTACAAAATAATAATTCTACATCTATTAGTTCTATTCTGTCAGTAATGCTTGCCTTCATTCCTGACCACTGACAATCCCTTTCCTCCCCATTTACAATGCATTTCTATAGTGAAATACTAATACAAAATAATAATTCTACATCTATTAGCCCTATTCTGTCAGTAATGCTTGCCTTCATTCCTGACCACTGACAATCCCTTTCCTCCCCATTTACAATGCATTTCTATAGTGAAACACTACTACAAAATAATAATTGCATCTATTAGCACTATTCTGCCAGTAATGCTTGCCTTCATTCCTGACCACTGACAATCCCTTCCTCCCCATATACAATGCATTTCATAGTGAAACACTACTACAAAATAATAATTCTATATCTATTTGCCCTATTCTGTCAGTAATGCTTACCTTCATTCCTGACCACTGACAATCCCTTTCCTCTCCATTTACAATGCATTTCTATAGTGAAACCCTACTACAAAATAATAATTCTACATCTATTAGCCTCTATTCTGTCAGTAATGCTTGCCTTCATTCCTGACCACTGACAATCCCTTTCCCTCCCCATTTACAATGCATTTCATAGTGAAACACTACTACAAAATAATAATTCTACATCTATTAGCCCTATTCTGTCAGTAATGCTTGCCTTCATTCCTGACCACTGACAATCCCTTCTCCCATTTACAATGCATTTCTATAGTGAAACACTACTACAAAATAATAATTCTACATCTATTAGCTCCTATTCTGTCAGTAATGCTTGCCTTCATTCCTGACCACTGACACTTTCCTCCCCATTTACAATGCATTTCATAGTGGAACACTACTACAAAATAATAATTCTACATCTATTAGTTCTATTCTGTCAGTAATGCTTGCCTTCATTCCTGACCACTGACAATCCCTTTCCTCCCCATTTACAATGCATTTATAGTGAAACACTACTACAAAATAATAATTTGCATCTATTAAGACTATTCTGCCAGTAATGCTTGCCTTCATTCCTGACCACTGACAATCCCTTTCCTCCCCATATACAATGCATTTCTATAGTGAAACACTACTACAAAATAATTCTATATCTTTATTTGCCCTATTCTGTCAGTAATGCTTACCTTCATTCCTGACCACTGACAATCCCTTTCCTCTCCATTTACAATGCATTTCTATAGTGAAACACTACTACAAAATAATAATTCTACATCTATTAGCCTTATTCTGTCAGTAATGCTTGCCTTCATTCCTGACCACTGACAATCCCTTTCCTCCCCATTTACAATGCATTTCTATAGTGAAACACTACTACAAAATAATAATTCTACATCTATTAGTTCTCTATTCTGTCAGTAATGCTTGCCTTCATTCCTGACCACTGACAATCCCTTTCCTCCCCATTTACAATGCATTTCTATAGTGAAACACTACTACAAAATAATAATTTATATATCTATTAGGTTTTACTCTGTCAGTAATGCTTGCCTTCATTCCTGACCACTGACAATCCCTTTCCCTCCCCCATTTACAATGCATTTCTATAGTGAAACACTACTACAAATAATAATTCTACATCTATTAGCTCTATTCTGCCAGTAATGCTTGCCTTCATTCCTGACCACTGACAATCCCTTTCCTCCCCATTTACAATGCATTTCTATAGTGAAACACTGCTACAAAATAATAATACTACATCTATTAGCCCTATTCTGCCAGTAATGCTTGCCTTCATTCCTGACCACTGATAATCCCTTTCTTCCTTATTTACAGTACATTTTTATAGTGAATCACTGCTACAAAATAATAATTTTTCATCTATCTAATAAATCCTTTTCTTCCACAAATGAAAGACTAACTAATTTAATATACCAGTTGAAGCAGTTGTCATTTACTTTGTTCTAAGATATCTAGGCTTTTTTATTTTGTCAATATCCATGCATGAAATAGTAAGGCAAACGGGCTGCTTTACTCGAGGTTGGTACTGGCTCTATCTTGTCCCAGATACACCTGTAGGGGATTTGATAAGTGCTTGGTTGATGTGCTTCCGTATTTTACGGGTATTGCTCTCGAGATTAGTTCCCCCACAAATACAACACAATGTTTTACAATCGCGCAAAAGAAATGGAATAAGTCACAATGAACATTAAACAACAAACAATTTAATATGTATAAAATAAAATT
This sequence comes from Ascarosepion bandense, assembly GCA_037127315.1. Lineage (NCBI taxonomy): Eukaryota > Metazoa > Mollusca > Cephalopoda > Sepiida > Sepiidae > Ascarosepion > Ascarosepion bandense. The sequence continues at coordinate 2,134,250 of JBBBDQ010000984.1, forward strand.
AGCATGTGGAAACAAATAAAATACAAGATGTGAAAAATTGCCTTTTTGAAAATAAAGTTTGGCAAGAAGTGTGTAAGTTTATATTAACGGAGTCCGTAAATAAGTCGTTCTTACTTACATTAAGTTCATCTCGGGTGGCGACAGCATGTCGCGTTGATGAAAGAAAGTTTGTCGAGTTTTTCCTTTCACGGCCCTCTGTAGCTAGGTCATAAACTTTGGTGTGGAAGAATGACTTGACCGGACAAAGTATCGGTTACATGCTGACTTAATGGCTAGCTTGGTGACTGACTTCCTTCTTCCTAACTGTGTGTTATTTATATACCATAATAGTGGATCAAAGAATCTTCTTAACATTTAGGTGTGAAGACATTTATTGACCAATCAGATTTGTATTTTACTATTTTGTTTTGGGGCCTAAATATTTTTTGTTAATTGACTTCCGATCCTATTTTTCTAGAATGTTCTTATTCTATGTTTTTAGCTGATTGGTTGAGAAATATAAAAATGTAATTTAAATTCTAATGCCGTTTTGATCCTAGATTTCTATAATGTTTTTATGTATTTTCTTATGCTTATTTTAATAGAAAAAAAAAGTGTATCCCATACACCCATAACATCTACTCTCCATACAGTAATCCCCACCGCTTACGTTGTCATACAAGATTAGTGTATGCTTGCTCTTTTTTTTTTTAATTCCTGTAAATTAAATATAAATTTTTAACTATTTTTACTTATTTAATTATTTTTTGCTTTCTTACAGAATTGACAAGACAATAAACTTTGTCTGGAATTATTTTCACCTGGCTAACAGAAGATTGCGACCTGAGAAATACCTGGAAAAATACGTTTAAATATTTGTTCAGTACCTGTAAAAAACACAAAAACTGAAAAAGCTACTCGAGCGTTTTGGTATTCGACCATTTCTCGATATTTCATATATTTTTTACTTTGATATTTTTACATCCATTTTTAATGATCCATATTCGTTGACGAAACTTGACAAAAATAATTGTTTCATTTGAAAATGTTTGCTCCAAATTTATTTTTAATAGACTTAAATTATATTTTAATAATTTTTCAATTACTAATGAGTCAATCAACGAAACTTGAACCAAATAAAAATATAACATTTTTTATTTTTTAAAAAGACACAGAGGAACAAACAGCGAAAATCTTGCTTCTGAAAATTCAGAAAGAAAACTGATTTCAAAATCTTTTAAATTGTCACGATCAGTATAAAATTAGATTGAACCTGTGGCCGATTAATTTCCATTGTATATTTTTTACTCACAATGATTAAAAAAAAACAGTTAACAAAACAAAACTGACCTTTTTCTAAATACTTCGTCCCCGCAATCATGACCTGAAAGTAAATCCAAACCAAAAAAATCATATCTCTGTAAACCCTTTTTGGTTTATTGTCACACCTGTTGATTGCATTATCCTAATCAACGATGACTGATTTAGTCTACCAAGCTGAACAGGTACAACAGCTTCTTCGATGTGCCATCTGTTTGGACAGATTCCGTCACCCGAAACTATTGCCATGCCAACACACTTTCTGTGAATCACCTTGTCTCGAAGGCCTTATCGACCATTATACTCGTCGTGTGAGATGTCCCGAGTGTCGTCTTGAACATAGGGTACCTTTAAATGGTACTGCCGGATTTCCAAATAACCTTACCATCATCAGCTTTTTGGATCTCCCCCACCAGTCAACTTCATCGAATACTTCATTGAGTGCCCAAGGTGGCCATTCCAGCCAGGGAGTTACAGAGATCAGCCACCCCGAAGCACATCCTCATGATAATGCAGCTTTAGCCCAACTTGAATATCACACCGCTAACGGTGAGGCAATGTGCTCTGATTGTGGACGTATTGCTATTCTCACCCTGTGCACCCATTGTAATGAACAGATCTGTGATATCTGTCGACATTCACATATTTCAAGCCTGAAACTGGAGATTTCGCGCCAATTGCAACGTATCCGGCGTACCCTTCCAAATTTGTCAGAAACTCTGTCGTCCGTTGAGCATCGCCGTGACCAGCTGCGCCGAATGTGTGATTCGGTTAAGTGTGTAATTTCGGACACCATCGAGCGTTATATTCGAGACTTGAAAGTCCGACAGGACCATCTATATTCTGAGGTTGATGAATTTCTTTTCTCAGAAATTCGCTGTCTTCAGGAATATCAGGAGAATTTAGAACTGGAACTCACAAGTATTGCCAGCTTCTGTGATAACACGGAACCACTTTTGGCTCAAAGACCCGATATAGAATCCAGCAATATTGACTTACAGGACATTAAAAGACAAGGCCAACAACATATTGTGACCCTGCAAAACCAAGTGTCACTTGAGCTCCCTACTGCACGACAACTTACATTTCAAGATGAAAGCAGTCGTCTCAGCCCTGCTATCGCACACTTCGGGGAACTTATGGTCATGATACAAAATAATTCTTCTTCTTTCCTTCGTAATTCTGTTTTAGGTTATGCTGATTCCGCTCACCGAACCCATTTACGGGATTACAACAGCAACCGAGAATCAACTCGGAGCTCCACTGCCTCTTCAGCTCCAAGAAGCCATTCTTCGGGAACTGATTCTTCGAGTTCATACAGGCGAACAGACAGCAGCCATTCCACACGAGGCTCGGGTTCAAGTACATCTGCTACTCCTACCCATCCTCGAAGATCAGAAGCACCAGTGTCCACTCCTACCTCCTCAGCAGTACGCTTTGCTCCTTCTAGCACCACTCTGGTAACATCCTCACCCCCACTTTCTCGCTATTCAGCAACCACCACTTCTGCTGGGCTATTGGGCCTTTCTCGTCGCGAACGAGAACTTGGGGGTTTGCCATTAAACTATTTAGACAGGGATAATACAGATGACCCATCGAGGCATACGGCAGGGCCTGGAGCAGCATCTCTGCCAAGCCCTTCTTCAGAAAATACTGCATTTGCTCGTAGAGATGAGCTGACCGGAGCCAGCAGTGGAACGAGAACTGAACACCTGGCATCGGCAAAATCTAAAGACAAAGGTACGCTATTCTCTACTGAAAAAAGATCATCCCCACCCAGAAGTAGGAGGCATCAACGAGAGATGGTACCCTACTCGGAGATTTCCCGTCCATCCACTTCGGCAGGAGTGCCCAGTGCTGCAGGGGCAAGTAATGACAACTCCCATGTATACCGACCAGTCTCTCCAACATTTTTTGAACGTAGGTCACTTCCCAACTCCCCAAGTACAATGCGACGAGACCAAGAATTCCTACCGGACAATGAAATTTTTCCTAGCGCTCTTACTTGGCATCCACGGTCAGAGAATCTGCCTCGGTTTGGTGGTCACAGTCGGGGATATGGACATTACTATACGAACAATATGACCCTACCTTCTTCATCGAACTGGATAGATTCCTTTGGATTACAGGACCGTTACTCCTCTGCGCGTTTCTCAGCAGCAAGCAACTCAGCACAAACTCCGAGACGAAGACCAGAGGCCTTGACATATCTCCATCCAGGAGAGACAGATGAGAGCTCAACATCAACGGAAAATGATTTAACCAATGAGCGAAGACATCCTCTTCCCATCACTAGAACTGATGGAGAGATCTATTCTTCTTCAGATGAAGAAGATTTTGTGGATGTGTCAGCTGCCCCTGGCTACAGACACTGTAAATCAGCCAGTACAATTGTCTCCCAGGCACGCAATAACTATCAGGCGAAACATCGTTCATGGACACGCTTCGGTGAACAGGGAAGTGGCGAATCCCAGTTCATGTCACCCCGGGGTATCGCTGCCAGCCCTGATGGTGAAATCTACGTATGTGATAGCAGCAACCACCGTATTCAGGTATTTGACAACACTGGGATTTTTATACAATCGTTTGGCTGCTATGGCCAAGGAAATGCGGAATTTGACTGTATCTCTGGTGTGGCTGTGAATAGCTTTGGTCATATTGCCATTACTGACCGCTACAACAATCGGGTACAATTGTTTGACCGACACGGTCGTTTTCAGATTGCATTTGGGACTACAGGTGTAAATGATGGAGAGATGAATTATCCATGGGGAATTACCTGGGACAATATGGGTTTTGTCTACGTGTGTGATAAAGAGAACAACAGAGTACAGGTAGGTTATTAGATTTTCAATTTCATTATTATTTATTTTATTTTATTTTTTCGTTACTTGGGTATATGCGGTAGCAAAAACACAAATATAGGGCGTCCTTTAATAAGTTATTTTGGTGCTGTTATAGCGCGAATTCCTTGCATTCACTTACGCACAAATACCCTTGGAAAAGATATTAATTCATTTCTTCCCTCCAGTTATGGGTTAAATAATAGGACAAATTGGGTTCTATAGCCTTCGCTGGCAACCAGTCTACCACAGAAAGTAATGGCAACCTACTGCAGGATAATTTTCTGCCCAGTCAGTCATGTCTCTTAGGAGACATGATCGCCCAAGCGTGTTTCACGTATGGCAATTAAATGACTGACAGAATATAATAGTTGAAAACATGATTTAGGCCTACTGGGCATAAAGCGGGGGATCAGTTTTATATTGTTATAAACCAATAACCTGATCCCCCATTAATTAATAATATACATCTCTTCCCCCTCTAGCTATGAGTCAAATAACAGAACAGATTGGGTTCTATAGCCTTGGCTGGCAACCAGTCTATTGCAGAAAGTAATGGCAACCTACTGCGGAATAATCTTCTGCCCAGTCAGTCATGTCTGTTTTGAGACATGATCACCCAATCATGTATCACATATGGCACTTAACTGACTGACAGACATATCAAACTTCAGCTTTTACAATGAGCACAATGATGATTTTCTAAAATCAACAATCAACCTGTAATACTATATACCCATAAAGGGGGCACCCCGACATGGTATAATGGTTATCAAGCTTATCTTGCTAGAACCTATTACAACTGAGTAGTGAGTTCCATTTTCAATGGGTACTCAATACTTTCAGCCTTGTGCCACATCTAAGCGGCGCTTAGAAAATCAACTATACTCCCTTAAATTTGTTTCTGCAGGGGTTCAAATTCATGCCAAAAAAATAAGAGATTGCACGAAACATGAAGTTAGCTTATCCACATGTATATTTAGTTTCCACAATTTGTAAAGTCCCAGTGGGCTCACAAGTGGACATTTGGCATTTCTGGAATACTTTGCAGTCAATGTGTGTTATCGAGTCTAAAGTAGACAGTCTCCAGAACTGGCCGAACTTTGTCATAACTTCAAATATTTATTAAGTTATGATTTATGTTTGAAGTTAATCACAACTTGCATGTATTGAATTCTTTCTTCTCGGGTGATCCCTTCTGGATGGTCGCTTTTTTGGCTTCTTTTGACAAAGAAAGTCTTTAGAATCTTGTTGAAATCAATATTGTAAGCAACAGGTTCAATTTGAGACTGTTTAAAAACATGGCCTATACCAGATGCTTTTGGTGTTTTTTGTTGCTAACACGGTAGAATAATGAATTGCAGCTCTGATTTGAGAAATCAGAGATTAGAGCTCGAATTCTAGCTGAGTTCATTACATTCACTAACGTTCTGATACCCTTGAGAAAGGCATGAATCCAACTAGGAGAAGGACAACTGACTCATTTGGGGGGGGGGGGGGGGCTTACAACATAAAATTCAGTTAACGCAGTGTTTTGCCAACTTCTTAGTCTTTAATTCTCCAATTTTGAATAACACTATCAAAAGAATGAACAAGACAAAATCTGTGCTATTTTTAGTGTAAGTTCACAAAGATTAAAACAAATGATTTAAGAAAATTTTTCCTGAGAAGATATTTTAATGTACACAGTTCCTTTCAAATGTTAAAATGGCAATTATCCACTTTTGGTACTAATGCTGGGTAGCAAATGTCAGTTTTTCACATAACTTTTCTTGTATTTGTCAGAAAATTGTGATTTTAATCGGTTTCTTCACTTTTTAATAATTTTACCTCAAGCAAGGCAATAAAGCCACTAAGATGCACAGAAGTTAATGTGTTAGAGAGAATATATAAAAAGAAAACATAATTAAGGAGAGAGAACAATAAAAGAACAGGAATTAAGAGGACAGAAGATAACGATTGACATTGCTTTAAATTTTTGAAGATCAAAGTTGACCGGAAAACAAGAAACTGGAAGAGAGTTCCACAAGCGAGAGAAGAAACTGTTAGCATAGGACTTATAATAATATGAGAAGAAGAAAACATAATTAAGGAGAGAGAACAATAAAAGAACAAGAATTAAGAAGACTGGAAATGGCAATTAACATTGTAATTAAATTTTTGAGGATCACCTTTCATTTGGAAGTAAGAAGCTGGAAGAGAGTTCCACAATCGTGAAGTGCAATAGAAAAATCTCTTAGCATAGAACTTACGGTTACATCTAAGACACTTCAACTGTAAAACGGTGAAACTTTGTCACCAATCTAGTACTGCATTTAAATTCATATATTCTATGTATCGTACAGGAAACTGATATTTATTCTGTAAAATACAGAAATATGGCACAAGGCCATAAAGGGGGGATAGGGAAAGGTCAGTCTTCATCTGTCTTTTAATTCAACATAGCTAGCCATAATTACTAACCAATCATACCACATTATTCCTTACACCAAAACAACTCCTTCTTACTCACCAATCTTACTACAGCCACAACAGTAAGTCACAGTCTCTATGAATTGCTAACTTATCCCCATAAAAGGAAAGTTCATCCGAAAATTTATCATAAAAGTATTTATAGAAAAGACACAGCAAAGCTATGTTATGGTGGTGGGACTGAAACAGAGATGCCAGGTCAGAACTAATAACATTACAGATTCTTCTTTGGATTTTTTAAAATCAAGAATCTCTAAATACAGAGCAGGACCATCAGGTCATATGTGGTAGCAATATTCAAAGCAAAGAAAAATGGTAGACTTACAGATGTCTACGATAGATTTAGGCAAGAAAAATTATTTAGTGCGACACAGGGAGCCAACTTTCCGAGCAGTAGACCTAGCAATTGATTCGATATAGTTTTTCCACTTCATGTCAGCCAAAAATGTTAGCCCAAGAAGGCTCAATGAGTCATTCTCCTGGAGGTTAGCATCAGCCATACTGATAAAAGAAAAAGTGTTCTTCCAGTCAATTAAAAAAGCGGAGCTTCATTTGGGGGTGGGTTAAAATTAACAACCCATTCTTTGCTCCAGTTAACAATAGATTGTATGTAGATCGTTTTTTAGATCAACTACCAATTTGATCTTATCACACTGATTAGACTTACTATTTACTAATTTACCAATGCTTTTTAAGGTGCTGAATCCATCTATGATGGCTTACGGCCATATCACGTTGAATACACTGTTTCTCGCTCAATCACCAAAGTTAAGCAAAGTTGAGCCTTGTCAGTACTTAGATAGGTGACTGCTTGGGAATACCAGGTGCTGTAAGCATTTAGTGACGGATGTGCGTTGTGGTGCAGTGGATATCGGCTCGGAAAGAGAAATCGGTGAGCCGAGTTCAAATTCCAGTTGAATACCCTGCATTCAATTAAACACTGGTACCCTTGGGAAAGGTATTAATCCGTCCCTTCCCGCCAGTTATGGGTTAAATAACAGAGTAGAACTTGGGGACCCTGCCCTTAAAAACAAATCCCAATGAGTCTTGATACTCGAAAAGAAAAAAAAGTATTGCTAGACACAAAACTTATATAAAAACAAAAATAAATTGTTGAAAGAAAAAGGTATTACCAGCAATAAATAAATAAAATTTAGTTGGCAGTAAATGACCCGCCGAGGTTGATATGCCATAAAAACAAAACAACCAACCAACCATCTATGACACTAGAAATCACCCCTAAATGAAGTCTAATTTGGTTAAATCAAAATGTAAGTTGTTTTTGGTCATTTTCACTGTTCATTGCAGTCTAGAGTCTCTCAATCTAAACCTCTATCTTCTGATTAGTTTATTTTTTACTTTTCCTAATGAAATTAGAAATGTTGAAATTTTGCTTTTAAATCAGTCAGTCAGTTAAGTGCCATACAAGATACACTCTTGGACAATCATGTCTCTTTCAATCCATGCTGAAGATGTTCCTGCAGTAAATTGTAGTAGACTGGTTGCCAACCGAGGCTATTAAACCCGATCTGCCATGCTATTTGACCCATAACTCTAGAGAGATGATGGATTAATATCTTTCTGAAGAGTATTTGTGCGTAAATGAATGCAACAAATTTGACTGGAATTGGAACACAGCCCTCCAATTTCACATTTTGAGCCGATATCCACAGCTCCTCAAGGCAGATTTTTAAGTACAAATTCCATTACTACTTCTTCTTCATTTGCAGTGTCTCTTTAAGACATAGGCAATCATGGCTCTCCACATCTCCCTATTCCTTGTTGCTCTTAATATTTTTTCTCTTGGTATCTCTCCTAAATCCCACTCCACCATCCATTTGCTCAAGCCCATCAAATGTCTTGCACTGCTTTCCCCTGTCTCTCTTTCCCTTTATCTTCTTCTATCTGCCGTGTCCCTTCAGGACGTAGGCGATCATGGCTCCCCACATCTTCTTATCCCTTGCCGCTCTTAATACCCACCTCTTGTTATCCCACTCAATCCCCGCTCCACCATTCATCTGCTCAAGCCCATAAATCTAGAATATAAATGTATAGAAGCTAGTATGACTAAAAGTGAGGGATCAGTTTATATATTGATTATAATAGAGAATTGATCCCCTGCTTTATATCCACATTATAATTTCTTATTTGTTTTAAAAATTCTGATTTGGTATGAATCCACCTCTTCTCAATACTGATTAATTATAACTCTTCTTTTATCTGCCATGTCCCTTCAGGACGTAGGCGATCATGGCTCTCTACATCTTCCTATCCCTTGTCGCTCTTAATACCCCTTCTCCTGTTATTCTACTCAATCCCTGCTCCACCATCTATCTGCTTAAGTCCATCAGGTATGTCATGCGTTGCTTTCCCTTTTCTCTCTTCCTCTCAATCCATCCCGTGAGCATCAGATTCTCCAAGCTCTCCTTCCTCACTACATGTCCCTAAAACTTCAGCTGTGTTTTCCTGATGTTAAGTATCAGTTTCCTTTTTGTGTCCATCCTCTCCAAAACCTCATCATTCGTTCGTGGTATCCTCAGCATCCTTCAGTAGAACTACATTTCTTTTGCTTCAAGTCTTTGATGAGACATGACATAACAATCCAGTACTCTCTTCTTTGTTTCCAGCAAAATTTTCCTGTGTCTTAATACTTTACTCAGCTTCTGGGATACATCCTTGGCCATGCCAGTACACATTCGGATCTCCGTAATACACTTTCCGTCCTCTGTTAGAATATTTCCCAGGTATTTAAATTTCTGCACCTGTTTGATTTTAGTCTCCCCAACTTGTGGCTGGCATTTTGGGAACGTCCTCTTAGTTCCATAATTGAGATGAAAATGCTTTTTCTACTTCTTTATGAGGTAGGGCGATCATGACCCTCCAAAACTTCCTGTTTCTATTTGGTGGATTTATTTTTATTGTTTTTCAAGATGAACTGTAATCTTTGTATATATTGTTTTTTGGGAGGTTTTTTTATGCTGGGCGGGGATAATAGTATTAACAGGATCATCAAAGTTAAGATATGTCAAGCCTGGTCAGTACCTTGGTGGGTGACTGCTTGGGAATACCAGGTGCTGTAAGCTTAGATGTGTAGGTGGTGTAATCGATAATGATTCCAAATTGTTAATCAAAAAACTGAGTTCCAATTCCAGTTGGGTTTATTTTAATCACTTAGGTTCAAATACCCTTGGGTAAAGTATGAATCAACTTCTTCTCAGCACCAGCTATGTTGTTAATTAGTAAGACTTGCATCACTAAAACCATTATTATTGTCCTCATCCCCAACAAAAAAAACTTACAATCTAAAAATAGTTTCTGGCTTTAAATAATCAGCAAAGGTTTGATAATCCATAGAAAATGAATCAATCAGGTACTGATTAGCTACACAAACATAGCCACAAAGTGAGGGATTAGTTTATATATTTACTGTAATATTGAATTGATCCCCCACTTTATATACACATTATAAATTCTTGTCTGTTAATAAGTCATAGAAAACAAATCAATTAAATACTGATTAGCTACTCAGGATTGTCTTTTAGATTTATTTACATTCACTGGAATATAAATGTATAGAAACTACCATGGATACAAAGTGAGGGTTCAGTTTATATATTGATTATAATATAGAATTGATCCCCCCCCCCAACTTTATGCACACAATATCTTGTCTGTTCATAAGCCTTAAAAAACGAATCAATCAGTGAAATTCTGATTAGCTACACAGGCATGTCTTTTAGATTTACATACATTCTCTGAAGTATAAATGTATAGAAATTATCTTGGCTGCAAAGTGAGGGATCAGTTTATATTTTGATTGTTATATAAAAGGGATCCCCCACTTTATATTCATATTATAATTTCTTGTCTATTGATAAGTTGTAGAAAATGAATCAATCAATGAAATACTGATTATCTACATGGGCATGTCTTTTAGATTTATTTACACTCTCTGGAATATAAATTTATAGAAACTATCATGGCCACAAAGTGAGGGATCAGTTTATATGTTCATTATAATATAAATTGATCCCCCACTTTATGCATGCATACTCTCTTGTCTGTTCATAAGCCTTAGAAAACAAATCAATGAAATACTGATTAGCTACATGGGCATGTCTTTTAGATTTATTTATATTATCTGGAATATAAATGTTACCATGGCCACAAAGTGGGAGTTCTGTTTATATAGTGATGGTAATAAAGAATTGATCCCCCATATTATATACACATTATAGTTTCTGGTTTATCATCTGTTTAGGTATGAATCCACCTCTTCTCTCGAGCTATGAGTTAATTTGTAAGACTTGTATGACTAAACTGTTATTATTTCTGAGATGAGGTATTTACATGGCACATGGTTCAGTGGATAAAAGCATTTGTTGGATCCAGTAACTTGACCCAGTATGTTCAATTCCTGGCGACAGTAGTGAGAAATAAAAACATAGAGCGTTGAGTTAAAGAAAGATAATTAATACATCCGGAAGTGACATGACTCGTGGAATTAGACCAATCTATCCCAATGATCCAAATAAAGGGTTTGGGTCACAATTCTAGTCTGTGTGTAAAATGACCAAAACGTATGGCAATAAAGATGAGAACAACAATCCAAACAATGTAAATAATGTAATCCATTAAGTTTCTGGTTCTAAATTATCTGCAAAGAGTTGATAGGTTATAGAACATCAATCAATCAATCAATAACTCTTATAGGTTGAGAAATCAGACTAAAAAAAATGAATGATCATTATTGGATATTAGAAAAGGTTAAATGAAAAAAGAAATTAGTAATAGATTAGTCATTAGTAGTTTGTAATATATTTTTGTGTTACTTATTTTCGTTTCAAACAAGTTAAAAGCAGCCACGTGACAAGTTGTTTATAATAAATAACCATTTTGTTTTTTTAGTCAAAATAAATCTTGAAAAACATTTTGTTCATTTGAATTCTAATCTAATAAAAATTTCCAGACCATTGCTAAGATATCAATTACCGACAAGCTTTTGCACTGTTTGTTTAGTAAACAATACGAAACAATAGCCTAGTGGATTAAAACATTGGTTCTAGGATTTGGTGATATTAGAATTGTGATGTCAATCTCAGGACAGGGCAGTGTGTATTTGGACTCAATGGATTGTTCTCTCTCAATTTTGTTTTCTTCTTCTCATATTATTATAAGTCCTATGCTAACAGTTTCTTCTCTCGCTTGTGGAACTCTCTTCCAGCTTCTTTCTTTCCACTCAACTTTGAGCCTCAAAAATTTAAATACAATGTCAATCGTTTTCTTCTGTCTTCTAAATTCTTGTTCTTTTATTGTTCTCTCTCCTTAATTATAGTTTTTCTCATATTCTCTAACACTCAGTAATCTTTGTATCTTAGTGGCTTTATTACTTTTAATCTTAAAAAACTTAAGAGCAATCTCAGTGGGTATATTCTGTCTAGTTAATTCTTGTTCTTTTATTGTCCTCACTCCTTAGTTATATTTTTCTCATATTCTTAAACACTCAGTAACCCTTGCGTCTTAGTGGCTTTATTGCTTTTCATTTTCAAAAATTTTAAAGCAGTGTCAATTGTTATCTTCTTAATTATTATTCTTTTATTGTTCTCTCTCCTTTATAAGTTTTTTTCATATTCTCTAATGTTTCATGACATCTTGCATTGGAGTGGCTTTATTGCCTTGCTAGGAGTGAAATGATTAAAAATATTTATCTATCTTTGTTAATTCATAAAATGGTAATTGTTCTAATGACCTTTCCTCTTTGGTACCAAGACTGTGAATTTAGGAGTAGTCAAATTATAAATGCAGTGTCAGTCGCTATCGTCTGTCTTCATGTTTACTTTTCAATTATTATCACTCCTTAATATTGTTTCTTTTATTTTCATATTCTTTTACACTAAGAAACACCTTGTGTCTTAGTGGCTTTACTACCTTGCATTGAGTGATATGATTCAAAATATATAGATGTGACAATTTGATGAAACCAATAAATAAAATTAATCGTTCCCTTATGTGTTTATCAGTAATGAATTCAACTGTCAGTGTTTTTTTAACCTCTTATCTTTTAATGCAGTTAATGTTGGAATTGACTGGCTGATTAGATTGCAAAGTAAAATGAATTTTCATCTGTCCGTCAATTCTAAAGAGTTTCACAAGTCTTTTCCCCCTCTTTTTGTCTGAAAAGATTGCAGCTGTTTTAACTTGCCTAACCTAAGTAGCAGTTTTATAAAATGGGCTTTTAACATATTGTCAAGATTACCTGGCATTGCCCTACTTCAGGTTTCTCTTAAAATATTAGGCTTACCACCATATCACAATTGAAACATTGATTCTCCACAGATCACGAAAGTTAAATGTTGAGCTTGATGGGTACTTAGACAGATGATCATGTTGGAATACCAGCAATATAAAGCAGTGGTTAAAAAAAACAAAAAGAAAACAGCTAATCGTTACTTGCTCTTCAGAGCTTAACCAAGGACAAAACACAAATATGTGCACAACAACTAAACAAGTGGAAAGTAAAAGAAAAACTACTAGAGAATTAGCATAGTGTATAATAAACTGATTATGTTTAGATCCAGACTTAAATAAATTCAAGCCCTCCCAAATGGTAATCCAAATGTGCTTCTGTTAAAAATCTATGATAAATTTGAAATATATCTCAGATTAATTAAGTATTTTAAAATTTGAGAACATTATCCTTGATGGATTTTAGCTCATACATACTAATCGGTAAACACCTCAAACCTCTGATTCAGTAGCGTGCAAAAGAAGTAGACATAGGGGGCGTCGATGGCCCCAGGTATCCATATCAGAATAGAATCCAATGGAAGAGAACAAGGAAAAAATAAGAGACAGTATACTGGTACATTGTGATTTGGAATTAATTCTTATTGGGCAGACATGTGTCATGTGTATTAAAGCATGTCAATTTTTTACACCAAAGCAAACAAGCATTTTTATACAAACATACACATACAATATGATACACATTATCATCCAAAATGTCGATCCCGGAAGTAGCTTTAATAAAAGTGAAACATGTTTGATTCGGGTTCGTTTTCTTCCTATTTTTTACTTTTGCTTTATTCCACCATTTTAAAAAAAAAATTTTTTTTTATAATCATATCACCCCAAGCAAGGCATTTTATTGCCACTGTTTTGCAGGGGTTTACATAAGAGGAAAGTTAGGAGAAAGAGTGACAGGTTATAGGAAGTGTCAGGAAGTGAGTAAGAGAAGGATGAGAATACTGATGAGAGTGGAGTGGACGGAAAAAGAAGCATGAGAGAGAGGATGCAGGTTAGTGAGATAGGAAATGACTAGTGACTTTACATTTAAATTCTTAGAGATTATAGCTGTCGAGGAAGCAAGTAAACGGAAGGGAATTCCACAGGCAGGAAGTGCGAGAAAAGAAGCTGATGGAGTAGAATTTGCGTTTATAATTGTGGTGCAGGAGATATCGACTCGGAAGGACAAATCAAGGTGCCAAGTTCAAATTCCAGTTGAATTGCTTGCATTCAATTACACACAAATACCCTTAGGAAAGGTATTAATCCGTCTCTTCCCTCCAGTTATGGTTATAATAGGACAGATTGGGTTCTATAGCCTTGGCTGGCAACCAGGTTACCACAGAAAGCAACGGCAACCTACTGCGGGATAATCTTCTGCCCAGTCAGTCATGTCTCTTTCGAGACATGATCACCTAAAGTGTGTATCATGTATGGCACTTAACTGTAGGGTTTTTGATAGCTGGTATAGTGGTGTAACTATTTATGATATAATAGGTTGGGAAGGAAAACCTAGTCCATGGTTTTTTACACTCCTGTACCGATAACCTGGTTAGTAATCATCAACCATCTTATTGACTTTTAAGCTCCCGATTTCAGCGTTATTCATTGTAATCAGTTTGTTTACATGTTTTTGTTTTTTAGTGATTCTGTGGGATTTTACTCTAATTTGTGAATTTTTTGCGCCATTCAGTATCTTAAAAGAAAGAAATCCCACTGGTTGAGCCATAGCTTTGCTTGGTGTTTAAAATCTTTTTTATCAGCACTTCCTTTGAATAAACAATCAACATAATTAATGACTGCATCTACAAACACTCGTTAAACCTTCCTTCAAAACTTCGACAAGCAACTCTTTGGAAACTACTCCTCTCCTGTACCATGAAAGCCCCATTCAGTGATCAGAATGGTAACACCTACATCTAAACAAATGCTATCATCATAGGAATCTTATTAGGTTCTACCTTCTTTTTGACATGTCACATATTGAAAACAGTGTTTAAAACAACTGACAAAACACAAATCTACACAAGATACATTTACAACATTTTTGTTTTTATAAAAGGTTAGGCCAAAATTATAAATCTAAAATCAACTATTGAAAAAAAAAACTCTGTGCAAAAATTTACATACGAACACATGGTTAATAATGAAATCCCATTCTTTGGCGTTAATATAGAACTAAAGTTCAATATATTTACCACATTACTGTATAAAAAAATCTCCAGTAAAAAATTTTGTCCATGATAGCCAATATTCGGCAAGGTATAAAATAGCAGTGATAAGAAACTTCTTAAATAAGGCACAAATAAATTCTTCCCAAATAATATTTCTAAGTGAACTAACACACATAAAACCAAACATTAGTTTACCACACCAAATATCAATATTTTCTACCGCAATCAAATGCACAATTACTATAAGCAGGATGAATTCGCTAAACAAAGAATCATTAAATATCAAATTTCTGCCATAAATCCTGAAAAACAAGTAAAACCTATAATATACATTACAGAATTACAAACTTTGTAGTCACTAATCAAAATAACTTCATCAAATCTAAACTATTGATGCTTACTATAGTGTATCAGTTTCACTGCCTAGTACATGACTGTTTCTTGTCAAAAATCAATTATCTATAGCGGACACACTACCACCTCTTTGAGTAGCATGTACCATTTATCTATGTGCCTGCTGGAAGTTCACTTCTGTGGTTTCTGTATTTAAAAATGGTGGAGAACACCTCAAACTCCTCTAATTATTGCTTTATCAACCTCCTTCTGATTTTTAGAAAAATGGTCAAGCCTATTATCAATGCTGAAGTGGTTCAACATCTCACAGCCCAGGGCCTCTTC
>JBBBDQ010000984.1:2152500-2447500 GCA_037127315.1 Ascarosepion bandense
GCAGCCTCTTTTCAACAGACATTTTTTTCTTATAAAAATAATTTCTCTCTTTGCCTTTTCCAGAGAGACAAAAAATTATACTTGTGAAGTGAGATACAAGTGAAGGTTGATGTGGCTTTCTTGATAAAGAATACTCTACACACATACTTTCAGAATTATAAAAGGAAAAATATTTGGCATTATTGCTGGCACTGCATAACCCATGTAGATATTGACATGCCTTAATATATTTGCTTTGTTTTTTTAAACGCTGTCAAAGTTTTTAAACAAATATTGGGACTAAAGTATAAGAAATTTGTTGGTTCTAAAAAAATGTTCTTTTCTTTTAACAAATATTCTTGTACTTTTTCCTCCATCAGTTCCATTACGTTGTTCTCTATCCATTTCATGGCTTTTCTTTCATGGTTTTCATTTATTTCTCTATCAGTCTTGTAACATTTCCTCCAACAGTTTTGTGGCTATTCCTCCAAAAGTTGTGTTACGATTCCAACAATCATTTTTCGCTTTTTCCCCCCATTAGTTTTGTCATGTTGGTGTTGTGACATTTTCTTCGTTGATTGCATAGTGAATCTTATATCAATTTTGTGGTCTTCCTCCAACAGTTTTGTTGCTATTCCTCCAACATTTTTTCACTTTTTTGCATTAGCCCTGTCATGTTGTTTTGTAGTTTTTCCTCCATTCATCTTGTGACTTTTTCTTCATTGATCCCCATGGCTAATTTTCTAACAATTGTTTTTGTTTTTCCTCCAACAGTTTTGTTGCTATTCCTCCAACATTTTTTCACTTTTTTGCATTAGCCCTGTCATGTTGTTTTGTAGTTTTTCCTCCATTCATCTTGTGACTTTTTCTTCATTGATCCCCATGGCTAATTTTCTAGCAATTGTTTTTGTTTTTCCTCCAACAGTTTTGTTGCTATTTCCCTTTCAATTATTGACGTTTTCCCATTAATCTTGCTCTGTAGTTTTGTGGTTTTTCTTTCATCCGTTTTGTGGCCTTTTCTCCATTGGTTTCATAGCCAATCTTTTATCAACTTTGCAACCTTTTCTTCCAGCAGATTTGTTACTATTCCTCCAACGTTTTTCACTTTTTCTCCATTAGTCTTGTCACATTTTTTGTTTTTTTTTTCTCCTTCAGTCTTGTGAACTCTTCTCCATTGATCCAATAGCCAATCTTCTATCAACTTTTATGATCTTTCCAATAAGTTTTTTTTTTTTTTGCTTTGTTTGGCACCTTTCCTTCATCAGTCCCATAGCCAGTTCTCTATAGCCTTTCTTCTAGCAGATTTGTTACTATTCCTCCAACAGATTTTTCGTGTTTTTTTTTCCATTTTTTCTCATTATCTTTTTATCAGAATCTATTTAATTGATTCCTTTTTTAATTGCTAAACTACAGACATTCAGATGAAATTCATATCCTTTATCTCAGAAGCTCGTCTTTTTATATTACTTTGTGAAATTAGGCTACAAAAACTAACATAATCAAACTGAATTCTCAACTCTAATCTTTCTGACATGATCTTTTACTTTTGACTCTTTTCATTGTTTTCTTAATCCAGATACAATGTCTATTCAGAAATGGAGAGAAAAGTATTTTCATTTCTTCCCTCTTTCTATTATTGTTCAATGCATAATAAATCAATATGAATAAATGCCTTGTATATATAGAGCCTGGCAGACCCTTTATGAGTTTGATCTTCACTTGGTATCGGTTACAAAATCTAACATTAAATAACCCCACAGGTGTTGACACATTATAAAGTCAACCAACCCAACTCTTATTTACTTACCCATCAAAACTCCATATAACATTTTCTAACCTCCTAACCCTGAGTACGATGTTAAACCTCAACTGACAGCAAAGAGATGCTGCTTACATAGTAGCAAAACACCGTCCCTATTCCCTCGGTGTAAAGGCAAAACACCGTCCCTATTCCCTCGGTGTAAAGGCAAAACACCGTCCCTATTCCCTCGGTGTAAAGGCAAAACACCGTCCTTATTCCTTCGGTGTAAAGGCAAAACACCGTCCCTATTCCCTCGGTGTAAAGGCAAAACACCATCCCTATTCCCTCAGTGTAAAGGCAAAACACCGTCCCTATTCCCTCGGTGTAAAGGCAAAACACCGTCCCTATTCCCTCGGTGTAAAGGCTAAACACCGTCCCTATTCCCTCGGTGTAAAGGCAAAACACCGTCCCTATTCCCTCGGTGTAAAGGCAAAACACCGTCCCTATTCCCTCGGTGTAAAGGCAAAACACCGTCCCTATTCCCTCGGTGTAAAGGCAAAACACCGTCCCTATTCCCTCGGTGTAAAGGCAAAACACCGTCCCTATTTTCTCGGTGTAAAGGCAAAACACCGTCCCTATTCCCTCGGTGTAAAGGCAAAACACCGTCCCTATTCCCTCGGTGTAAAGGCAAAACACCGTCCCTATTCCCTCGGTGTAAAGGCAAAACACCGTCCCTATTCCCTCGGTGTAAAGGCAAAACACCGTCCCTATTCCCTCGGTGTAAAGGCAAAACACCGTCCCTATTCCCTCGGTGTAAAGGCAAAACACCGTCCCTATTCCCTCGGTGTAAAGGCAAAACACCGTCCCTATTCCCTCGGTGTAAAGGCAAAACACCGTCCCTATTCCCTCGGTGTAAAGGCAAAACACCGTCCCTATTCCCTCGGTGTAAAGGCAAAACACCGTCCCTATTCCCTCGGTGTAAAGGCAAAACACCGTCCCTATTCCCTCGGTGTAAAGGCAAAACACCGTCCCTATTTTCTCGGTGTAAAGGCAAAACACCGTCCCTATTCCCTCGGTGTAAAGGCAAAACACCGTCCCTATTCCCTCGGTGTAAAGGCAAAACACCGTCCCTATTTTCTCGGTGTAAAGGCAAAACACCGTCCCTATTTTCTCGGTGTAAAGGCAAAACACCGTCCCTATTTTCTCGGTGTAAAGGCAAAACACCGTCCCTATTCCCTTGGTGTAAAGGCAAAACACCGTCCCTATTTTCTCGGTGTAAAGGCAAAACACCGTCCCTATTCCCTTGGTGTAAAGGCAAAACACCGTCCCTATTCCCTTGGTGTAAAGGCAAAACACCGTCCCTATTCCCTTGGTGTAAAGGCAAAACACCGTCCCTATTCCCTTGGTGTAAAGGCAAAACACCGTCCCTATTCCCTCGGTGTAAAGTAAGTTCTACTCAAACAGCTTCTTCTCACAAACCACAGCTCTATTGAACAGACTCTCAGGATAATGTTTCTCCAGTCACTACGATCTTAGATTGTTCAAATATAGGGGTTAACTGTCATCTTACTCTCATACCCACATAAATTACCCTTTAACATAACCTTCTACCTCGAATGATCCCTAGACCTTATGTTATATATTGCCGCTGGATCTGGGCAAACAACGAGGAACATATACGAGGGTCATTTAATAAATAAGGCGAATTTTTTCGTATAAGGACTTCTACGAGGGTCATTCAATAAATAAGGTGAATTTTTCAGTATAAGGACATCTACGAGGGTCATTCAATAAATAAGGTGAATTTTTCGGTATAAGGACTTCTACAAGGCTCGTTCAATAAATAAGGTGAATTTTTCGGTATAAGGACTTCTAATACAGATAGAAGCTTACTTTTTTTCTATTTTTCAACGTAGTCTCCCAGCAGTGTCACACATTTTCCCATCTGTGTACAAGCTTCCATATTCCCTCAGTGTAAAAATCTTTGGACTGATGTCTCAGCCAATCACTCACAGCACTTTTGACTTCATCGTCACTTTCAAACTTTGTGCCTCTCGTGAACGCTTTCGGGAGATGAGGGAGCAGTTCCCAGCCCAGCTTCTGTTTGTGCTCTGCAGTAAGTATCTTTGGCACACAACGGCAGCTGAACTTCAAGTAGGCAAGGTCATCATGGACAATTTTGTGTGCTGTCCAAACGGATAGGCTCAAAGTCCTTGCAATGTCATCTACTGTCACTCTTCTGTCAGACTGAATGAGGTAATTGACTGATTCGATCACCTCAGGAGACCTCACTTTTGTAAGCTTCCCAGGCCTGTCTTCATCCTCAACACTGCTCGGTCATTCTTTAAACAATTTAGCTCACTTGTAGACATTTTTTGGCTGAAACATGTGACACCATTCTCCTATGAATTTCAACTGCTTTGCACCCTTCAGCAACCAAGAACTTGATAACTGACCCCTGTTCAATCCGGGAGCATGCTTCTTGGTTGGCCATCTCTGTTAACCTCCAAAACTCTCAAAGTATTTTTTTTCAATCTGCAAAAAACAAATTAAACCCCTTTGAAAAAGAAGTAAAGGAAAAAAAAATGTTTTAAAGTAAACTTCTATTTGTATTAGAAGCCTTTATACTGAAAAATTCACCTTATTTATTGAATGACCCTTGTATATATAAAAATATAGTCTTATATTTTTATTCTTTGATGATGATGACAGTTGTCAGGAGCAGTAGAACAGTCAGAGAGAGAGAGAGAGAGAGAGAGAGAGAGAGTCATGCACAAAAGGCGGCCGTTGGGAGTCGGAAGCCAGCACAAGTTCTCTGTCTCTTCAACCAAAAATTCTAGTCTTAAAACTTCCACACAATTTCCCTTTTACGGGTTGTCACTTTGCTCACGTCATCTATGGCCGGATATATCTGTCAACCACCCTTGTCTTTTGTTGACTTTTATCTACAGCTGTTAACTCCATCATTGCTGGGCCATCGCCTTTCAGGGTGGTTGTCACTTTTTGTTGACTTTATCTACAGCCGGATGTATTTGTCAATTACTTCTGCTGTTCAAAGTAATATGTTACACATGTACAAGGTGAATCTTACTGTAAAAATATTCTTACAATCTAAAAATATTTTCTAGTTTTAAGTAACTTGTAAAGGGTTAATAAGCCATGAATAATGGGTTGATAAGGTTTAAAGGATAGATAAGCCGTAAGAAAACGTTCTTGGCAACATTCTGCAATTTTCTAATTCAAAGCAGAAAAACAAAAATAACTTTTCTTTATAGTAATTTCTCAATTATTTAACCTGTAAAATGAAGTTTTTCCATTGCATCAGAGTTAATTAAAAAAATCAGAGGCAAGCACAAAAATCTTATGGAAAAAAATATCACTTGTTTTTTATTTTTTTCAAGTCAAACATTTCGAATTAATTACTTTCAAATATCAGCTGGAATTTATTTAATATCCTCTGGGATCCAGTTTTCGCTTCTAATCTAAAAAGAATCGTAGTTTCATTTCACTCACAAATTTTTTCCTTTACTTTCTTCCTAGCAATGCCAAAGTTTCTTCACAATTTCTGTGTTTGGGGAAGACAGGGTGCAGATGACATATTGAACTGAGAACACTTTCTGTTTACCTACTTTTGTTGATTTTATAAACAAGGGAGGCAAATAAACTTGTTCTCAGTGCAATTGCTTACCTCCCTTGATTGTTATAAAATAATTACAAAGGTAAATTACAGGATACCCATGAAAAAAGAAAAAATTCTTACAGTTTTTTTAATTGTTGGAATTTTTGTTACCGTTATTTGAAACAAAAGCAAAGGATAGACCTTTTAGTAGCTTAAAACAGAACTAAAACACAAATGTTAGATGGTGATTTTCCAAGCGCAGCTAAGATGTGGTACAAGGCCGAAAGTATGGGGCGCTCCGTGAGGTTCGAGCAAACTACTCACTTGTAATAATTCTAGCACGACAAGCTTGTTAATCATTATACCACATCAATATGCCCCACAAATGTGGTGTTCAACCTCTGGCAAAATGTCTTGGAATTTCTTCAGTTCCCAACTTAGATTGTGGTGATACTGAGCAAAAGCGATGGACTGGATGTTAACGCTTTCACGACCAAAAAGCAAATGACCAAAAGCTGTCGTTGCGCATCCAGGTCCACGCAGATGTTCTGGTTGAAAAATAAAAATTAATCAAATACAAGTGTGAAATCTCAAACGAGCTACTGTGATTCAAAAAGCAGATATAAAAGCAGATACAGACAGACCCCAGCAGGCAGACCTTGAAGAGAAGAGTGTAATCAATATCCCCTTAACCTAAGTCAAGTGGCTACTATGCTTTTCTTTTCCCCTGTCTCAAAACTACTTACTGACCTAAGAAGCGACTACATCAAAGACATTTCTCACTTACACGCTCCCCACATTCCTAAGCCTTAAATCTCTTTCAGCTTATTATTTGCCAAGAACATTTTAATCTCCGTTGGACCTATATTCAAGTTATTACTTTAATTGTAAAAACATTAATTGATATGTGTAGATATAAAAATGTTATTTTTCAACTCAATTTGCTTTTCCTGATTTTATAATCATTTTATGACTTATAGTGGGCTATCTACCACAAGGCCAAATTCCGTCAACCTGCAACGGTATACAATTACCCTTCACTAGAACAGAATCCCACTACAAACAGGAAAAGGAATAGAGAAGCAACCCGCTATAAGATGTTCTTTATTAAAGTGAACAATCACCTCATATTGAAAATTTGATAACTGTAGCATCCTGTAACAACAAATGGTTAAAAAATTGATATGCTTATCAATTTTTTTAATTTATTCATATAATAAAATATATAGTTAATTTACATGTTAGTTATATTTTTTCATCACATAGTAAATCTAAAAATTCCGTTTTTTTTTTTTTAGGAAACCCTGTACTTACCATTAAATATAATAAAAATACTTAATTTGAATAATTGAATGAGGAAAGTGTTCTGTTATGACTATAAATTAGATTTTGCTTAATAAGAATGCTTTTGATAATCAGCAACTGGATGTGGCTTCTCTCTGTCTCTTCTACAAATACTTCAGCTTCTGCTCCGACAAGTTTAGCTCCCTGGTGACTCCCTCCCTGAATTTACTCCAGCAATTAGGTCCCACTCTTTTACAGTCAAAACAATCAAATGTAACCGCAACTTCTAATTTAACAGTTTCTTTTCTTGCACTT
Organism: Ascarosepion bandense; assembly: GCA_037127315.1. NCBI lineage: Eukaryota > Metazoa > Mollusca > Cephalopoda > Sepiida > Sepiidae > Ascarosepion > Ascarosepion bandense. The sequence continues at coordinate 2,159,439 of JBBBDQ010000984.1, forward strand.
CCTGTCTATGCGACTCCTTTCTGATTATTTGCTTCCCTGATAATTACAATCTCCAAGAAGTTCAATGTCAATTGCCATCTTTTATCTCCCTGATTCCCATCTTTTTTTAATCCTTTCTTCAACATCCCACCCCCGTACCTTGTTGTTCTTTTTTTTTTCCACACCTCCTCTCATGTAACCCCCTGCACTACAGTGGCACTACTGCCTTGCTTGGAGAAAAGCAATTATAAAAGAAAAAACATCAAAGAGCATATTTAACAAAGATGACGACAATAGTCCACATGAAAATAACATAAATAACAATAACCCTTCATTTGGGTGGAAATCTTGTTAGAACTTATTTATTATCACTGATTACTGCTGAATTTTTTCATCAAAACAGAATCATAAACAGATCTTGGGGTAGTAAGATAACTTGTTGTGGAAAGTAAAAATATTTTTTGTCATAGACAAGTTGTTTTTTTTTTTTATGAGGAAGCAATAAGTATCCATGCATACATACATACGTTTGGTTGTTGTTGAGGCAGTTCATCACATGATCAACAAAGTTAAGCAAAATCGGACTTGATCAGTACCAAAATGGGTGACCGCTTGGGAATACCAAGTGGTGCAAGCTTAGATGTGCAAGTGGTGTAATGAATAATGGCCTGGAATTCTTAATTGGAGAGCAGAGTCCTGTTTCTCGTGGGGTTCATTATAATCACTTAAGTTCAATACACTTGGGAAAGTTATAAATTGGCCTCTTTCTCCTAGTCATGGGTTAATCAGTAAGACTTGTATCAATAAACCATTATTATCTATAAAAAAAAAACTTTTTACAAGGTAAACATATTTTCTGGGATTAAATAACCTGCAAAGTGCTAATATTCGACTATTGTCTTCATCTTGGTTGCCATTTAATACTAGATCATTCTATTTATCTATATTTCTGAGATGAGGTAGTATTTACACTATTTACATTATTCGGACTATTGTCCTCTTCTTTGTTGCCATTTGTACGATGTTTAATAATAGATCATTCTATTTGTCTATATTTCTGAGATGAGGTAGTATTTACAGTATTTACATTATTCGGACTATTGTCCTCATCTTGGTTGCCATTTGTACGACATTTCGGTCGTTGTACGCTCCGGCCTTCTTCAAGTGCTAGGAATTTTGAACCAAACCCTTTATTACAATCATTGGGGTGGCCCATTCTCATTCCTTGTGTAAAGCTTTGATTGGGTGTCATATGAAAATCATTAGTGTAAAAAATTGCAATATGATTTCTGGTAAAAATACTAGAGAAAACCATTAACATCAAAAATACTAGAGAAAAATCATTAACCTCAAAAATTGCAATATGAACTCTGGTAAAAAATGAATACTGGACATAAGGTTTATAACTCCCAAAAATTCAGTTGTTCTTGTCATGACACATGGCCCAGTGAATATAGACGTTAGTTAGTTAGTTAGTTAGTTAGTTCCTGACTTAACTCTTAGAGTTGTGAGTTCAATACAAGGCTACAGCAGTGGTGAACAAGTAACTTGCAGGGTTAGAGGGAGATAACTCATGACTTCTAATCGAGGCATTACTACGCAGTGAGGATGATATACCCCAGTGATTGAAATAAAGTGTTTGGTTCGAAATTCCTAGCACAGAGAAGGCCAGACAAAGATTCAGACAATAGTTTGAATAATGTAAATACTGTTGCTCCCAGGTCCACTCTGACTCAGAATGGTAGCACTTCTTAGAGTCCCAACTATGGGTACAATAGTGAAACAAAAACAATACGCTATGAAAGTATAAAATTAGATGTTTATAGTGAAAATACCACAAAATACATTTTTATCTAAAAATCACCAACAACACATAGTAGAATTACCAACAATACATTTTCATAATAAGATGATCAAAATACATTTTATCTGTAGTTGAATGCATAAAATTGTATTCAAAATACTTAGGTTTCAGCATTAAATAACCCATAGAGGTGTTGGTATGCCACTAAGCAAAATCAACCAACACGAAAGAACTCTTTCATGATATTAATAACGTTTAATATCCTACACTATCTTACTCAAACTGTATTTCAAAATATAATTTCAACACAACTTCAACATAAAATACACACATTACTGCCTCTAGTAGTTATGTCCGCATAAACCTGTATATGCACAAAAGCTGAGTATCATTTACCATGTATTCAACTGTGAAAGCAGAAGGACATATCATATTTTTAATACTTCAAAACTCCCAAGAAAATTAAATTTCGGTATTAAATGACCCATAAGGAGTTGATATGCCGTTAAACAACAAAAAAAATCACAACAAAAGATGGTGAATGACAGTACATTTAAATTTTGAAGGTCATAGTTTCTAGGAAATCAAGAAACTGGAAGATAGTTCCATGAATGAGAAAAAAACTATTAGAACAGAACTTACAGTTACATCTAGCCATTTCAACAGTATAATGATGAGACCTAGTTGCCAATTTAGTGCTGCACTTATATTCATTAAGTCAAGGTACTAAAAAGGACAGCTTCTAAGAACAGTTACCATGAAGAGATTCATACGTAAGGCACGGAGAAGCTATGTTATATCAGTAGGAAAATGGCTGATGTCAAGATGCCTAGTCAGGACCAATAACACTGCAGATTTTTCTATCAAGCAATATTTATAGCCAAGTACTTTAGAATAAATATTGTCAATGATGTCGAATAATTCCAATTTTCATGTTTTTATTTTAGGTGTTCCAAGCTAATGGGAATTTTGTCAGGAAATTTGGACGTCTGGGCCATGGACAACAGGGCACCTTCAATGGACCCCATTACCTTGCAGTCAGTCCAGACAATCTGATTTATGTGACCGACAGTAATAACCACAGGGTTCAAGTCTTCAGTATCTATGGAGATTACCTGTTTGGATTTGGGTGTGAGGGGGTTGGCCGTGGTCAACTCTGCAACCCTCGAGGGATTGCAATTGATGATCAAGGGTTTGTGATAATTGCCGACTGCGGAAATCATAGGATTCAAATATTTCGAGGAGACGGTCGTTTCTATTCAATGTTTGGGACTTGGGGGGATCAGCAAAATCAGTTTAAAAGTCCTGAGGGGGTGGCTGTAATGACCAATGGAGCTGTAGCCGTGACTGACCGTGAGAATAACAGGGTTCAACTCTTTTGAAAACCAAGAGAGAAGTCTACCACTACTGGTAAGTATCATGGAATATGATTACTAGCTGAACCCATGAAAAAAATTCAAGGATCATGTAATATTATTTTCATTAAAATTAATTTTCAAAAATTATGAATTAAAGCAAAATTAATAGTCAATTAGTAATATTGATTTCTAATTTAGTCTAAAATTAACATCATTGTACCAATAAATTGTTTTTAGGGTATGGTGTCAAGTTTATCATATTACCATTTACTTGTATTTGGATTGGTCATCACAAACGACGTAACAGTGTCTTCCCTGTTGAAGGTGTTTATCTTGCAATCAACACTATCATTAGAGAAGACACAATAATTGTTGAAACGAAATAGCTACTTTGTCGTGATATTATAATATACTAATGTTATAAATTTTAAATAAATATTATTTGCTCTACTCTGTACTGAGCACTCTTTTAAGAATAGTGCTTTTTAGCTATCGGAATTTTATTCCATCCATACCATCCCTATATTCGGATACTACTAATATATATAATTCTGAATTCTACATTTGTTGAATATTTCAGTGAGAAAAGTCTTGCTTCTTTAGCAACGATCAAAACCATAAAATTAATTCAAATATGGTACAGAAATTACATATCGGAAGAAGCCCAAAAATATATCCATACACAGGAAGTTTTTATTTTAAAAAAAGTTGGGGGTTAAGAAAGAAAAAAGTTTTTAAATTTGTCATCCAGACATAGAAAAAGGAGGGGCAAAGACAGAGATTCTTGACTATTAGATTATGACTCGATATTTGAAGAAGACTTTTAGTTTATGTGAATTTGTACCATATTTGAATTAATGACATTTTGTTTTTGATCATTGCTGAAGAAGGGAGAATTTTCTCGCTGATATAGCTATATCGAGATTTTTTGATATAATACACTTATTTGGCTCTGTAAATAGATAATACTATTTATATCAAGCCCTCCATCTTGATCATTTTTTAGTATGAATAAATATTAACAGGATCTGGTTTGTAGGATTTTACCTATATGTTTTAACTTTTTTAATTTAATTATATATATATATATATATATATGGCTGGTATGTATGAAATTCATGTATGTACATATACATATGTATTCGACCTCAACAGAATGCAGAAAGCACTGGACGGCGGTTTTGTCCTATATTTGGGACTCTTCAGCAGTTCACATCCACTTCTTCTTCTTCTTCTATGTGCCCTGTCCCTTCAGGACGTAGGCGATCATGGATCTCCACGTCTCCCTATCCCTTGTGGCTCTTAGTATGTTTGCTCCTGTTGCTCCTGGCAACCCCCGTTCCGTCATCCACCTGATCAGGCCCTGCAAATATGTTATCCGCTGCCTTCCTCTGTCTCTCCTTCCTTCTATCTGACCAGTCAGTATCAGGTTCTCCAGGCTTTCCTTCCTCATTGCATGTCCCAGGAACTTCAGTTGTCTCTTCCTGATGCTCTGCATCAATTTCCTTTTTGTTGCCATTCTTTCTAACACTTCGTCGTTGCTTGTATGCTCAGTCCACGATATCCGTAGCATCCTTCTGTAGAACCACATTTCGGCCGCTTCCAGTTTTGTCCTCATTTTCGATGATATTGTCCAGCATTCACAGCCGTACTGAAGAACTGACATCACGTAGCAGTCTAGCACTCTTTTCTTCGTTTCTATTGAGATCTTCCTGTGTGTTAGTATTTTGCTCATCTTCTGGAACGCGTCCTTTGCCATGCCAATTCGCCTTCGGATCTCCGTGTCGCACTTTCCATCTCCTGTTAGAACACTTCCTAGGTACTTAAATTCTTGGACTTGTTTGATTCTGTTATCCCCCACCTGTATTTGGCATTTTGGGTTGTATCTTTTGCTGATGACCATGCACTCAGTTTTCTTAAAGTTTATTTGTAGTCCCATCTTGTCACTCTCCACTGCTACTTTCTGTATGAGATCTTGCAGTTTCCTTTCCGTGTCCGCAATCAGTACTGTAGCGTCCGCGTATCTTATGTTGTTCAGGTTGTGGCCTCCAATAACAAATCCTGGTGTGTCATCTAGGGTCCTCAAAATATTCTCGCTGTATAGGTTGAACAAATCCGGTGAAAAGACACAGCCTTGTCTTACGCCTTTTTCTATCTTTGTGTATCTACTGAGGTCGTTACCTGTCCGTATGCAGGCCGTTTGCTGCCAGTAGAGATTCTTGATTATTCTTATATCTTTGCCGAAAATGTCGAGGTTTCCTATCATTTCCATCAATTCTTTGTGTCGTATTTTGTCGAATGCTTTCGCGTAATCAATGAAGCATAGGTACAAGTCTTTCTTCATTTGTAATGCCCTTTCAGAGAGCATCCTAATCATGAATATGGCGTTCCTTGTTCCAGTGTCTTTGACGAACCCGCACTGTTCCTGTCCTATCTCTGGCCTGATCTCTGGCCCAGGTATTAAAACCCGACAGTTAGTTAATAAGATGACGACATACCAACTGTACCACGGGCCCCGGTGACAAAGAGGTAACGAAGTAAACTCGATAATGTGCTGCTCGTTCACAAATGTAAAAAGAAAATGCTGGCCAACAAAAAGGGATATATTTACAAAACGGAAGAGATTTAATATGCGAATGTTAAAAAACAAATGCACACATATATGAACTTTCTGACCAGCTCACCGATCACTTATCTATATATACACAATAATTTGGTCTTCAGAAAAACAAACGGATCTCGATATGTAAAGTCACAAGTTTATTCGCCACTTTAATCACTTTAGACTCGAAACACGTGGAACAGCACAAATATCATTATGGACACTTAATATATCATGCAAAAAACGAGTAATAATTATAATAATAGTAACAATAAATCTACACTTTAAACAAAACGTTCACGGCTTCTCGCACTTTTTCTTCTATACCAATTTCTCTCATTGAAACAACCCATATTTCTGCTTTTATTATTATTATTATATATAGTATGTGTGTGTGAATATATATATATATATATATATATATATATATATATATATATATAATGTATATGTGTGTGTATACCCACACCAATATATATATGTATATGTATATACATATATGTGTATATGTATATATACGTGTGTGTGTATGTATGTATTTATATGTATATATATGCATTTATATATGTATGCATTTGTATATACATATATATATATATGCATGTATGTGTATATACATATATATATATATATGCATGTATGTGTATATACATATATATATATATATGCATGTATGTGTATATACATATATATATATATATGCATGTATGTGTATATACATATATATATATATGCATGTATGTGTATATACATATATATATATATATGCATGTATGTGTATGTACATATATATATATATATGCATGTATGTGTATGTACATATATATATATATATGCATGTATGTGTATGTACATATATATATATATATGCATGTATGTGTATATACATATATATGCATGTATATGTATATATATATATATATATATATATATATATATATATATGCATGTATATAAAAGTGAGCTCAAAGCAAAGGACAAATGGCCATAACACCCTACATGTACGCGAATCTTACAAAACGGGAAGCACGCGCTAAAGCGGACATACAGTTGCACCTGTTTAAACGCATAATCGAACACAAAAAATACGGGAAAAACTTGCACCAAGGACAGAAAAACAAAATATTTTAAAATATTTTTAGTAAATTACTTATAACCCATGAAGAGTGGACGAATAAATCTGCCTACGAAACTCTGGGGCCAGGATAAAGAAGGTAACATCAATCAACTAGGTGAAAAACATATATATATATATATATATATATATATATATATATATATAGTGATGATCATCCACGTATACTGTCTTAATATGTATAGGAAAGAATATTAATAAAAAGTTTTGAATTTAAAAACGTACTTTTTTAAACAGTATTTGTTTATTTTTATAGTGTTTTATATTTCAGACCGCCCTCGGTCCTTCATCAGAAACAAGTGATTTTTAAATTAGAATTGGAAACGTATTTTTACGATGGCGTCCTAATACTTTTTTGTTTACATCACGTGGTGTCGATAAACCAATCAGCATGCGGCACGTCCGTTTGTTTATTTTCGGTAAACCAATCAACACGCGGCACGTCCGTGGAGAGAGTCTGTTTGTTTTAGACAAAAAATCTCTTGGAATATCTATTTTTTTTGTTTATATCGCGTGGTGTCGATAAACCAATCAGCATGCGGCACGTCCGTTTGTTTATTTTCGGTCAACCAATCAACACGCGACACCTCCGTGGAGAAAGTCTGTTTGTTTTAGATAAAAAATTCCTTGGAATATCTGAAAGAACATTCTTTTTACCTATTGAAATATTTGTAGAGATTCAACACACCTAAGTCCCTGTTTAACCCTAGCTTGTGTGTGTTTAATTTTAAAATCCAGTATTTTTCTTTCTTTCTGCGTGTGTATGTAGAACTAAAATTGGAGTCTATTAGTAAACATTTGCAATTTTCTAAAGTGTGATCGGGTTGATTAAAATGTGCTGCAATTGGGGAGTCTAACAAATATTTAAATAATACAAACCTATCAGGGAATTTAATATGTGGAAAGCCCCGTTGTTTAATCTGTAAACATCTAATAACAGACAAAACATTCTCTGTACCCAACAAAAAAATAAAATTACACCCACCAAACCTTACTTGTGATAGCAAAGACATCATCTACTATCTCTTCTGCTCAATTTGCCCCAACAGTGGATATATCGGCGAATCCGGTAATAGCTTTAGATTTCGCTTCAATAATCACAAACTAAATATACGACAAAAAAATGTATACTCCCCAATTGCAGCACATTTTAATCAACCCGATCACACTTTAGAAAATTGCAAATGTTTACTAATAGACTCCAATTTTAGTTCTACATACACACGCAGAAAGAAAGAAAAATACTGGATTTTAAAATTAAACACACACAAGCTAGGGTTAAACAGGGACTTAGGTGTGTTGAATCTCTACAAATATTTCAATAGGTAAAAAGAATGTTCTTTCAGATATTCCAAGGAATTTTTTATCTAAAACAAACAGACTTTCTCCACGGAGGTGTCGCGTGTTGATTGGTTGACCGAAAATAAACAAACGGACGTGCCGCATGCTGATTGGTTTATCGACACCACGCGATATAAACAAAAAAAATAGATATTCCAAGAGATTTTTTGTCTAAAACAAACAGACTCTCTCCACGGACGTGCCGCGTGTTGATTGGTTTACCGAAAATAAACAAACGGACGTGCCGCATGCTGATTGGTTTATCGACACCACGTGATGTAAACAAAAAAGTATTAGGACGCCATCGTAAAAATACGTTTCCAATTCTAATTTAAAAATCACTTGTTTCTGATGAAGGACCGAGGGCGGTCTGAAATATAAAACACTATAAAAATAAACAAATACTGTTTAAAAAAGTACGTTTTTAAATTCAAAACTTTTTATTAATATTCTTTCCTATATATATATATATATATATATATATATCGCCCCCAAGCAAGGCAGTTGTACTGAAACTGGTGTGCAGGGAGTTACATAGGAGGAAAATTGAGAAAGAGTGACAGTTTATAGAGGGCATCAGGAAGTGATGAGTGGAGTGGATGGAGAAAGGAAGACGAGAGAGAGGATGCAAGTCAGTAAGATAGAAGACTATTGACTTTACATTTAAATTCTTGGAGATTGTAGCTGTCGGGGAAGCAAGTAAATGGAAGGGAATTCCACAAGCGGGAAGTACAAGAAAAGAAGCTGATGGAGTAGAATTTTCATTTACATTTTATTGGTTTCACAGTAAAAGGGTGGGACCGAGTTGTTAATTTTGTGGCTCGGGTAAATTCATACATAGGGGGCACCAGTGAGCTAAGTTCATCAGAGCAGAATCAGTGAAAGTATATATATATATATATATATATATATATATATATATATATATATATAAAAACAAGACACACATATTTAAAGCAATCTTTTCCAACCTCATCCTCGTTTATTTCGACAGGCAGGTTAGAGCCCATCTCATCAGATCACGAAATATCAAATGTCTATATTAAATATCAAATGAAACATTTTATATTTCTCTATCTGATGAGATAGACTCTTAACCCCTTGTTTAAATAAATCAGGATTTATAATCGCTTCAAATACGTGTTGAGTTTTTTTTCTGTATGTCATAATGCTCTGGAAAATATCCATTGAGCTCTCTATTTTTTTCTATATAATATTCTATATTAATTAATTTCTTGGGAATTATTCTCTCCGTATTACGGATTTGACGTAAATTTACTAGGTGTGTGTGTGTGTGTGTGTGTGTGTGTGTGTGTGTGTGTTTACGTTTAATTATGAATAGATATATAAAATTGAATTAACTTGTTTTTATATATTTGTTTTCAGGTTTTCCAAAGCACCAACGTTTCTACCAACTGATCCAAAGCTCATCTCACTACAAAATCCATATTGGTTTGTTCTGTTCCAGGCAATAACGTTTAAAAATAAAATTGAAAAAATGCAATAATTCCCGTTTTTTATATATATATATATATATATATATATATAAGCACAAATAAATGTACTTTCCCCTACTGCTCGTCCAGAAATGGATCAGTTTTGGTCAAGAAATTGCAGTACCTGTTTCAATCCATCAATGGCTAGCTAATGATCCATTCATTCCTAGGACCTCCATAGTCACTTCTCAACGACTAGACGTGCTGATCCATTATCAGTCCCCTCCCCCAACAACTTTTCATCATTCGCAAGCAACGCCAACAAAAAACCATTCTTGAATTTTTGTAAGCATAAAATTATTACTTTTCTGTTGAAAGTTCGAGGAAGATAACGAATTCTTTCTGTTGGCAAAAATGACTTCAAATTGAATCAGCCCCATTGTTATTCACTCATTTGTAAAGCAAGGACACAGTTACTTCACTTCTAACAGTTTACCTTGGAAGGCTCGTTGACCTTAACAAAATTGGGGGGGGAGGGGGTCTCTTGATAAAAGTTCTTTCTTGGCAAGTAGATGTTTTGCTCCAAAAGCAACAAGTCTTACATTCAGAACATGTTGAAACATCATTTCTCGGGCAATCACCGAAATTAAGCAACATCGAGCCTGGTCAGTACCTAGATGGGTGACTGCTAGAGAATACAATGTGCTGTAAGCTTGAATATGTGGCTGATGTAATAGATAATGGCTCGGAATTGGAAAACGGTAAACCAAGTTCTTCTATGCCCTCAGATATGTATTTTACGAAAGCTTCTGATAGGAATTCAATAGATAGATCAATATAGATGACACGTTGTTGAAAGTAAGATACGTTTTATTAAGAGGCGCCCTCTATTGTCCTCTCGATTATTATGTCTGATTACAATCATTAGATTCATGGAGATATCCGTAGAGAACGACTTCATAATGTATTAGTTTGTGTAACCTGCCTGCTAACTACTGTGCTACGGAATTTTATGACCAGACATATCAAAAAGGTTTGATAAGATCTCAGAAGAGCTATAAGATTTCAAGACAATTCCCAAAAAATCTGCAGAAATAAATGGTAAAATCGTCAAATGTTTCGGTTGAATGAAATCTCATAGAATTGATCGTGTATTGCCAAAAAATGTCCTGAAAAACATAATTATATATTAATTTTTTTTAAATTCATTTGGTTTGAAGTCTTACTCTTAGGTCCAAAATAAATGGGTCCCTGGGTAGTTATTTAAATTTAAATTCCCCATAAAATACCTACTGTTGTTCTACTCGCCATTTATTTTATCTTAGACTTTTTTTACTAACTGGTTCGTTTAATCCAACCTTCTCTCTTCTTCGTTTTTCATTCTGAAAATAAATTTTAAATGAGTTTTGTGACTTAAAAGAATCATTATAACAGATTATCTAGTCAAATAAAAGCAAAACCCCTTTGTCTGTTCCCCGTTTTTTCCAACCTCATCTCTCGTTTTTCATTCTGAAAACAATTTCAAATGTTTTTTATACCCCTCCTCTATTCCACACTTTAGTTATAAAAATGAAAGCAACAAATATCCTGAAAGAATCTATATAACAGATTAACGAATTATCTGTTCGAACAAAATCCAAGTTTCCGTTATTTTCTTAACCCTCTAGGGCCATTCGTATCATATTTGATACAGTATAAAAACAAGCCTTGAAAGAAATATTTTCCTGAAAAATTTTTCAAGAGAAATATTTTATAAATTTCAAATGAAAGTAGTACTGACTGCTCAGTCAATGAATACCAAATGTTTCCTTATAGGGAAATACCAAATGTTTCCTTATAGGGAAATACTGTATCAAATATGATACGAATGGCCCTAGAGGGTTAAAAACTTTATCCTAAACCTATGGCGCCACCAAAAAAAGTTGGAAAGAGTTTCACTGATTATAATGTTAGTTTCTCTTGGGTGCCTAACCAAAGTTACAAGACTTTCTTGGTTACAGAATTTGACCGACTTTCGATCAAATTTTTTTTAGAACCAATTCATATTGTTTATTGCAACCAAAACTTATTCTCAGATTTCTTATTGAAAATAGACAAACATTTCAACTGTTCTACTTATAAAATCTTTAATTTTAATTAATCTTGACTTGACTTTTCCTTCAAAGAAAACTAGAATAAATCATAAGGTTTAATTACCACTTTAATTTCAAATTAATTAAATTTTGATTGCAATTCAATGCACAGAATTCTTTGGGATACCTTTACCAGATCATTTATCCGACTTCAAGAAACTCAGTTATTTCTGGAATTGGCAGATTTTGAGAGAGATCGCTACTTAGTGGTTTTGTGAGGATGACCATTGAATTGTCACTAAATTAACCAAAAAAGATTCAGTCATATAAAATGTTTTTAGAGAATTCTCATGAAAATAAAAAAGATACAACTGAAAAGATATATGAATTAAAAACCGTTTTCATTCTATTCTGCAGAAAAGGCATTATTTGGTTTTGCATGTAAAACAAGAAGCACATTAAAAATCCCTGTCGAAAACATGTCTCCAATTCTTAAAACTTGTAACAGGATAAAATTCTGGTGGACGAAATTCCAGCCTCATATTCCCAAACTGGACATCACACCATAGCTATGCGTTAATTAATAAGGCTTGTATCAAGAAATAAATATTATCTTCACCACCAAAAAAGTTACTTTCTATCTAAAAATATTTGTCTATACTTCTAAAAATGTAAAAATACTTTGTCACTTTAAACAATGTGTAAATTACTATAAATAATATTTTTAATGGGTACACAATTCTTATAATTTAAGTCGTTATAAAATGATATTTTTATTGGGTAGACAATTCTTGATGTTATGCGTCATTTCTGTATCGCCAAGAAATTCTTTAATTATTTGGTTTTGAAAATGTGTGTTTATATTTGAAAAAAAGAAAAAAATGTAGAAAATCATTTAGAACATTTTCATAGCCAAAAATTCACTTACATTTGAAAACAAAAATTACTGAAATTCAAATCATGAAATTTAGGAAAACTTTTGACTTTTATTTAATAAATGGTTGGTTTATAAAAGAATCAGAAGAATTTTTTTTATATAAGTATGACCCCACTCATCCTTCAATTGAGGAGTCAAAGAGTTAATTTAATTAATTTATTAGAATTTTAATATAATTTTAATATTAATATATTAATGGTTTTAAAGGCAAATTTTTATCTTTAAAACAATTTCATTTTTCGTCTCCGTTGTTTCTTTCATATTTGAAGTTTTTTTTGGGGGGGGGGCCTCATCGAGAACAGTGAAAAGCCCCCGTGCCAAACAAATGATTTACTACCTGAAAAATAAATCCATATTTTTGTTCTCAAAACCTGTAATCTTGAAAGAAAACTCCAACTTAAAAACCGAACAAAAATCTGGTGCATTTATGGCAATGCAAATTTTATGCAGAGATAAATGATGTGCGTGGGTGGTACAGTGGATATCGACTCGGAGCGAGAAATCGGAGAGCCGAGTTTGAATTCCTTGCATTCACTTACGCACAAATACCCTTGGGAAAGGTATTAATCCGTCGCTCCCCTCCAGTTATGAGTTAAATAACAGAACAGATTGGATTCTATAGCTTTGACTGGCAACCCGTTTACCGCAGAAACTAATGGCAACCTACTGCGGGATAATCTTCTGCCCAGTCAGTCATGTCTCTTTCGAGACATGATCACCCAAGCGTGTATCACTTAACTGAAACGATGATGATGAAAAAGATTTTTAAAAATATTTCATATCTCACATACATACAACGAGAATATTTATTGCAGACTCTCAATAAAAAAAATATGGCAAACTTGAATTTTCTTGTCCACAATAAAAACAGGGCACCAAAAGGGCTGTTTTTTCCTTGACACCGCTATTATTTTAACTACCTTTGCTCCTTGGCAATGTTTATTGCTTTAAAAACCAATTATTAGAATTCTAAAACCTAAACATAGGAAAGTCAATTTATACATTCTCTTTGTTCTTTAGAATCGACAACAAAAATAATAAACAATATTTATTTATTGGATTGTTTATTGAAAGGGTTGCCAAAACATCGGCAATTTATTCAAACTTTATAAAAAGGAAATCCTTTTTATTTACCATATCAGTGGTTCACATATTTTAATGATTTAGTAAATGTTTAAAAATTAATGAATAAAAATTGTTTATATATTTATTTCTAAATTGGTAAATGATAAAAATATCGCATTGTAGTGGTTTTAATTATATTAGTTCCTAGAATGTTTTGAATATAAAATTATTTTTGTACACAAACAAATTATTAAATTTTCAATCATCACTTTTGAAAACAATAAACATTGCTGAGAAGCAAAGGTAGTTAAAATATGTAGATTATGGCCTGCTCAGGCGTCGGTAATAGGGTGTGGCTACCCGCCCGAGAAGACGGGTGGGCTCAGAAATGAGCGGCCATTGAAACAATAAATTTCTTACTTGTAATTTTAATGGAAATATTTTGCCGAATTGAAAATGTATAAATATTTATTTGTATCTAGAGCAAGTCTTTCATTTAACCTTTGCACCTTTGCAGCTGATGTAGTTCAAATCTACACCGAGAGTTCTCTTCAGGACAAAGGCATTATGTGTCCGTGTCTTCACGCACCTGCACCTGTTGGTTACTTATTTTTACATATCATGGACATGTTTGGATATACATTTATCCCATATCTCATTGAAATTGTTGTAGAGACCTTAGGTGATTTTTTTTTTTTTTTTTTTTTTTTTTGCTCCCTTGTATCCCCATTCTGTTTCCCACCCGTTCCCCGGCAGGCATCCCTTCAGTCTTACCAGGCTGGAACTTTTCACAAACTGACTCAATTTCAGCACCTGGTTTCCATATGTTCACTTGTGCGAGCAAAGAACGAACCCAGCTGATCGAATTGTGGATTTATTTATTTATTTTTTAATGAAGATGTGTTATTGAAGAAAGAAAATAAAACAACCCAACCTGAAAATCTGTTATGACTGCCTGGCTAGGGTTGGATGGATGTAAAGGTTAGGGAGAATGTGTATAAAATCTTGGGACGACTTTGGTAACTCTATATACCAAAAGCTGGAAATAAGAGTAAAAAAATTTGAATATTTTATGGAAGGTCTTTTCTTTTTCTTTTCTTGATTCTTTATTTTTTGTTTTATATTTGCACTTATAATATTTCTATTTGAAGCTCTTTGTGATTTTGTTTGTCTTTATACGCACGAACATACACAAAGAATTCAGAAGCATGTGTTTATATGAGTATATTCATAGATTGTATCCATACGAGATTTAATCAAAAAGTATTGTGACTGTTGCTATGGTAATGTAGTTAAAGTCTGTAGAGCGAAGCCGCTTGAAACAGATTGACCTTTAACTCTGTCGTGATATTATCACTCACTTCCGTTGTTTATATAAGTGGTTGGCAGGAAAGTTTTTTTTTTTAATCATTTCACTCCAAGCAAGGCGGTAACGCCACTGATGCACAGGGGGCTACATAAGAGAAAAAGATTAGATAGGAGGAGAGTAAAGAGAAAGACGAACCAGTTACAGGAGGTGTCCGAGAAAGAAGGATGGGAATACAGGTGTGATGACAGTTGCAATGGCAGAAAGAAAGGAAAAGATATACAGGGTGATGTAGAAAGAACTGGAGTCAAGTGGTTAAGAGATGGATATTGACATTGCATTTAAATTCGTGGAAGTTGTAGCCGTCAGGAAAGCAAGAATATGGAAGTGAGTTCCACAGACGGGAAGTGCAAGAAAAGAAGCTGATGGAGTAGAACTGTCATCTGCATTTGGTTGATCTAATTGTGAATGGATGGGACCCTGTTGCCAGCCTGGTTGCACGAGTAAACTTCTGAGGCAGAGGCAACAGTGACTTAAGTTCGTCGGATCAGAAGCCATGAAAATATTTATAGAACAGACAGAGGGAAGCCACATTCAGTCAGTGAGAAAGTGGTTGGAGTCGAGCCGCCAAATCAGTACCTATCACATTACTGATTGTCCTTTGGAGCCTGTCGAGAATATTGTGATGAACAGCGGGGGTACCTGATCATTTATGACAGCAATATTCCATGCACGGATGGATGGTTGATTTGTATATGAAAGTTTGTAGAGTGTTGTCGTCACACCACACCACAGAGGTTCCAATAGTCACTATGTCTTGTGCAGTAGTTTTGGGCCAAGACCAAAATTCACCATATCTCACTCATTGTGACTTTTTCATTTCAAAAATCGAACCCTATTTGAAAAGAATGAGATTTCAAAATAAACGGATCCAAGAGAATGAGACAGGACTTGGCATTCCCAAAAAGAATGTTCCAGTAAAAGTTTCATCAATGGAAACAATACAGAATAAAGGGGGCTACTTCGAAGGAGATTAAATGCCGAATTGATACGTGCTGTAGATTTGATTTTATAACTCCCGTCTCAATACTTTTTAATCCGACCTCGTATGTATATATACATATATATATTCCAAGAAACGTGCGTGTGCAAAGAAAAGATTATAGCCATCAATATGTGGCAGAATATGATTTATAAATTGTTATATACAGGGTGTCCATAAAGTCCGTGTGCACTTTAAAAATCTATAACTTTATTTGTATTTGCGATAGAAATAATTTGTTAAAAGGATTAGAAAGAAGTAAATTTATATTTTTTCTGGTTTTATTGAAATTTTATTTAAGTTTTCCACATGTCCTCCATCATTAGCAATACAAAGGGTAATACGATTTTGCAGTTCACGGAAAACATTTGCCAACTGATTTACAGTAATGCCTGAAATCACATTAGTTATTTTAGCTTTCGAATCTTCTAATGAACTGGGTTTGGTTGCATTTAAGTCTTCTAATGAACTAGGTTTGGTTGCATACACAATTGTTTTCACTGAAAAAATTATAATGTAATCTAATCTGGCGAACGTGGAGGCCAATAAAATGGTCCCCCTTTTCCGATCCATCAGTTAGGAAATTCCTGATTTAGAAACTGTCTAACACGCAGAGCAAATTGACAAGGAGCTCCATCTTGTTGAAATACTGTATTATCTTTCAAGTTTAATTGTTCAAGCTCATTTTTTACAGATTATTTCTATCATAAATACAAATGAAGTTATAAATTTTGAAAGTGCACACGAACTTTATGGACGCCCTGTATCAAAAAATTTTTTAAGAAAATTTATAACAAAATGGAAAAAGATTTTTATGATAGGTTTGATACTTTTAGACATCCTTCGACGAAAGTAAGAGTTTGTTTTTTTTTAATCGTATCACCCCGAGCAAGGCGGTAACGCCACTGATGTGCAGGGGGCTATGTAAGAGTGAAAAGATTGGAAAAGAGAAAGCCGGAAACCACATCTTAAACAGGGAACAAGGGATGAGCCTGTTCAATAGACGTAGATGGAGTGTGAACCGGGTGATAGATAGATTTTTTGGGGGAGGGGTAGCATAATAGCAAAACTGATCCATAATTTACATTCTGTTTGGTATTCCTTCAAGTTTCTTATTCTATGACTAAATAAGTAAATCAGCATTCAGATTGATTTGAATTCTCATCATTTTTCTTGAGGTGCTTGTGTAAGGTAACAAACAGCACCTTACCAATTAAACCATGGTGACTTTATCTGACAAGGTTTTTCAAATAAGTCACATTGATGTATTTGTTTTTGTCACCACATTGATGCTTCTAAGCTAGAAATGTTTTCTTTTTATAGTTGGGTATGGGTAAGAAGGAGAGGGGGGGAATATAAAAGAAGGGGAGGGGGAATATATAAGAGAAGGAGAGGGGGGAATATAAAAGAAGGAGGGGGGATATAAAAGAAGGAGAGGGGGGAATATAAAAGAAGGAGAGGGGGCAAATATAAAAGAAGGAGAGGGGGGATATAAAAACGCAAACGTTGACTATAATTATGCAGAGAAGGGAAATGATAAAAATGAATCCTGAAATTTTAATCTTTTAAATTATTTTTTTCTGTAGAAGTTGTTTTTTGTCTTTATGATTTTTGTTATTACGTGCACCATGTTGGGATAATAGAAGAAATGTTAGAACAATCAGCAGGCACATTTGCTGTGGATGATCTAGCGATTAAAGCACTTTCTATACACTTTCATCACAGAAAATTGCATTTCTCCTAATTAAATGATCATTTTTTTAATTGAATTCATAAGCAAACTCATTCAGACAAATGATCTAGCGATTAAAACACCTTCAATATAATTTATCTCAGTAAATTGCTTTTCTCTAAATTAAAGTGTCGTTTTTTTCCTAGGATTCAGGAGTAGACCCATTTAGACGAATGATCTGGTGATTAAAGCACTTTCTATATATCACAGTAAATTGTTTTTCCCTTAATTAAAGTATCGTATTTTAATTACATTCATGAGCAAATTCATTTTAGCAATCAAAACACTTTCTATATATTTTATCTTAATAAGTTGCTTTTCTCTTAATTAAAGTAGACTTTTTAATTAAATTCAAACACAAACTCATTTAGACGAATGATTTTTAGCTCTTAAATGATTTTCTATATACTTTAATCTCATTAAGTTGCTTCTCCCTTAATTAAAGTATCATTTTTTAATTAAATTAATGAACAGACTCATTCAGACGAATGATCTAGCAATTAAAGTACTTTCTATAAACTTTATCTCAGGAAATTGCCTTTTCATTAATTAAAGTGTCATTTTTTAATTAAATTCATGAGCAGACTAATTTAGATGAATGTTATAGCGATTAAATCACTTTCTATAGACTTTATATCAGTTAATTGCATTTTCTTAATTAAAGTAACTTTTTTTAGTTGAATTCATGAATAGACGCATTTAGACGAATGATTTACTGATTAAAACACTTTCTATATATTTATCACAGTAAATTGATTTTTCTTTAATTAAAATATAGCATTTTAATTACATTCATGAGCAGACTCATTCAGACAAATGATCTAGCGATCAAAGCACTTTCTATAGACTTTATCGCAGTAAATTGCTTCTCTTTTAATTAAGGTAGCCTTTCTTTAATTAAATTCATGAACGGACTCATTTAGACGAATGATTTAGTGATTAAAGCACTTTCTAAATAAATTGTTTTTCCTTTGATTATCGTATTTTAATTACATTCATGAGCGAATTCTAGCGATCAAAGCACTTTCTATATACTTTTATCGCAGTAAATTACTTTTTATAATTACAAAATTAACCTGTCGAAGGTAATGTATAGATTGCTGACTCTTGTTGAGAAAAAAGGTCAGTATTCAAAGACATTGTATTTTACTGTTTGTCTTATTAGATGTGTGAAATTGTTAATGATTTTATGAACTTTTTATTGAATTGAAAAAGTATTTTTTATGGTTTTACATTTATATTTTAGATTATGCTATATTTAAAACTTGTTAAATTTTATTCAAAGCAAATTCGAGTTCTTGGGGTCTATATCAGTTGCATGATGACTTCAGATAGTCTATGTACGCGCTCACACACATACACTATGAAAAGAAAAAGTCAAACTTAGATCAATGAAAAGTGCCTGTATAAAAGAAAACGAAAAAATATATGGTTAATTGCTGATAGCTCCAGAAGAGTAGACAGAGTGATTGATCTACGTAATTCTGCAGTCGATATATATATATATATATATGTCGTGAGTAAGAATAAATAACTCAACAACAGGAATAGGTTAATTGTTGTATTCCGTGAAAATAGTATTTACAAAGGTTATTAGTATCCAATACAAGAATGTCTCAACCGTCGTAAGACGTAGTATGAGCAATGGGTACTTCCGGGTCGTCACCGGAAGTCTACGACTGACTTGTCGATCGGCTGCTCGGCACACTATTTATTGTACTATTTGTACAAATGTGGCACAAGGCCTAAAACGGGGATGGGGAAGGCTGGTCTTCATCTGTCCTAATTTAACTTAGCTATTCACTTTCGTTGACCCTGACACACTTACAATAAACCTTTTACCATAATACCACATTTTTACTTACCATTCTTACCACATCCACCATAATACCTCAGGTCCTCTCTGAAGTCCTACTTAACTCCCATATGTACAGTTTTCAGTGGAGGGCATGGGCAGAAAATAACAACATTAAAAATTCCCCAATGATTTTATACAATGAAAATAAGATATCTACAAGAAACTAAACAAAATCTTCTACGTAGATGCCACCATTACTTTACATAGTAATGGAATAGTCCATTATAGCCGAATAGGCGCGGGCGTCCCAACATATATATATATATATACATATATATATATATATATATATATATATATATATATATATATATATATATATATACAGGGTGATAAAAAAAAACGGGAATTTTTTTATTTGTCCGTTTGCGGTTTTTTCTTGTGGGTCTATCTCAAGAGTGAAGTTTACACAATTTGACCAAGAACTCTGGATGAGTTAAAACAGAGAATTCAGGATGAAATTCACAGTATCCCATCTGAGATGTTGCAGCGGTCAATGACGAATCTCAACAGCAGATTTCAAGAATGCATTCTTACAGGAGAACGCCATCTACAGGACGCAATTTTTAAAAAATGAACATCCCATCATTCTTTCTTAAATAAATTGTTTTAAGGTTTTAATTACTTTGAATAAATATTTTTCTTCCCTTACTCTTGGTTTTATTGGATTGTTAAAAAGTTCCCGTTTTGGGGTCACGCTTTATATATATATATATATATATATATATATATATATATATATATATAATGAATCTATATAATTTAATGAATATTCCTTAAAACACTTAAGCCATCAATTAATAGAATCAGCTATGAATACTGTAGTCATGTTCTAAAATGTTTATAAAAAGAACAGTTTTTTCATGCCTTAACACATGCTTGACCATGACATTGCAACATAAAAAATATTCCATTTTGGATAACTTTCACGTTCTAATAAACGCTCAGCAATTTATCAACCGTTACATTTGAAGCTGAAGAAAATTTACAGTAATTTTTAGCAACACAATTTTGCGGATATTTTTTGTTGCCATAACTCACACCCTCTGAAGATGATCTCGGAAAGAGATTGAAAGTACTTGGGAACATGAAGAAATGACTGATAAAATCATCTGTGAACGTTACAGCTCATTTCTTACAAAGAATTATCCGTGTGTATGAGTGTATTTTATTAAAATTAAGCAGACACAATGTTTTCAATTTATTTAATCTAATATATGTGTGTGTGTGTGTGTGTGTGTGTGTTAGTTTATCTGAATTGTCACGTCTACAGTTTTTGCATAAACAAGCATAATTTTCTTCTAGGCTTGGTTAGCATCTTGTCTCGCTCTTAGATTCGTGCGTGGGCGGAAGGCAACCAATGACAATGAATTCTGGGAAGGAACAAACTAAATTTAGTCTGATGATGTCGTGAAGGTCGAAACGCATCACAAGTAAACCTTTTCTATTTGTCAGACAATTTCTCCAATATTGTTCTTGATATACAAAAAATATATATCTTTACCTAATATATATATATATATATATATATATATATATATATATATATATATATATATATATATATATATTGCCGAAAGGATTCTCAGGGTTTTGTTACTAATTGTTACTAAAAAATATGTTTTCCCCCTTCAAAACTTTATTCAAATTCGTTTTTATTCAAATATATATGTATATATTGTTTTTTTATTTAATTTTTCTTATGTTCTTATAATTTTCTTCATTTCTAGATTTAACTTATTTAAAAATAATACTTTGTCAGTCTTTTTTAATGAAACTTGTATAAAAGAAGGGTCACTGCCCAAATATGCAATTAGATAGATAAACAAAAGCCCTGAAGAGCGAAAATATTACCATAATGTCTTTACGAAACTTCGAAGTAGGCTTAACTCTTTTTAATTAAGTGACTAACTTCTCCACATTAATTATATTCGAAGCAAATTCCAGTAAAATATGTGCTGGTTGGACCAACAGACGGTAGATCCAAAAAGTGCTCAATGCACAACCTGTGGAAATTCCGGCAATCGTGTATTTAAGGAAGCGTCTTAGCATACGAGATGCTTCTTTGCCTGAAGAAAACCGGTGTGGTCGAAGCTAGGTAGCAAGTAATTGGTGTGTATTTCTTTCTATGATTATATATACAGTAGCGGCCATAATATAAGGAACGGAAACCACAAAGACATAAATATGTGTATTACTTAAAAAGTAATGCATGATTAGCAATGAAATTTTTACCGAATAAAGTTTAGGGTGAAATGCATAAATATTATACAAATTTACAAAAATTTACATAATAGTTTTTTGTTTAAATAAAGATTAAATGGAACAAAGCAAATAAGCTACTGGACAAAAGTTAAGAAACGATGTTAATAATTTGCATAAACTTTTAATTTACATTGTTAAAAACTCGATGGAGCTTTTTAACAATAAGTAAAAGTTCATTTATCATTAGGACTTTATCTTTAAGCAATATGGCAAATTCTACACGCAAATCGCTCTTTTGAAGAAAATAACTCATTATCGTTATCAAGAAAAAAAGTCAATTTCAGAAATTTCTGATATTGTTCATGGGTCTAAAATTGTCGTCCATCGTGTAATTAGCAGGTATGAAACAGATAAAACAGATGCAAAACCAAAAACCAGTAGACCTTCAAAAACACCGAAAAGAGAAGATCAAGGAATTGTTAGAATATCTACAAAATACATTTTGAAATTGCTACATCAATTGCCCGAAATTTAATGAAGACACAGATAAGATCTCAAGGAAAACGGTTGCTCGCAGGTTAAACAATACAGGATCGCATGCCTATATTCCAGCTTGGTAGCCTCTCATTTCAAAGCGAAAGCGAAACCAAACGGCACGCCTGGAATATGCGAGAGAACATGTTGTTTGGACTGACGCACAATGGGATACAGTTCTTTACAGTAACGAGTCCAAGTTTACTATATTTGGTTCTGAGGGCAAAACTTACGTACGCCGTAGAACAGGTGAAAGACTGTCTTCTCAATGTGTCAAGAAAACCATTAAGTTTGGTAGCGGCATTGTGATGGTGTGGGGAATGATTTCATCTGTGGGAGTTGGTGCTATCATCCGCGTACATTGCAATATCAATGCTGATATTTACAAAAGGCTTCTTCAGCAGCAAGTCGTACCAAGATTGCACCATAAACTTTATGAATCTCCTATTTTCATGCAGGCTCAGAAGGTTATGGCTTTATTTCAAGAAGAAAGAATCGCCCTAATAAAGTGGCCAGCCCAGAGCCCCAACCTGAATCCAATAGAAAATGTTTGGAAGATAATTGGAGAAAGGGCTCAGAAAAGAAACCCGAAAAACCAGGATCACCTATGGGAGTTATTGAAAGACAAATGGTCGACGATGCAGAGAAGTCATTGAAAATAAGGAGATGTTTATCCAATATTAAATTTTGTTGATATTTTGTTCACAATTAACAAGGTCGTTCCTTAACTTTTTGTCCAGTAGCTTATTTTCTTTGTTCCATTTAATCTTTATTGAAAAAAAAACTATTATGTAAATTTTTGTAACTTTCATAATATTTATGTATTACAGCCTAATCTTTATTCGGTAAAATTTTTCATTGCTAATCATGCATTACTTTTTAAGTAATACACATATTTATGTCTTTGTTGTTTCCGTTTCTTATATTATAGCCGCTACTGTATATATATATATATATATATATATATATATATATATATATATATATATATATATATATTAAAAAAGGATTAATTCAAAGATGTTGAATGGCCATTTCGATATGAAGATCCCCACGGGGGACGACACATCACCTCAGCAACAGAAAAAACCTTTCAGAAACTGGAGAAAAATTAGTCTACTTTTCCTTTTTAAATAGATTGCAAAGAAATTAAAAAATAAATAATAAAATAAAATAAAAATAAAAATAAAGGGAAAGAAAAAGAAAACGAAAAAGAAAAAGAAAAAGATAGAATAAAATCAAATAAATAAGAAAAGAAAAAAAATTGACATCGTTTGGGTTCGCAAAAAAAAGGGAGAATGTAACTAAAAATTAACAGACAGCCGTGTTAAATCGACGTAAGTTTAAGCAACACGGAAAAAAGGTGGTAAGAGAGATAAAAGAAGGAAGGGAGGGAAAAAGAAAGAAACTAAAGAAAAAATTTTTTTTAAATATTACAGACGCTGGACAAATTCAAAAACCTAATTTCCCCAAAACGTTGAAATATTAGAAAAAGGCCTTTACTTAAAAAGGCATAATTATTAATAAAAGAGAATAAAAAGATATAGGATTTAAAATAAAATTATTTTTAAAAAATTAGGTCATTTGAAATTAAACTAAATAAAGACAACACTAGGTAAAAAAAAAAAATTAATTACAATTATACATACCTATAGAAGTACACACATACATACATATATATACACACACAATTCTACGAATAAGAATACATATATACATACACATACACACACATACATTCAATTTATTACACACTTATATGCATATACATGCGCATACACACATATATATGTGTGTACACACCTATATACAAAAAATTCATATACACATAATATACATGTGTACACATACATGCACACATATACACACACACACACACACGCACATATATATATATATATATATATATATATATATATATATACATATTCCATATGCACTCACACACATACATATTAATGAATATTATGAAAAGGAGCATTTAAATAGCTAAAAAGATTTTTTCAAAATTACATATAGCCCACATACATAAATACATATATACATATATATATACATATATACAAATATGCACATTCACACACAAACATACACATATACATAAAAAAAATTAAAAAAATTAAAATTAAAATTAAAAATTTTTTTAAAATATTAAAAAAATTATACAAAAATTTAGAATTTAAAAATTAAAAATTAGAAGTTAAATTTTAAAATCCGCCCTATGGCGGCACTTGTTTATAAATTCCCTCCTAAAGGTCAAAAGTAAGTACTGATGAGGATACTTCAAAATCAGAATCTTCATAATCACAGGTACTCGTTTTCGAACCCTAAACAGAGATTCCAGACGGCACTATCACGTAGGTTCTGGGAAATGAAGGAGGAAGGGCAGGACCCTATAATCAGCTGGAAATTAATAGGCTCAGCTTGTACTCCTAAAAGTTTTCGTGATAGGTGTCGTCTGTGTTTATTGGAGAAGATTCTGATTTTGAAGTATCCTCATCAGGACTTACTTTTGAACTTTAGGAGGGAATTTATAAACAAGTGCCGCCATAGGGCGGATTTTAAAATTTAACTTCTAATTTTTAATTTTTAAATTCTAAATTTTTCTATAATTTTTTTAATATTTTTAAAAAAATTTTTAATTTTAATATTAATTTTTTTTTTTATGTATATGTGTATGTTTGTGTGTGGATGTGCATATTTGTATATATATGTATATATATGTATATATGTATTTATGTATGTGGGCTATATGTAATTTTCAAAATTTTTTTTTAGCTATTTAAATGCTCCTTTTCATAATATTCATTAATATGTATGTGTGTGAGTGCATATGGAATATGTGTATATATATATATATATATGTGCGTGTGTGTGTGTGTGTGTATATGTGTGCATGTATGTGTACACATGTATATTACGTGTATATGAATTTTTTGTATATAGGTGTGTACACACATATATATGTGTGTATGCGCATGTATATGTATATAAGTGTGTAATAAATTGAATGTATGTGTGTGTATGTGTATGTATATATGTATTCTTATTCGTAGAATTGTGTGTGTATATATATGTATGTATGTGTGTACTTCTATAGGTATGTATAATTGTAATTAATTTTTTTTTTTTACCTAGTGTTGTCTTTATTTAGTTTAATTTCAAATGACCTAATTTTTTAAAAATAATTTTATTTTAAATCCTATATCTTTTTATTCCCTTTTATTAATAATTATGCCTTTTTAAGTAAAGGCCTTTTTCTAATACTTCAACGTTTTGGGGAAATTAGGTTTTTGAATTTGTCCAGCGTCTGTAATATTTAAAAAAATTTTTTCTTTAGTTTCTTTCTTTTTCCCTCCCTTCCTTCTTTTATCTCTCTTACCACCTTTTTCCGTGTTGCTTAAACTTACGTCGATTTAACACGGCTGTCTGTTAATTTTTAGTTACATTCTCCCTTTTTTTTGCGAACCCAAACGATGTCAATTTTTTTTCTTTTCTTATTTATTTGATTTTATTCTATCTTTTTCTTTTTGTTTTCTTTTTCTTTTTCTTTCCCTTTATTTTTATTTTTATTTTATTTTATTTTATTATTTATTTTTTAATTTCTTTGCAATCTATTTAAAAAGGACTAATTTTTCTCCAGTTTCTGAAAGGTTTTTTCTGTTGCTGAGGTGATGTGTCGTCCCCCGTGGGGATCTTCATATCGAAATGGCCATTCAACATCTTTGAATTAATCCTTTTTTAATATATATTTGCTCTGTAATATTTTATTACATGGAGCTCTCTTCCTGTATCATTTTTTAATATTAAAATAAATTTTTAATATTAATTAGGACCGGGTTTTTTGGAATTTACCTTCCTGCTTTTTTCCCTTGGATTGAAGTATCTGAATTAATATATATATATATATATATATATATATATATATATATATATATATAGGAAAAACTACGAAAAGTTGTAAGTTTAAAAATGTATATATATATATATATATATATATATATATTAGGTAACGATATATATGTTTTGTATATCAAGAACAATTTTGGAGAAATTGTCAAAGTGGAAAAAGTTTACTTGTGGCGCGTTTCGACCTTCACGACATCATCAGACTAAATTTAGTCTGTTCCTTCCCAGAATTCATTGTCATTGGTTGTCCTCCGCCCACGCACGAATCTAAGAACGAGACAAGAAGCTAACCAAGCCTAGAAGAAAATTATGCTTGTTTATTTGCTTGTTTACACAAAAACTGTAGACGTGACAATTCAGATAAACTATATCAGTTAACACTCAAGATTTTTTCTTCTCCGTCACACCCTTGTGGGAAAGTGGGTCTCAGCTACCCGAAGTTACCATCGATTGGTTCCTATTGCTTTTTGGGGCTGTGCCATTTCTGCAGAAACCTGATTCCGTACCAAGCCTGTTCGCCTGCGGATTGGCAGGGGGTGGGGGCACAGAAAACTGCAATTTGATGAGATCTTTCTTCCTGTATCAAAGATTACAATGTCTATTATATCAGTAAACGCGGTTAATTTAGGTAACTTTCGTCACCTCACAAAACATGACACCTTCTCCTGTCGAAGTTCTTCAGGGGCCTGCAACCTTTGGCTACCTGTGGGCCGACAAAGTGTTTTAAAATCTTGCAGTGTGCCAACAGCATAGGTATTTTTTATACAAGTCAAAGTCAATATGTTTGTTCTACAATATATTTTATATATATATTTTATATAATATGAAATTATTTTTGTTTAAAGATTATTTTTGATCGATACTCGCATTTATGTAGATATCCTGTTTATAATCAAACAGTATATATATTTATTTCTACCGGCCTGATTATTTACGATAATCATCATGTTACGGAAATTAACGAAGATTATCGAAATGATCTTTAAACAACCGACAGTTTGAAATGATTTTTTTTTAACATTATTTTTAATCGATACTCGTATTTGAGTAGATATTCTGTTTATAATCAACCAGTATTATATATTTATTTCTACCGGCCTGATTATTTACAAAAATCATCATGTTACGGAAATTCACGAAAATTAACGAAATGGCCTTTAAACAACCGACAATTTGAAAAGATTTGTTTGAACATTATTTTTAATCGATACTCGTATTTAAGTAGATATTCTGTTTATAATCAAACAGTATTATATATTTATTTCTACCGGCCTGATTATTTACAAAAATCATCATGTTACGGAAATTAACGAAAATTAACGAAATGGCCTTTAAACAACCGACAATTTGAAAAGATTTGTTTGAACATTATTTTTAATCGATACTCGTATTTAAGTAGATATTCTGTTTATAATCAAACAATATATATATTTATTTCTACCGGCCTGATTATTTACGATAATATGTAAACCACATTAACAGAAATAAACTGTTCTTTTAGTTTTTATTTTATTAGTAATGTGACCCTTGAACTTGCATGATCTTACATAATTGGCCCATATTGGCAACATACTTTGTTACTTTGAGTTTTACACAATTTTCTAAATGTTCGGTGTTAGGCATCTTTGTTGTGGACTTAACACTGCTTTGGTGAAAAAAAATTTGCTTACAGGAATAAATTGAACCAATAGCCGAAAGAAGAGCAAAAGCAATTTTCTTCAAACAAATGAAATATATCGGGACGGAATAGCAGCAGACTCTTCTAAAGTTTTGTCTTCCAGAGACTTACTTAGCTTCACAAATCGTGCCATTGAAAATTTCTAGGCATGCAACGTTTGGCACGCGTGCCGTAGGTTGCCGACCCCTGTCCAAAAATAATTTTATCAAACGAAAAAAAAAAAAAAAGAATATTTTTTAAAAGTTGCGATGTTTTCGGGACGAGAATTGGCCTACAGAAGACATATTCCTTTTATTATCAATAACCCCAACCAACGTCACACTAACAATGAACCGAATATAGATAATGAGGATTTACATTCTTGTTCATTCCTCCTGAAGAGACGTTGGAGACCCAATGTCGAAACAACCATATGATTGTAGAGGAAACATATAAAAAACATTATGTACATGTTCTAAAATATAATATAATATAATATAATATAATATATATATATATATATATATATATATATATATATATATATATATATTCCGTAACATGTATATATATATATATATATATATATAAACATGTTACGGAAATTAACGAATTTTAACGAAACTTTGGTTATAAACAACCGACAATTTGAAATGAATTGTTTGAACATTATTTTTAATCGATACTCGTATTTAAGTAGATAATCTGTTTATAATCAAACAGTATTATATATTTATTTCTACCGGCCTGATTATTGACGATAATCATAATGTTACGGAAATTAGCGAAGATTAACGAAATGGTCTTTAAACAACCGACAATTTGAAATGATTTGTTTGAACATTCATTTTTGATCGATACTCGTATTTAAGTAGATAATCTGTTTATAATCAAACAGTATTATATATTTATTTCTACCGGCCTGATTATTTACGATAATCATAATGTTACGGAAATTAGCGAAGATTAACGAAATGGTCTTTAAACAACCGACAATTTGAAATGAATTGTTTGAACATTATTTTTTATCGATACTCGTATTTAAGTAGATATTCTGTTTTTATTTCAACAGGATTATATATTTTTATCTACTGGCCTGATTATTTATGATAAATTTTTATTACGAAAATGTGTGCCATTAATATATAATTCAGAGCTCTGCTGTATTATTAAGGTGATACCTATACATATGTATCATCTTAATAATATCATCATGGGAACCTGCTTCCCCTATGTAGATAGGGTCGCAGGTCCGAATCGTGCCGAATGGCACACATTTTCGTCATGGAAATTTATCGTAAATAATCAGGCCAGTAGATATAAATATATAATCCTGTTTAATTAAAAACAGAATATCTACTTAAATACGAGCATCGATAAAAAATAATGTTCAAACAGTTCATTTCATATATATATATATATATATATATATATATATATATATATATATAATTACAAACAGTTGCTCTCTTTAATAAATGCAGACATACGAATAAATACCTACTTTACTACACAAATAACATACAAACAATATAAAATGAAATAGTAAAAAGAACAAAAATAATAAGCATTAAAAATCAAAAAACATAATTATGAACAAAAAATACAAATAAAACAACTAGACGAAAAATAAAAATAAAATAAATAAAAGCAAAAATAAAAACAAACACACGTAAAGCTTACAAACACAAATGCAATAAACCCAACCATGACCCGTCACGCGGTAAAACATACTAACACACTAAGGAAAAGATCAAACCGAGGAAAACAAAACAAAAGAGCCTATCTCAACTAGACAAACACCTATTAATGATATAAAAGAAAAATAAAGAAAAACAACCAATAATAAACAAGATGAAAAAGAATAACTAACCATATGGCAAGACTATTCCAACAATATTACACCATAGTCTATATATAAGAAAAAAATGTAACTTAACTACAAACAGCCCTGACGAGTGAGAGCATCATAACGATGTCCTCAAGAAATTCCGACGTCGGCATGAATCTGGTCCATTAAAGAGACCAACTATATATATATATATATATATATATATATATATATATATATAGTATATCGAGGCAGCAAGTAATTTTCTAGACATATGCTGTTAAATATAAGAGACAATGAATGTCTACTATGTTTAATCATGAGCCGTTCTAAACGTCGTATTTTTGCTTTAATTTCAGTGGAAAATAAAGACAAAAATTCTCCAACATTTGGATAATTATTTATTGGTTTTCTTCTAAGCTTTCGGCTCACATGAGCCATCTTCAGAGAGGTTGTTTAAACTGAAATATAAAATCCACCATCACCGACGATTTTATTTTGTGTTGACATAAAACTCCGCTTGGCAACGGCAATGGTTACCAAAAATAATAAACGCAGTTCTTAAGTTTGCGATGCGGTTTTATATATATATATATATATATATATATATATATATATATATTAATATATTAATATTAATATATATATATATATATATATATATATATATTAATGCAGGTTTCATTGAATAATATAGACAAGTTTTGTCTATTAATTTTGTGTAGGATCCGTTCATACCGTCTGATATATTTGATGGTGATGTCGTTAAAAGACAACAAAAAATCACAGTATTTGTTGAATTTTTTATCGGGTCTAAGCTTTCGGCTCACGTAAGCCATTATCAAAGAGTAAATATTAACACACAGTAAACATAGAACATTTAAGCTATTAACAATAAAGATAATTGAATTGAAAATATAAGTCCATCCCTACCGTGGCGGATGGCCGAAGACAGTGACAAAATAGTGGCGTTGTGGTTCCTGGTCTGATTACAGACATTTGAGTACGTTATTGGAAATATCGAAATTGATTGTATTCAAACCAGGTTTAAATTGTTTAATGTAGAGTGCTTCGAGGATTTTTAGTTTCTGCTTATTATTTTCTTGTTTGAGTATGTACGTGTTATCAACTAAACCTGGGTGATCGTCCCGGTATCTATCGATAGAACCAAAATCTTATAATAAAATTTTAGTCTCCCATTAGGAACGACCCTAACCGACGAAAAAAGGTGTTATGGGGAGACACACCTATTCCTCACATAATGGACTCTTCCTACGTTGTTCATAAGAGTTAATAGAAAGTTAACGGGAGAAATTCTTGAAAAGTTCATAGGACTTCTTTAGAGTTCTAAAGGAGTTCGGTAGAACTATTAGGATATTAGTTGGCAGTTAGCCGAATACTAAGGAGTCAGCTTTCAGTGGAAGATTACCAAGTTCCTAACATTTTGAGTGCGTTAAGTCGATTAGCAACCGACATAGCGCGATTATAACCTTCAGTGTGAAAACTACTCCACAACAATTATCCACCTTCAATATCTGTCTATATTTCTCAGATGAGGTATTGTAATTATTTACACAATTTACATTGTTTGGACTGTTGTCCTCATCTTTGTTGCCATATTCACCTTCAATATCTGTCTATATTTCTGAGATGAGGTATTGTAATTATTTACACCATTTACATTGTTTGGACTGTTGTCCTCACCTTTTTTGCCATATTCACCTTCAATATCTGTCTATATTTCTGAGATGAGGTATTGTAATTATTTACACTATTTACATTGTTTGGACTGTTGTCCTCATCTTTGTTGCCATATTCACCTTCAACATCTGTGTATATTCCTGGGATGAGGTATTGTAAATATTTACACTATTTGCATTGTTCGAACTGTTGTCCTCATATTTGTTGCCATATTCACCTACAATATTTGTCTATATTTCTGAGATGAGGTATTGTAATTATTTACACTATTGACAATGTTTGGACTGTTGTCCTCATCTTTGTTGCCATATTCACCTTCAATATCTGTCTATATTTCTGAGATGAGGTATTGTAATTATTTACACTATTTACATTGTTTGGACTGTTGTCCTCATCATTGTTGCCCTATTCACCTTCAATATCTGTCTATATTTCTGAGATGAGGTATTGTAATTATTTACACTATTGACAATGTTTGGACTGTTGTCCTCATCTTTGTTGCCATATTCACCTTCAATATCTGTCTATATTTCTTAGATGAGGTATTGTAATTATTTACACTATTGACAATGTTTGGACTGTTGTCCTCATCTTTGTTGCCATATTCACCTTCAATATCTGTCTATTTTTCTTAGATGAGGTATTGTAATTATTTACACTATCTACATTGTTTAGACTGTTGTCCTCATCTTTGTTGCCATATTCACCTTCAATATCTGTCTATTTTTCTTAGATGAGGTATTGTAATTATTTACACTATTTACATTGTTTAGACTGTTGTCCTCATCTTTGTTGCCATATTCACCTTCAATATCTGTCTATTTTTCTTAGATGAGGTATTGTAATTATTTACACTATTGACAATGTTTGGACTGTTGTCCTCATCTTTGTTGCCATATTCACCTTCAATATCTGTCTATTTTTCTTAGATGAGGTATTGTAATTATTTACACTATTGACAATGTTTGGACTGTTGTCCTCATCTTTGTTGCCATATTCACCTTAATATATGTCTATTTTTCTGAGATGAGGTATTGTAATTATTTACACTATTTACATTGTTTAGACTGTTGTCCTCATCTTTGTTGCCATATTCACCTTCAATATCTGTCTATTTTACTTAGATGAGGTATTGTAATTATTTACACTATCTACATTGTTTAGACTGTTGTCCTCATCTTTGTTGCCATATTCACCTTCAATATCTGTCTATTTTTCTTAGATGAGGTATTGTAATTATTTACACTATTTACATTGTTTAGACTGTTGTCCTCATCTTTGTTGCCATATTCACCTTCAATATCTATCTATTTTTCTTAGATGAGGTATTGTAATTATTTACACTATCTACATTGTTTAGACTGTTGTCCTCATCTTTGTTGCCATATTCACCTTCAATATCTGTCTATATTTCTTAGATGAGGTATTGTAATTATTTACACTATCTACATTGTTTGGACTGTTGTCCTCATCTTTGTTGCCATATTCACCTTCAATATCTGTCTATATTTCTTAGATGAGGTATTGTAATTAATTACACTATTTACATTGTTTGGACTGTTGTCCTCATCTTTGTTGCCATATTCACCTTCAATATCTGTCTATATTTCTCAGATGAGGTATTGTAATTATTTACACTATTTACATTGTTTAGACTGTTGTCCTCATCTTTGTTGCCATATTCACCTTCAATATATGTCTATATTTCTGAGATGAGGTATTGTAATTATTTACACTATTTACATTGTTTGGACTGTTGTCCTCATCTTTGTTGCCATATTCTCTTTCAATATCTGTCTATATTTCTTAGATGAGGTATTGTAATTATTTACACTATTTACATTATTCGGACTGTTGTCCTCATCTTTGTTGCCATATTCACCTTCAATATCTGTCTATATTTCTGAGATGAGGCATTGTAATTATTTACACTATCTACATTGTTTAGACTGTTGTCCTCATCTTTGTTGCCATATTCACCTTCAATATCTATCTATATTTCTCAGATGAGGTATTGTAATTATTTACACTATTGACAATGTTTGGACTGTTGTCCTCATCTTTGTTGCCATATTCACCTTCAATATCTGTCTATATTTCTCAGATGAGGTATTGTAATTATTTACACTATTGACAATGTTTGGACTGTTGTCCTCATCTTTGTTGCCATATTCACCTTCAATATCTGTCTATTTTTCTTAGATGAGGTATTGTAATTATTTACACTATTTACATTGTTTGGACTGATGTCCTCATCTTTGTTGCCATATTCACCTTCAATATTTGTCTATATTTCTGAGATGAGGTCTTGTAATTATTTACACTATCTACATTGTTTAGACTGTTGTCCTCATCTTTGTTGCCATATTCACCTTCAATATCTGTCTATATTTCTTAGATGAGGTATTGTAATTATTTACACTATTTACATTGTTTGGACTATAGTCCTCATCTTTGTTGCCATATTCACCTTCAATATTTGTCTATATTTCTGAGATGTGGTATTGTAATTATTTACACTATTTACATTGTTCAGACTGTTGTCCTCATCTTTGTTGCCATATTCACCTTCAATATCTGTCTATATTTCTGGGACGAGGTATTGTAATCATTTACATTATTTACATTGTTTGGACTGTTGTCCTCATGTTTGTTGCCATATTCACCTTTAATATCTGTCTATATTTCTCAGATGAGGTATTGTAATTATTTACACTATTTACATTGTTTGGACTATAGTCCTCATCTTTGTTGCCATATTCACCTTCAATATCTGTCTATATTTCTGGGACGAGGTATTGTAATCATTTACATTATTTACATTGTTTGGACTGTTGTCCTCATCTTTGTTGCCATATTCACCTTTAATATCTGTCTATATTTCTCAGATGAGGTATTGTAATTATTTCCACTATTTACATTGTTTGGACTGTTGTCCTCATCTTTGTTGCCATATTCACCTTCAATATCTGTCTATTTTTCTTAGATGAGGTATTGTAATTATTTACACTATTTACATTGTTTAGACTGTTGTCCTCATCTTTGTTGCCATATTCACCTTCAATATCTATCTATTTTTCTTAGATGAGGTATTGTAATTATTTACACTATTTACATTGTTTAGACTGTTGTCCTCATCTTTGTTGCCATATTCACCTTCAATATCTATCTATTTTTCTTAGATGAGGTATTGTAATTATTTACACTATCTACATTGTTTAGACTGTTGTCCTCATCTTTGTTGCCATATTCACCTTCAATATCTATCTATTTTTCTTAGATGAGGTATTGTAATTATTTACACTATCTACATTGTTTAGACTGTTGTCCTCATCTTTGTTGCCATATTCACCTTCAATATCTATCTATTTTTCTTAGATGAGGTATTGTAATTATTTACACTATCTACATTGTTTAGACTGTTGTCCTCATCTTTGTTGCCATATTCACCTTCAATATCTGTCTATTTTTCTTA
Organism: Ascarosepion bandense; assembly: GCA_037127315.1. Lineage (NCBI taxonomy): Eukaryota > Metazoa > Mollusca > Cephalopoda > Sepiida > Sepiidae > Ascarosepion > Ascarosepion bandense. Next base: position 2,194,418 of record JBBBDQ010000984.1, read on the forward strand.
GATGAGGTATTGTAATTATTTACACTATTTACATTGTTTAGACTGTTGTCCTCATCTTTGTTGCCATATTCACCTTCAATATCTATCTATTTTTCTTAGATGAGGTATTGTAATTATTTACACTATCTACATTGTTTAGACTGTTGTCCTCATCTTTGTTGCCATATTCACCTTCAATATCTGTCTATTTATTTTTCTTAGATGAGGTATTGTAATTATTTACACTATTTACATTGTTTGGACTGTTGTCCTCATCTTTGTTGCCATATTCACCTTCGATATCTGTCTATATTTCTTAGATGAGGTATTGTAATTAATTACACTATTTACATTGTTTGGACTGTTGTCCTCATCTTTGCCATATTCACCTTCAATATCTGTCTATATTTCTTAGATGAGGTATTGTAATTATTTACACTATCTACATTGTTTAGACTGTTGTCCTCATCTTTGTTGCCATATTCACCTTCAATATCTATCTATATTTCTCAGATGAGGTATTGTAATTATTTACACTATTGACAATGTTTGGACTGTTGTCCTCATCTTTGTTGCCATATTCACCTTCAACATCTGTCTATATTTCTCAGATGAGGTATTGTAATTATTTACACTATTTACATTGTTTGGACTGTTGTCCTCATCTTTGTTGCCATATTCACCTTCAATATCTGTCTATATTTCTTAGATGAGGTATTGTAATTAATTACACTATTTACATTGTTTGGACTGTTGTCCTCATCTTTGTTGCCATATTCACCTTCAATATCTGTCTATATTTCTGAGATGAGGCATTGTAATTATTTACACTATCTACATTGTTTAGACTGTTGTCCTCATCTTTGTTGCCATATTCACCTTCAATATCTATCTATATTTCTCAGATGAGGTATTGTAATTATTTACACTATTGACAATGTTTGGACTGTTGTCCTCATCTTTGTTGCCATATTCACCTTCAATATCTGTCTATATTTCTCAGATGAGGTATTGTAATTATTTACACTATTTACATTGTTCAGACTGTTGTCCTCATCTTTGTTGCCATATTCACCTTCAATATCTGTCTATATTTCTTAGATGAGGTATTGTAATTATTTACACTATCTACATTGTTTAGACTGTTGTCCTCATCTTTGTTGCCATATTCACCTTCAATATCTGTCTATTTTTCTTAGATGAGGTATTGTAATTATTTACACTATTGACAATGTTTGGACTGTTGTCCTCATCTTTGTTGCCATATTCACCTTCAATATCTGTCTATATTTCTTAGATGAGGTATTGTAATTATTTACACTATTTACATTGTTTGGACTGATGTCCTCATCTTTGTTGCCATATTCACCTTCAATATCTGTCTATTTTTCTTAGATGAGGTATTGTAATTATTTACACTATTTACATTGTTTGGACTATAGTCCTCATCTTTGTTGCCATATTCACCTTCAATATCTGTCTATATTTCTGAGATGTGGTATTGTAATTATTTACACTATTTACATTGTTCAGACTGTTGTCCTCATCTTTGTTGCCATATTCACCTTCAATATCTGTCTATATTTCTGGGACGAGGTATTGTAATCATTTACAGTATTTACATTGTTTGGACTGTTGTCCTCATCTTTATTGCCATATTCACCTTCAATATCTGTCTATATTACTTAGATGATCTATTGTAATAATTTACACTATTTACATTGTTTGGACTGTTGTCCTCATCTTTTTGCCATATTCACTTTCAATACCTCTCTATATTTCTGAGATGAGGTATCTAATTATTTATACCATTTACATTGTTTGATCTGATGTTCTCATCTGTGTTACCATATTGTTATGTTGAAACACAGCTATTAGTCAGATAATGGACTCTCCCTCCTGTATTAATAAGACTTAACAGGAAGTTCTTGGGAAGTTCTTTGGAGTTCTAGAGATTTCTGTTTGAGTTCAGAAGAACTACTAGTTAGTTCCAGTTTTGACATAGTTGGACTAAGTTAGTTGATATTAGTCGGCAGTTAGACGAATACTAAGGAGTCAGCTTACAGTGGAAGATTACCAAGTTCCTAACATTTTGTGTGCGTTAAGTCGATTAGCAAACGACATAGTACGAATATAACTTTCTTTGTGAAAACTACTCCACAGCAAAACGAGACACGCTTCGTGTAGGCGTCGGGCACATAAACTGCAACAATACAAAACGAATTACCGTTCAAAGCAAATTTGGCAACAATCAACCAGTCAACAGCATCGATACGGACACGGACCTCCCTCGCATCCAGTGTACGATTAACCAGAAAGGAAATACCTCTGGCCAGCTAGTCTTCGTATGCTGAATAGACAACAAAGTCTTCGGCCAGTACACGTATGTCAATTTCGAAAACATCGTGTCTCTTGGACCGCGGTCATATCTATATCGAAGGAAAAGTGATCACCAAGAAGGCGTTTAGCCTTGCTCCATTTCCTCAAGCCCCTCGCATTAAGACTGAAAAGAAAATAATATAAATTACTTTTTATTAATAATAAAAAGAAATTTATATAAGCAAAAATAAGAGAAAAACTTAATTATATAAAATTTCTCTGGGGTTTTAGGAATTACTGTTACAGCTATCAGAAGTAAGAATTATAAATTCCGTGAGTCTAATCCAAAAAATCAGTCTTTATTAATGTTAAAGGAACAATAATCGTACAAATAGACTGCTTAAAAATTCCTTTAAGCCACATCGATAAACGTTGTAACAGATTTTTACAAAATGTTAATGAAAAATTAATTTTACATTTAGTTTAGAAGGAAGACTTACTGAAATGTTGTAAGTTACTTCCTTTGACTGGTTATAAACAGTTGATAAAATTTTCCGTAAAATACACACAACGGAATCCAAATTACATTACCTTTTACATATAAAAAAAACAGTATTAATAAAGCTCAATATTTAATTTTGAGCGATTATATATTAAAGATTTTACACATAGAAAAAACTTTACCGATGTTTTTTCTAAAATAATATATACGTAAATTAAATACGCATAATGTAACCAATAGATTAAATTCACCCTATTAAATATTTAAGTGACTTTTATATTATATTCGAAAAGTCAAAAGAGCCATTTACATTCAAGTTATGAAAACTATAATTTTAACTTGAAACAATTACATATTAACACAGTAAATATTGATATAGAGGGCATTTGTAAATACGTCTATAGCGATTTACGATACAATTCTACCTCTATTTTCAAAGTAATAAACAATATATTAAGTTGCGAATATATATATTTTCGCATCCTAGAAAATAACGATTTCTTTCGACTATATCCAAAAGAATTCGGAGAAGATCTGACACACGCCCGTAGCTTGTAAAGTGTAGATGCTTTCTAAAAATATTTTGTCAAGCTGACGTATACAAAAATTATCAGACGCTAAATTTTTCCGCATTGTGACAAATTTTAAAATTAGTACATATGTCCACAAAAGCGTTCAAATCAAATAACACTTTTTGTACTAGAGACTAAAAAAACGCCCATATTCCAAATAAGGAACTTTTGAAATAAATTCTGAAACCGTCAGGATAAAGCGTTCATATAATTTAAATAAAAAATTCGCTTAAAAAATAGCAACAAAAACTTATAATTAAGTCAAAATTCAACCATGCAAATATTTTTCAATAAAATATTAAAAAATAATTTCCATTCAGTTGAAATACAGAAAAATAATTCTTACAAGATAGACTTAATAGACATTTTCCAAGTTGTTGTTCTCGACGCAGACTGGACGGAAATCTTCGAGTAAAGGACCCTAACGGCTTGTCCTAAGCTCACTGTGTCCATCTTAATAGACATTATCCAAGTTGTTGTTCTCGACGCAGACTGGACAGAAATCTTCGGGTAAAGGACTCTAACGGTTTGTCCTAAGCTCACTATGTCCATCTTAATAGACATTATCCAAGTTGTTTTTCTCGACGCAGACTGGACGGAAATCTTTGGGTAAACGGACCTTAACGGCTTGTCTCAAGCTCACTGTGTCCATCTTAATAGACATTATCCAAGTTGTTGTTCTTGACGCAGACTGGACGGAAATCTTCGAGTAAAGGACCTCAACGGCTTGTCTCGGCTCACTATGCGTCCATTCTAATAGACATTATCCAAGTTGTTTTTCTCGACGCAGACTGGACAGAAATCTTCGGGTGTGGACCCCAATGGTCATCCTAAGTCTACTGTGTCCATCTTAATAGACATTATCCAAGTTGTTGTTCTCGACGCAGACTGGACAGAAATCTTCGGGTAAAGGACTCTAACGGTTTGTCCTAAGCTCACTATGTCCATCTTAATATACCATTCAAGTTGTTGTTTCTTGACGCAGACTGGACAGAATCTTCGAGTAAAGGACCTTAACGGTTTGTCCTAAGCTCATTGTGTCCATCTTAATAGACATTTTCCAAGTTGTTCTTGACGTATATCTAATAGAAATTTGTTGCATGGACCCCAATACGCTTGTCCTGTCACTATGTCCATCTTAATAGACATTATCCAAGTTGTTTCTTCGACGCAGATCAGACGGAAATCTTGGGTAACGGACCCTAACGGCTTATCCTGAAGTCGACACCAGTCCATCTTAATAGACATTATCCAAGTTGTTGTTCTCGACGCAGACTGGACAGAAATCTTCGGGTAAAGGACTCAACGGCTTATCCAAGCTCACTATGTCCATCTTAATAGACATTATCCAAGTTGTTTTTCTCGACGCAGACTGGACGGAAATCTTTGGGTAACGGACCCTAACGGCTTGTCCTAAGCTCACTGTGTCCATCTTAATAGACATTATCCAAGTTGTTGTTCTCGACGCAGACTGGACAGAAATCAAAAGGACCCCAACGGTTTGTCCTAAGCTCACTAAGTGTCCATCTTAATAGACATTATCCAAGTTGTTTTCCCCCCATTGCAGACTGGACGGAAATCTTTGGGTAACGGACCCTAACGGCTGTCCTAAGCTCAATACTGTGTCCATCTTAATAGACATTATCCAAGTTGTTGTTCTCGACGTAGACTGGACAGAAATCTTCGGGTAAAGGACTCTAACGGTTTGATCCTAAGCTCACTATGTCCATCTTAATAGACATTATCCAAGAGTTTTTCGACGGTGACTGGACGGAAATCTTGGGTAACGGACCCTAACGGCTTGTCCAAGCTCACTGTGTCCATCTTAATAGACATTATCCAAGTTGTTGTTCTCGACGCAGACTGGGACAGAGTCTTCGGGTAAAGGACTCTAACGGTTTGTCCTAAGCTCACTATGTCCATCTTAATAGACATTATCCAAGTTGTTTTTCTGACGCAGACTGGACGGAAATCTTTGGGCAATTTGACCCTAACGGCTTGTTCACTGTGTCCATCTTAATAGACATTATCCAAGTTGTTGTTCTCGACGCAGACTGGACAGAAATCTGCAAAGGACTCTAACGGTTTGTCCTAAGCTCACTATGTCCATCTTAATAGACATTATCCAAGTTGTTTTTCTCGACGCAGACTGGACGGAAATCTTTGGGTAAATTGACCCTAACGGCTTGTCCTAAGCTCACTGTGTCCATCTTAATAGACATTATCCAAGTTGTTGTTCTCGACGCAGACTGACAGAAATCTTCGGGTAAAGGACTCTACTAACGGTTTGTCCTAAGCTCACTATGTCCATCTTAATAGACATTATCCAAGTTGTTTTTCCTTTATAAGAGACTGGACGGAAATCTTGGGTAACGGACCCCAACGGCTTGTCCTAAGCTCATCGTGTCCATCTTATTGGAGATACTATCCAAGTTGTTGTTCTCGGACGCAGACTGGACAGAAATCTTCGAGTAAAGGACCCCAACGGTTTGTCCTAAGCTCACTGTGTCCATCTTAATAGACATTTTCCAAGTTGTTGTTCTCGACGCAGACTGGACGGAAATCTTCGAGTAAAAGGACCCTAACGGCTTGTCCTAAGCTCACCGTGTCCATCTTAATAGACATTATCCAAGTTGTTGTTCTCGACGCAGACTGGACAGAAATCTTCGAGTAAAGGACCCTAACGGTTTGTCCTAAGCTCACTATGTCCATCTTAATAGACATTTTCCAAGTTGTTGTTCTCGACGCAGACTGGACGGAAATCTTCGAGTAAAGGACCCTAACGGCTTGTCCTAAGCTCACTATGTCCATCTTAATAGACATTTTCCAAGTTGTTGTTCTCGACGCAGACTGGACGGAAATCTTTCGAGTAAAGGACCCTAACGGTTTGTCCTAAGCTCACTGTGTCCATCTTGACAGACATTTGCCATGTTCTTGACGCAGACTGGACGGAAATCTTTCGAGTAAAGGACCCTAACGGCTTGTCCTAAGCTCACTGTGTCCATCTTAATAGACATTATCCAAGTTGTTGTTCTCGACGCAGACTGGACAGAAATCTTTCGGGTAAAGGACTCTAACGGTTTGTCCTAAGCTCACTATGTCCATCTTAATAGACATTATCCAAGTTGTTTTTCTCGACGTAGACTGGACGGAAATCTTTGGGTAACGGACCCTAACGGCTTGTCCTAAGCTCACTGTGTCCATCTTAATAGACATTATCCAAGTTGTTGTTCTCGACGCAGACTGGACAGAAATCTTCGGGTAAAGGACTCTAACGGTTTGTCCTAAGCTCACTATGTCCATCTTAATAGACATTATCCAAGTTGTTGTTCTCGACGCAGACTGGACAGAAATCTTCGAGTAAAGGACCCTAACGGTTTGTCCTAAGCTCACTGTGTCCATCTTAATAGACATTTTCCAAGTTGTTGTTCTCGACGCAGACTGGACGGAAATCTTCGAGTAAAGGACCCTAACGGCTTGTCCTAAGCTCACTGTGTCCATCTTAATAGACATTATCCAAGTTGTTGTTCTCGACGCAGACTGGACAGAAATCTTCGGGTAAAGGACCCTAACGGTTTGTCCTAAGCTCACTATGTCCATCTTAATAGACATTTTCCAAGTTGTTGTTCTCGACGCAGACTGGACGGAAATCTTCGAGTAAAGGACCCTAACGGCTTGTCCTAAGCTCACTATGTCCATCTTAATAGACATTTTCCAAGTTGTTGTTCTCGACGCAGACTGGACGGAAATCTTCGAGTAAAGGACCCTAACGGTTTGTCCTAAGCTCACTGTGTCCATCTTAATAGACATTTTCCAAGTTGTTGTTCTCGACGCAGACTGGACGGAAATCTTCGAGTAAAGGACCCTAACGGCTTGTCCTAAGCTCACTGTGTCCATCTTAATAGACATTATCCAAGTTGTTGTTCTCGACGCAGACTGGACAGAAATCTTCGGGTAAAGGACTCTAACGGTTTGTCCTAAGCTCACTATGTCCATCTTAATAGACATTATCCAAGTTGTTTTTCTCGACGCAGACTGGACGGAAATCTTTGGGTAACGGACCCTAACGGCTTGTCCTAAGCTCACTGTGTCCATCTTAATAGACATTATCCAAGTTGTTGTTCTCGACGCAGACTGGACGGAAATCTTCGAGTAAAGGACCCTAACGGCTTGTCCTAAGCTCACTGTGTCCATCTTAATAGACATTATCCAAGTTGTTGTTCTCGACGCAGACTGGACAGAAATCTTCGGGTAAAGGACTCTAACGGTTTGTCCTAAGCTCACTATGTCCATCTTAATAGACATTATCCAAGTTGTTTTTCTCGACGCAGACTGGACGGAAATCTTTGGGTAACGGACCCTAACGGCTTCTCCTAAGGTCACTGTGTCCATCTTAATAGACATTATCCAAGTTGTTGTTCTCGACGCAGACTGGACAGAAATCTTCGGGTAAAGGACTCTAACGGTTTGTCCTAAGCTCACTATGTCCATCTTAATAGACATTATCCAAGTTGTTTTTCTCGACGCAAACTGGACGGAAATCTTTGGGTAACGGACCCTAACGGTTTGTCCTAAGCTCACTGTGTCCATCTTAATAGACATTATCCAAGTTGTTGTTCTCGACGCAGACTGGACGGAAATCTTCGAGTAAAGGACCCTAACGGCTTGTCCTAAGCTCACTGTGTCCATCTTAATAGACATTATCCAAGTTGTTGTTCTCGACGCAGACTGGACAGAAATCTTCGGGTTAAAGGACTCTAACGGTTTGTCCTAAGCTCACTATGTCCATCTTAATAGACATTATCCAAGTTGTTTTTCTCGACGCAGACTGGAAACGGAAATCTTTGGGTAACGGAACCCTAACGGCTTGTCCTAAGCTCACTATGTCCATCTTAATAGACATTTTCCAAGTTGTTGTTCTCGACGCAGACTGGACGGAAATCTTCGAGTAAAGGACCCTAACGGTTTGTCCTAAGCTCACTGTGTCCATCTTAATAGACATTATCCAAGTTGTTGTTCTCGACGCAGACTGGACAGAAATCTTCGGGTAAAGGTCTCTAACGGTTTGTCCTAAGCTCACTATGTCCATCTTAATAGACATTATCCAAGTTGTTTTTCTCGACGCAGACTGGACGGAAATCTTTGGGTAACGGACCCTAAGGGCTTGTCCTAAGCTCACTGTGTCCATCTTAATAGACATTATCCAAGTTTTTGTTCTCGACGCAGACTGGACAGAAATCTTCGGGTAAAGGACCCTAACGGTTTGTCCTAAGCTCAGTATGTCCATCTTAATAGACATTATCCAAGTTGTTTTTCTCGACGCAGACTGGACGGAAATCTTTGGGTAACGGACCCTAACGGCTTGTCCTAAGCTCACTGTGTCCATCTTAATAGACATTATCCAAGCTGTTAGTTTCGACGCAGACTGGACGAGAAATCTTCGCAAAGGACTCTAACGGCTTGTCCTAAGCTCACTATGTCCATCTTAATAGACATTATCCAAGTTGTTTTTCTCGACGCAGACTGGACGGAAATCTTTGGGTAACGGACCCTAACGGCTTGTCCTAAGCTCACTGTGTCCATCTTAATAGACATTATCCAAGTTGTTGTTCTCGACGCAGACTGGACAGAAATTCGGGTAAAGGACCCTAACGGTTTGTCCTAAGCTCACTATGTCCATCTTAATAGACATTATCCAAGTTGTTGTTCTCGACGCAGACTGACAGAAATCTTCGGGTAAAAGTTGACCCAACGGTTTGTCCTAAGCTCACTATGTCCATCTTAACAGGACATTATCCAAGTTGTTTGACGCAGACTGGCTGAAATCTTTGGGTAACGGACCCTAACGGCTTGTCCTAAGCTCACTGTGTCCATCTTAATAGACATTATCCAAGTTGCTACCGACGCAGACTGGACAGAAATCTTCTGCAAAGGACCCTAACGGTTTGTCCAAGTCACCACGTTCATCTTAATAGACATTATCCAAGTTGTTGTTCTCGGGACGCAGACTGGACAGAAATCTTCGAGTAAAGGACCCTTAACGGTTTCTCCTAAGCTCAATGTGTCCATCTAATAGACATTTTCCAAGTTGTTGTTCTCGACGCAGACTGGACGGAAATCTTCGGCAAAGGACCCCAACGGTTTGTCCTAAGCTCACTATGTCCATCTTAATAGACATTATCCAAGTTGTTTTTCTCGACGCAGACTGGACGGAAATCTTTGGGTAACCGACCCTACCGGCTTGTCCTAAGCTCACTGTGTCCATCTTAATAGACATTATCCAAGTTGTTGTTCTCGACGCAGACTGGACAGAAATCTTCTGCAAAGGACTCAACGGCTTGTCCTAAGCTCACTATGTCCATCTTAATAGACATTATCCAAGCGTTTTTCTCGACGCAGACTGGACGGAAATCTTTGGGTAACGGACCCTAACGGCTTGTCCTAAGCTCACTGTGTCCATCTTGTAGACATTATCCAAGTTGTTGTTCTGATGCAGACTGACAGAAATTTTCGTAAAGGACCCTAACGGTTTGTCCTAAGCTCACTATGTCCATCTTAATAGACATTATCCAAGTTGTTTTCTTCGACGCAGACTTGGACGGAAATCTTTGGGTAACGGACCCTAACGGCTTGTCCAAGCTCACTGTGTCCATCTTAATAGACATTATCCAAGTTGTTGTTCTCGACGCAGACTGACAGAAATCTTCGGGTAAGGATCAACAATGGTCCTAAGCTCACTGTCCATCTCCGATGTGATACGTTCATGTAGAACAATCCCGAGGACGTCCGTGAAAAAAGTTAATTTTAACGTCCTAAGGAGGGATGTAGTATAACCGGGACACGCACTGCACACATTCTAATAGGATGAAAAAGATGAGACTCCAGTAGAATTTGCGGCACGAGCGGCAAAATTGTCAGCTCTGGCCTTCCTTGAGGAAGTAAAATAAAATGCTGCCACGAAGGCCCTGTTGGTGGGTTTCTTTGTCGATGCACTGGAGAATGAGCACATAAAACATAATGCAATTAGGGAGGCCCCAACTACGTCGTCAGTGGCCATAGATCTGGCCAAAGTTTGGGAAAACTTGGAACAAGACAACGGGGAGTTCTGGTTCAGGGTCAGCAGCATGGCAGGCTGAACAAAGAGAAGAAATCTTTTGTGCACCCGGAAAAGGTGAGGAGGCTGCCGTAAAATTGTGGGGAAAAGTCAGTCAATCAGTTAAGTGCCATGCGTGACACATACTTGGGCGATCATGTCTCCAAAGAGACATGACTGACGGGGTAGATTATTCCGCTGTAAGTTGGCATTGCTTTCTGCTGTAGACTGGTTGCCAGCCAAGTGTATCGGACCTAACCTGTCCTAATATTAATCCATAACTGGAGGGGGGAGAGATCTATTACATTTTTAAGTAGTAATTAGTGGGGGATCAGTTTATTACTTCATAACAATATATAATTGATCCCCTACTTTATGCCCAGTAAAAGCCTTAATCATGTTTTCAACTGTAATAGTTAAGTGCCATACGTGATACACGCTTGGGCGATCATGTTTCGAAAGAGACATGACTGACTGGGCAGAAGATTATCTCGCAATAGGTTGTCATTGCTTTCGTCGGTAGACTGGTTGTCAGCCAAGGCTATAGAACCCAATCCGTCTTGTTATTTAACCCATAACGGGAGAGAAGAGACGGATTAATACCTTTCCCAAGGGTATTTGCGCATAAGGAATTCAACTAGAATTCGAACTCGGTTCACCGATTTCTTGTTCCAAGCCTATATCCACTGCACCACAACGCACATCCGGGGGGAAAAGAAAGACACTGACCCCAATAAAAGAGATTGGTCCCTGAGGCACGTGTTTATTATGCCAACGCCCCGGAGATATGGTGTGTAATGTTAGACGTGTAACTGTGATGGCCATAATTATTCAACAAGGTGGGGGTTGCTTGCGGAAAGAAGGGGACCAAATTGCAATAAGTACGTCCAGTTCAGTCATAAAGCCAAGTGGCGGGGGAGGGGGAGAATTCCAAAGTAGTACCCGTGAGATTAGAACCTGAGGTAGATGACAGAGTTTTAAAAATGCAAGTGATCAAATTCACATACACTGAAGGGCCGTCCTCTATTTTAGACACTGGGGGCCCCACACGTTATAACTGATCGTCATTGGAGAGATATGACAAGAGAAATCCAGGCGAACAGTAAGATAGTTGAGTACAGTCATGAAGAGATATTGTATTACCTCTCGGGAAGAGATGACGTAAGGCTAAGACTGTTTGTGCCTAATGAGCTAAGAGTCGAAATATTAGAACAATGTCATGAGAAGATGGGTCACATGAGAATTGATAAGACCTATGACCTAATATATAGAAATTATTTTGGCCAAGCCTGTATCTTCTTCTATGTTCCTTGTCCTTTCAGGACGTAGGCGATCATGGCCTTCCACGTCTTCCTATCCCTGGTGGCTCTTAGCACGCTTTCTCTCTTGCAGCCCCCGTTCTGTCATCCACCTGCTCAGGCCCTTCAAATATATTATCCGCTGCTTTCCTCTGTCTCTTTTTCCATCTGTCTGGCCTGTTAGTATCAGGTTCTCCAAGCCCTTCTTCCTCATCGAATATCCAGGAACTTTAGTTGTTTCTTCCTGATGCTCAATATTAATTTCCTTTTTGTTTTCATTCACTTCAAAACCGCATCATTGCTCACATGATCGGTCCATGGTATCCGCAGCATCCTTCTGTAGAACCACATTTTAGCTGCTTCAAATTTCCCCCTTAATCTTTGTTGATATTTTCCAACATTCACTGCCATATTGAAGAACTGACATCACGTAGCAATCCAGTTCTCTCTTGTTTCTAGCGAAATTGTCCTGTTTCTTAATACTCTACTCAGCTTCTGGAACTCATCTTTCGCCATGACAATTCACCTTTGGATCTCTGTGTCACACTTTCCGACTTCCCAGATATTTAAACTATTGTACCTGCTTGAGTCTAGTATCCCTGACATGGATTTGGTATTTTCGGCTGCTCTTTTGGCTGATGACCATGCATTCACTTTTCTAGCAGTTTATTTGTAGTCCTTTCTTGTCAATCTCTTAAAGTACCTTCTGTAGGTCTTGTAGTTTCCTTTCTGTGTCTGCTATCAGCACTGTATCATCTATACATTTTATGTTCAAATTGTGGCCTCCGATGACAAAAATGAAGTTAAAAGCTTTGTACAAGTTTGTGTGATATGTGAAGCCTTTTTTTTTTTTTTTTTAAATGAGCATGGCTCGTATGAGACCCGTATGTAGAAGCCCCAAGAAGAAATCGATACATAGTGAGCTTTGTCCATTCGCTAATGAATTGGCTTCTGGCCTATGCAATACGTCATGAGAAAGTTCTGACAGGACTTAACTTGATACTGGCAAAGATTTTTCCCAATACAACCGGTCACGGACAACAGACCAGAGAATGCCAATAAGATAATGATGTCTTATAATATCGAATAGAATAGTTTTACTTATGCCGAAAAATTCACCTTATTTATTGAATGACCCTCGTAGATGTCCTTGTACCAAAAAATTCACCTTATTTATTGAATGACCCTCGTGCATCGTGACATGAAAATGTTTTCTTCGCTTACAAAAAAAAAAAAATCCATATAATTAATTTTCCAAAAACTAACTTATTAAAACCAACGTAATGAAATTACTGTTTACTGCCACCATAATTCCCACTCTTAAATATATTTAAATCTAGCAGTATAGCCCGTCATTGCTCGGGTGTAATGAAAGCTTTAAAACTAATCCATGGTCCTGGAGCTCAGACTCTTTGGACGTTTGCACGAAAGACTAAAAAGCAATAGTTGTTTCCAGTTAAAGCGAAACTGTAGACTGAAAGAAAAATGAATGGATGTAAGTTAAATTTTGATTTCCTGGTATCGATATCAAATAAGTTTTTTTCGTCGTAAACTGAATTATGAAGGCTAAATAAGTCCTCTGAGTAAATGGTATCATGGCTGAGACTAAGAACTACAATTATACCTACTTAGAGCCAAACCCGAAGCAAAATCTAAAATAAAAGGGCTGAAAAAAAATAGACATACAGGCAGATAAACAGACAAACACACAAACATCTTGCCTTTTATATATATATATTATCGATTTTCTGCACTATTGTAAGAACTGCAACCTTGAAACTTCTGAATATAGTTTCTTATGTCTTTGTCTATGAGTGTATCAAATTTGATTAAAATCGGACCACTCCTTTTATAACCCGATTTTTGCGATTATCGATATTTATTGGGGAGTACCTCGACACAAAACCTAGCTAAGAACACTCGCAGACGCTTATAGTACAACTGTGTAAATTTTCAAGAAAATCGGTTCAGCAGTTTCGAAGTCTATAGGTAACTGACACACACACACACACACACAAAGTTCCATTTATAAATTAGTTTAGATCATCTCAAACGGTTTACTATTTGTTATAATCTATAATCCTTCCCAGTTTGGTTAATTATGTGAATAATAAGCCCTGGTAAGCATGCATACAATGACTGTGACTTAAAGTGACATACGTGATACACGCTTCGACAATCATGTCGTGAATGAGACATGACTGACTGGGCAGTAAGTTATTACTTTCTGTGGTAGACTGGTTGCAGAACCCAATCCGTCTTACTATTTAACCCATAGTTGGAGGGTGACATATTAATACCTTTCTTAAGTGCGTAAGTGAATGCATATCGAAAGGATTAAGAGGTGAATTACAATACTGGAAGTCAGTTGATGGTTTACGTAAAGAACTAGAGTAAAGGAATTCTAAGAAAAGGCATGCTAGTCGATCCCTCAATTAAAAGACGTACCACATAAGCATGGAAAAATGGATCCTGCTTGAGAAACAGTAAACTATAAAGTTTCATCTGATGTTTTATGTCAATCGTCAGTAAAATTACTAAAGTAGGAAAAAGTAGGAGCACTCTGCGTTATTAATATTGCTTCTCTAGCCACTGAAGTTTTTTTTACAAGGCATCTCAATTGCAGTGTACTTATTGTTAATTTCCTTCAAAGTTATTTTTTGTTGCTATAGCAGGATATGACAACACAACTATGAAATTCTTATTTAGGGTTTAAAGTCAGCTTTTGTGGCAGAATAAACTTTTTTTGTATGGCAAATGAAAACAGATATAAATCAATAAAGGTTAAAGAAAACCAAAAGTTAATACAACAGATGGATAACTTGCCAAAAGCAGATAAAGTCACAAATAAAAACAATATTGAAAAAAGAAAGAGAAAAAAGGCCGAAGGCAAACTTACCTTTTCAGTAAAATGCTCGCAGACTAGATTGCTGAAACCAAGGAAAAAAAGAAAAACGTTAAATCCTATGAAAGGATAGCTCTAGTCGTAACCCAAGTTTTGCACTAACACAATCTTTAGACGACATGAACTTGAAGATCACGTGAAACTCAGGTTATATATATATGTTGTGGAGTAGTTTTCGCACTGAAAGTTATAATCATGCTATGTTGGTTGCTAATCGACTTAATGCACCCAAAATGTTAGGAACTTGGTAATCTTCCACTGTAAGCTGACTCCTTAGTATTCGGATAACTGCTGACTAATATCAACTGCCTAGTAGTTCTACTGAACTCCAATAGAACTCTAAAGAACTCTCTAGAACTCCTAAGAACTTCCTGCTCTTATTAATATAGGAGGGAGAGTCCATTATCTGAGGAATAGATGTGTTTCACCATCACAATATAGCAAACTTGCACCTTTCCAAAGAAGACCAGAATGTAGCGAAAGAGGTTCTGCCTTCCACTCAGGCACCACATTGGTTCTTGAAAATGACTGAGATACTGGAAAAAATTTGGACAAAAATAACAAAATATGAACTTGTATTTTTTCTTATAATTCAGATTAACCTTCGGCTATTATCTTTGAAATAAAGTCAAAATTTAAGTTGAGCACATTTAAATTGTTTAAAATGAGTTTTCATTTTATTTTTATTTAAGTTCATGTGAAAAAATTAAACAAAAAAGGCCTCATAAAAAACAAACACAACTCAGTTTTGTACTCGTGTTTATTGCTGCAATAAGAAAAAAAAACTAAAATACTTCGATTTAAAAAAAAAATTACTTGAAATCTTTTGTGAATCCCCAACCAGCAGATATTTAAATTAAATGCAAGCAAATAGTTCATAATGGTGACGATTTTCAAAATGTGTCATTTAAGCTGTAAGGATGTAGAAGGCGATTGTCTCCCTTTTAAGAGGAAGAACTGACTGGTGTCCCAAGAGACCCTTCAGGATCACATGACAGCCCACTGGTGAGGACAGTAAGTTGTTGCTTACTGATTAGCTCACAGTGGAAATGGATATGAGTCAGTTCAGCTGACTAACAGATGGTAGAATTTGGATGCATCCAAAATAGGAACAAAAGACATACCAGACACTACCATGAACTTCTTGGGGATGTTACTGGCAAGAAGTCCTTTATATTTATCCCCTTCACATACTGCTTGCTTGCTTGGTTTTGTTATTTCTTTCTGCAGGACAATTTATGATATATATATATATA
The DNA here is from genome assembly GCA_037127315.1 of Ascarosepion bandense. Lineage (NCBI taxonomy): Eukaryota > Metazoa > Mollusca > Cephalopoda > Sepiida > Sepiidae > Ascarosepion > Ascarosepion bandense. Next base: position 2,210,342 of record JBBBDQ010000984.1, read on the forward strand.
TAAAAGTAAGTAGCTACCCTAGAGCCAACAGTCCTTTGTCCTGACAATCCATTTGATGAAATCTTGGTAGGTCCATTAGCCCTAGGTTAGCTACTTACTTATTTATTTATTTGCTCTGTTATTGTATTGAGCGCTTTACTTGTTAGGTTCCTCGTCTCAGGGTTTTTTCTTTTTGACTAGTACTTTGACTAATGTTCAAGTGCTTAGTTCATTTCTTTTTTTGTTTCCATTTTTTTTCCCCTCCACGTTTATAGTTGGTGGGTTTTTTTGAGACGTGTTCAAAGATAAAGTCAGAATTATATATATATATATATATATATATATATATATATATATATATATATATATAATATATATATATATAATATATAATATATAATATATATTCATCATAAATTGTCCTGCACAAAGGGGATAAATAAAAAGGACTATATATATATGTATATATATATATATATATATATATATATATATTCTACAGCACCCATTTCAAGAAAATACTAAAAAATTCTAGAAGCTATTATTATACAAAATAAATACATTAAATAAAATGTTCGCCACAGGAGTTGGGATATTGAAGTGCATATGATATAATTAATGTGTGCACATGTGATATTATTATTATTATTAAATAATAAGAAATTAATAAAACAGAATAAATTGCATTTTTTTTGGTGCAGACTAATGACATCATGCTAGACCATTTCAAACGTCTAGCTTCTCAAAGAATATCAGGAGGCAGACAAAGAAAATCTAACTACGACACAGACACCCACATCGGTTCTTGATAATGACTCCATAAGATGAAACTACTTGAACACCAATAACAAAATATGAACTTTGTACAGTTTATCCACAACTTCAAGCACAATACACAACACCTTATCCAAAACTGGAAAAATATAACAAAAGAAAAAAAAAAAAACTAAACAGGCAGACCTTGTCAGTTCCTTTGAACCAAACTTTTTGGGATGAATACTTGCTACCCTATATATATATATATATATATATATATATATATAGGCAACAAATAAAGTCAATTTCATACTTACAGGCATTTATAGATAGTCAGTCAGTTAAGTGCCATACGTGAAACACGCTTGGGCGATCATGTCTCGAAAGAGACATGACTGACTGGGCAGAAGATTATCCCGCAGTAGTTTGTCATTGCTTTCTGCGGTAGACTGGTTGCCGACCAAGGCTATAGAACCCAATCTGTCCTGTTATTTGACTCATAGGTAAAGGGAAAAGAAATCTATTATATTATTATGTAGTAATTAGTCGGGGATCGGTTTCCTATTGTTATGAAGTAATAAACTGATCCCCACTTTATGACCAATATAAGCCTTAATCATTATTCCAACTATTATATTCAGTCAGTCAGTTAAGTGCCATACGCGATACACGCTCGACAGAGACATGATTGACTGGGCAGAAGATTATCCCGCAGTAGGTTGCCATTGCTTTCTGCGGTAGACTGGTTGCCGACCAAGGCTATAGAACCCAATCTGTCCTGCTATTTATCCAATAACTGGAGGGAAGAGACGGATTAATACCTTTCCCAAGGGTATTTGTGCGTAAGTGAATGCAGTGGATTCAACTAGGCATTCGAACTCGGCTCCCCGGTTTCTCGTTCCGAGCCGATATCCACTGTACCACAACGCACATAGAATAACAATAAATGTTATAAAAAATAAGAAATACGAAAAATGATCGGCCGGTTTCCTTTCATATTCATCATCAGGGTTAACTGGGATGTTTTAATTCAATTTTTGAGTAATTAAAATACTAAAAGGTAAAAATGAATAATGACACACTGGGGGGTGGGGGGGAATTATGGCGAGGGTACAGGCAGGTATTAAATAGTCACGATATGAAGTCCAATAATCATTCTCTCTGTCCGCAGAGAGACGGGGTCCTGGTCTTAATGTATATCACCTCCAATGCCTGTAAATGAAATGTCAAAGGTGAACCAGACAAAAAGGCTCATCCCTTCATCCCTTGTTCCCTGTTTAGGATGCGGTTTCTGGTTTTCTCTTTTCCAATCTTTTCACTCTTTTTTTTTTTATTTTATTTTATTTTTTCAATTGGAGTAGATAGACTAAACTATCGCCCGGTTCACACTCCACCCACATCTATTGAACAGGTGAAGAGGCTCATTCCCTTGTTTCCTGGTTTAGGATGTGGTTTCCGGCTTTCTCTTTTCCAATCTTTTCACTCTCGCATAGCCCCCTGCGCATCAGTGGTGTTTTCGTCTTGCTTGGGGTGATATGATTAAAAAAAATAAAAAGGAGTGAACTAGTCTACACTGAAGCCATTTACACAATTTCTGCTACTTATCAGATTTTCGTACCCTCCCCATAACCCCCCCCCGCTCAGTGTAACATTATTCATTTTCACCTTTTAGTATTTTAATTGCTAAAAATATTGAATTAAAAAACCCCCAGTTGACCCTGATGATGAATAAGGATGGAAACAAGTCAGTCATTCGTATTTCTTATAACATCTATTTTTATTCTACCATCTATAAATGCCTGTAAGTATGATATTGACTATTTTTGTTGCCATTATAAAATTTTGTGCCTATAATAATTTGTGTGTGTGTATATATATATATATATATATATATATATATATATTGCCTCTTAATATAAATTATATTTGTTTACATTAAAACAGTATGAAATATGCATTTATGTATAAATCATTTTTGAATTTGTATCTTTCAGCTATTGTAGTCCTCGATGGATTATGCTATGGTTTTAGTATATCATTGATGCACTAATGTTTATAGTGGATACTGGAGAGTAGAGAAGAAAAAAAATATTTCTGCTCTCTTTCTAAGCACCACATCAAAGCTGTCATTTTACATCTGGACTAATACCCTCATCTTTATTTTCAACCCTCCAGCCTTTATCAGGTATATATATATCAACCTGGGTAACTTACAGGAAATTCTGAACGGAACCCTCTTGGAAGTTGGCTGTTCCCTTTCCATGATTACAGCTATATCCTCTTACTTTTTTTTCTAGTACTGTTCATTTATTGCTAGCTTTGTTGCCATTTAGTCCAAGTACTCCTTGCCCACCCCAGAGACAGTCAGTCAGTTAGTTAAGCACCATACATGGTTAGGTAATCAGGTCTCGAAAGAGACATGACTGACTGAGCAAAAGATTTTCCCGCAGTAGGTTGCCATTACTTTCTGTAGTAGACTGGATGCCAAACAAAGCTAGAGAACCACATCTGTCCTGTTATTTGAGGGGGAAGAGATCTATTATATTATTAAATAGTAATTAGTGGGGGATTAGTTTATTACTTCATAACAGTATATTATTGATCCCCCACTTTATGCCCAGTAGAAGCCTAAATCATGTTTCCAACTATTTAGTCAGTCATACATGATACACACTTAGACAATCATGTCTTGAAAGAGACATGACTGACTGGGCAGAAGATTTTCCTGCAGTAGGTTACCATTACTTTCTGTGGTTGCCAACCAAGGATATAGAACCCAATCTGTCTTTCTATTTAACCCACAGCTGGAGGGAGAAGTGCGTGTAAGCGAATGCAACGAATTCAACTGGAATTCAAACTTGCCTTGCCAATTTCTCGTTCCATGCCAATTTCTAACTGCAACGCAATAGACATTCTATTTCTTAGGATCGCTGATTAATCTGATTAGGACAACTAAGCATAATATTCCTAGTCGGTCAGTCTGTAAAGTGCCACATGTAATACATGGTTGGTTGATCATGTCTTGAAAGAGGCACAACTGACTTGGCAGAAGATTTTCCTGCAGTAGATTGCCATTACTTTCTGCGGTATATTGGTTGCCAGCCAAGGCTATAGAACCCTGATCTGTCCTGCTATTTGACTCATAGCTAGAGGGGGAAGATATGTATTATATTATTAAGTAGTAATTAGTGGGGGATCAGTTTATTACTTCATAACAATATAAAACTGATCCCCCCACTTTATGCCCAATAGAAGCCTTAATCATGTTTTCAACCATTACATTCAGTCAGTCAGTCAGTTTAGAGCCATACATGATACATGCTTTGGGTGATCATGTCTCAAAAGAGACACGACTGACTGGGCAGAAGATTTTCCTGCAGTAGATTGCCATTACTTTCTGCAGTAGATTGGTTGCCAACCAAGGCTATAGAACCCAATCTGTCCTGCCATTTAACCCATAGCTGGAGAGAGAAGTGATAGATTAATACTTTTTCGAAGGGTATTTGCAGGCAAGTGAAGTTCTTATTCTGTGCTAATCGCCACTGTGCCACAACACACATCTCAAAGACAATAGTCTAGCAGATTAAAGTGTGAATTTGGTAATATAGTAATTGGGAGTTCAATCCCTGGGCCAGGTAGTGTGTACATGCACTCAGTGAAAACAAGTTAAGCAATAAATGAGTAGTATTAGAAAATAAGAACTTGATGAGATATCCCAAGAAATAAGCAACAGAACAAGAACTGTTAACTCCCATAGATTAAATAAAGGGCTCAGTTCAGAATTCTCTGTAGGTTACCCAGATTGAATATACCTGACAAAGACCACAATGACCGAAACGTCAATGAAGAAAATTGAAGCTTTCAAACTTATGTTTTCTTACAAAGGGTAAATTTTTGCTAGTTATACAGGTTGCAACAGAAATAGCTCCCACATTTTAAACAGTCACCTGTGCGGAGCTAGTAGACTTAGGCAAGTGGCAACGGTGTTTTCATCAAACTAATATCTTACCATTTCATTTTGACATGCCATCAGTTTAGCATTTATGGCTTAGACAAGTGCACGTCATGCATTTACTATTGAAACTTTTTTTTAAGACAGGTATATCTACAATTCACTTGCACACAAATACCCTTGGGAAAGGTATTAATCCATCTATTCCCTCCAGCTATCGGTTAAATAATAAAACAGAGTGGGTTCTATAGCCTTGGTCAACAACCAATCTACCACAAAAAACAATGGCAACCTACTGCGGGAAAATCTTCTGCCCAGTCTCTTTCAAGACATGATCGCCCAAGCATGTATCATTTATGGCACTTAACTGACTGACTGAATATAATAGTTGGAAATACAATAAAGGCTTCTACTGGGCATAAAGTGGGGGATCAGTTTTATATTGTTATGAAGTAATAAACTAATCCCCCATTAATTACTACTTAATAATATAATACATCTATTTCCCCTCTAGCTATGAGTCAAATAAGAGGACAGATTGGGTTCTAAAGCCTTGGCTGGCAACCAGTCTACCACAGAAAGCAATGGCAACCTACTGCAGAAAAATCTTCTGCCCAGTCAGTCATGTCTCTTTCAAGACATGATCGCCCAAGCGTGTATCACGTATGGCACGTAACTGACTGATTGAAATCTACAATTGTGACGGAGAGATTTTCATACTATGTTATGCCAGACTGATGCTATGAATTAAAATATTCAGGCCGAAAGTCCAGTACTTAAAAGAAAGCTCTGTAGAAGGCCTGGAAGCACTCAAATTTCTGGGTGATGGGAAACTTTAGGAATCGTCAACAACAGGGTATGGCAAATGGCGGGAGGGGGGCATCATTTGGAGGATGTTGTTTTTAAAACCAAATGAATAAAAATGATATTTGGCTATATATGATGTGGTATTGTAATTATGTCATTTACAGTTTTCAAACTATTGTCCTCGTCTTTGTTGTTATATTCTCAATGTTTCAGCCGTTCTATATGCTAATCTCTTCAAGTGATATTTTCAAACTGAACCCTTTATTTTGATCACGGGGGGTAGATTGTTCTGATTCATGTGTCCACTTCTAGATGTCTTAATTATCTCCCTTTAATTCAACTAAGTTTTTGTTTACCACAGCTGTAGCCTGGTATTGATCTCACAATTCTTCGGGTCAAGTCACTGGATCCAACCAATACTTTTATCCACTAGACCACAGATTGAATTAAAGGAAGATAACTAAGACATCTGGAAGTGGTATAGTTCATGGAACAAGAACAATCTACTCCAGTCATCAAAATAACGGTTTCAACTTGAAATTCCAATTACCTGACGAAGATTGGAGCGTACAATAGCCGAAATGTTGTAAATATGGCAATTATAGTCCTTTGTTTAAGTAACAGATAATTTTTTTTAATAGTAGTTTCTTTGGTCTTAACTTTTTAAATGTTGAGGGTGGGGTATTTCTGTTGCATAATTCACATACATCAGAAGCATTTGTTTATTTTAATATGGTACATTGTCATCATTTAGAATTGGTAGAATATTTTGGGAGAATTAAATCTGTTATAAAAACCATAAATTTAGTTGATCCCTTATCAGAAGTGTTATGTCTTTGTTACATTGAACAAAGATAACACAATCAAGAAATATAATGCCATCTGAAGGTGATGTAGTATTGCTGAATTCTGTAGTCAGAATATAGAGCTTGACTCTGGCTCGCTTTCACTAACTCACTTTCTACTTCTAACTCTCAGCGTCAGTATTTATACTACTTGGTACTATTCTGAAGAGGTGTGTTCAGCTTAACAATAAAAAGTTAACATTATCACAAAACCTTTAGTTATCTTGGGGCTCAACGGAAAAGCATTTTTGGTTAACCATTAGCAATTTGCGTTCCTTTCCACTGCATTATTTTTCAAGGTTCTTCTACTTAATTTCAGTCAGTGATTTTTTGTTGCCATTGCAGGGTATAGCCACACAACCTCTCGTATGCTAAATGTTAATCATACAAAAGAAATACAAATATCTTTGTGAAAAGTAGAAAAGCATTCTTTTGTTTAATTTTGGATGTCAGGCAGAAATAAAATTGTCATTAGATATTTTCTTTTTTTGTTAACTAAGGCTGCATGTAGTTTGAGTTCATTTGGGAAGTGGGGGTGAGCCATAGATTGGGGGGGGTTCTAAAGGCTTTGGATTTTTTTTTTTTTATAAATTTTTTTCTAGAATTTCTTTTGCTATCTTTCATGCAACAAAATTCTTGAAACATTTCATTAGAATTCGTCGATTTTTTTTTTATTTTCAAACTGTTTGTATTTCCCAGGAAGTTGTCTTAAAATTTTGTCTTTATCCAGCGGACAAATGCCAGTTAAGGAGAACCCAACTACAAGATTTTCTTGAGAAAGGGTTTTCATAAAATGTTTCAAAAAAGCGGGAAGGTTTCCTTTGGGAAAAGCCGCAGGTGAAGACGTTTCTGTTATCCATGAATTTAACACATTATACGAGGATTCTTTAAATTTTTTAAACACGGGGGCTTCAAGCGGCTGGCACAAGTGAGAAGAATTTGGTGGCAAGGTTACTAGCCTTATGTTATTTTCCAATGTTGCTTTGATTACAGCCAGAGTGAAGTAACTCCCAAGATTATGACCAACCAGGACTTTTATGCCGTCAGATTGGGAAGTTTTCAGAAAAACGTTGAAGAACCAATTTTCGAAAGTCTTTGAATCAAAACGTCCACTATCGCTAACATCGTAAAGAGCATTCGATGGGCCATCTTCTGTCCAATCTGAAGAGAGTTCTTTCCCTTTGAATACAACCATTGGTGGACAATATCTCCCGGCAGCATTTCCTGCAAACATGATACTTATACGCTCTTTGGAAGGATCCCGTTTTTTTTCAATTTCGTCTCTGTATTTTCGACGAGCAATTGTTGTCTCACAGCCGGGTTCGAGGACAATGTTCATTTCATCGTAGCTATAAATTCTGTCTGGCGGAACGGTCTCAATAAACTCTGACAGCATCTCAAAGTATTTACCGGCTATTTCTTTGGTCAGAAACGTACGACTGTTCTTCACATTGGCTGCGATCTGTTGGGTCAAATCGTGCCGTTTCATGAACATCCGAACCCAGTCGATCCCGGGAAGATTACCTCTAAATTTTGCATCAACAATTCCTTGGTTATCTAAGTAACCTTTCACCATGCAACGAATATCAAACGAATCGATCAGAATTCCAAAATCAGTTAAAATTGAAACAAGAACAATCAATTCTTTCTCGGTCTGTTCACTCAAACGAGGCTGACCTCCAGGTTTTCTTCGACTTTCTGGCAACCCTTTATAGTTTCTGTGCAGCGTAGCAAAAGGAATATTGAACTCCTGGGCAGTCTTTCGCAGCGACGACTGACCAGTTTGTACTTGCTGTATTGCTAACTTCAAATCTTCTTCTGTGTACGTACTTAAATATGGCCTGGCACCGGGTCGGCGTTGATATGTCCGAGGCATTCTTAGATCTGGGGGAAAGAAAAGCAAAGGACAATTTCAAAATTCGATTCTTAGTCTTTAATTATCATAAAAAAAAAAAAACAGAACATGTGCAAAGAGACAAGTAAGAAATAAGAAAAATATGTTCAGTTGATTCTTGTCTGAATTTCCGAGAACTTTTATCGAGTTGCTACATCACTGTGTTGTGATATAGTGGATATTGGTTCATTCATTACATTCAGTCAGTTAAGTACCAGATGTGATACACACTTGGGAAATCATGTCTCAAAAGAAACATGACTGACTGGGCAGAAGATTTTCCCACAGTAGGTTGCCATTAATTTCTGCAGTAGACTGGTTGCCAACCAAGGCTATAGAACTCAATCTGTCCTGTTATTTGACTCATAGCTAGAAGGGAAAGAGATGTATTACATTATTAAGTAGTAATTAGTAGGGGATCATTTTATTACTTCAAAACAATATAAAACTGATCCCCCACTTTATGCCCAGTAGACATGTTTTCAACTAATATATTCAGTCAGTCAGTTAAGTGCCATCGAAAGAGACATGACTGACTGGGCAGAAGATTTTCCTACAGTAGGTTGCCATTATTTTCTGCAGTGGACTGGTTGCCAACCAAGGCTATAGAACCCAATCTGCCCATTGATTTGAGCAACAGTTGAAAGAGAAGAGACAGATTCATGCCTTTCACAAGAATATTTGCTCATATGTGAATGCAACATTTTCAACCGAAATTCAAACTCGACTCTCTCCGATTTCTTGTTCTGAGCCGATATCCACTGCACCAAAATGCTCGTCAAGTAACGTTTTGTTAATACATTCATTGTTTGCTTGAATTCCATGTTTTGTGCACCTTTATATTTTTACCCTGACTCACCTATGAGTCTGCCAAATAACGTTTGCAGGACAAATGTACCCGAAGGCATGAGATGATAATACTTTTCATTTTCACAACAGAACTGGTAAAATCTCTGACTTAGTAAACAAGAAACAGGTTTGGCCATATAGTTTGAAGGGACCACACCAATTATGTGGGTCAAACATTTAAAAAAGATTTTATCATACCAAGACCAAGCATTGGAAGGTTGGTTGGTTGTTTTGTTTTATGGCATATCAAACTCATCGGGTCATTTATTGCCAACTAAGTTTTATTTATTTATTGCTTGTAATACCTTTTTCTTTTCAACAATTTATTATTGTTTTTTTTATATAAGTTTTGTGTCTAGCAATATTTTTTTCTTTTTGAGTATCAAGATTCATTGGGATATGTTTTTTTTAGAGCAGTGTCCCCAAGTCCTAGCTTGTTATTTAACCCATAACTCGAGGGAAGGGATGGATTAATACTTTTCCCAAGGTTACCAGTGCTTAAGTGAATGCAGGGTATTCAACTGGAATTCGAACTCGGCTCTCCGATTTCTCTTTCCGAGCCAATATCCACTGCACCACAACGCACATCTGTTACTAAATGCTTACAGCACCTGGTATTCCCAAGTGGTCACTGCATTGAAAGGATCAAATTAAAAAGGGACATAAATCCCTCTTTAATCAGAGCAGGAAGAATAGCAAAAGCTAGATTGGTTTGTTGGATGATTTATTTAAGGGTCATTTGATGTCAAAGTTTAATATTCTTGAAGTAATAAAATGGATGTTATTCTGCTTTCACAACTGAATACATGGTTGATGAAACTCAGCTTTTGTGCATATATATGTTTGCACAGAGATGATTACTAGAGGCAGTGTGTGCTTTACGTTGTAGTTTTGTTTAAGGTCTTTTTTGGAATACGATTTAATTGTAGAATATTAAACGGACTAATGTCATGAAGTAGTTCTTTCATGTTGGTTGATTTTGTTTAGTGACATATCAACACCTCTATGGGTTATTTAATGATGAAATCGTAATATTCTGAACACAATTTTATGCATTCAACTAAATATAAAATGTATTTTGATCATTTTATTATGAAAATGTATTATTGATAAATCTACTATAGGTGTTGTTGGCAATTTTTAGATAAAAATGTGTTTCTCGTATTTTCAATATAAAGATGTAAGGCTTGGCTTGAGTGCATTTCAAAGAGAGTCATTTTGTTACTGGACAAAGGAAAGTTAAGAATTTCTATCGGAAAAAAAAAAAAAAAAAGCAATGAATTAAAGCCAGAGGTGCACAAATTTCCTTATGTCAATGAAACGGTCAAAAGTAAAAAATCAAACGGGGCCAATCAGGAGAGAAGACGACAAAAGAGTTTAGCAAAATCTGTTAAACATCGTCCCCAACCTCAAACTGTTACTGCCAATAGCGCGCCCACAGAAGAAAGACAAAGGATTCTCAAATTATTACAATTACTGCTAAAATATTTCTTAACTCCTTATATACTTTTAAATTTTTCAATTTGTTTTTATGACATACGCTGTTAATTATCAAAAGAGTTTGTCGGTTTGTACTGCAAAATGGGTTTCCAGGAAAAACAAAGTTGAAAAGACCAGCGAGTTTTTATATCTGGAATCACATCGACCATTGGTTAAAGTACTTGTAAAATTAAGTTATCCCTTTTCAGTCTGCTGATGTTGAAATGTGATTGCAGTGAAGATCAAAACCACTGCCATTTAACGATCAACTCTACGCCTTTTGATAACGCAGGGATAATGTAAATCAATGGAACAATAAGTTTTTTCAGTCTTAGTTAAATATGAAACACAAGAAACAGCAAAAAAATAAAGTCAAGCAAATAGCGATTGCTCAACTTATAGAAATGATAACAACCAGATTGACAATATACAGAGGACGTATTGGCAATATTTGTTTAAAACCATCTTATTTTTCTGTTTAACAACATATCAATTGCTTATGGGTCATTTAATGCCGAAATTTAATTTTCTTGAAATAATAAAAATATGTCATTCTGCTTTCACAATTGAATACATGGTAGATGATACTCAGCTTTTGTGCACATAGACGTTTGTGTAGACATGATTACTAGAGGCAGTGATATGGGTGTGTGCTTTATGTTGTGATTTTGTTGAAGTTATTTTTTGAAATACAATTTGATTTAAGAAATTGTAGAATATTATTTCGATTAATGTCATGAAAAAGTTCTTTTCTGTTGGTTGATTTTGTTTAGCAGCATATCAACACCTCTATGGGTTATTTAATGCCAAATTTTAATATTTTGAACATTATTTTATGAGTTTCAGCTACAAACAAAAGGCACTGGAATATTCTGGAATACAGTTTGATTTCTTTAAGAAATTGTAGGGTATTATATGGATTAATGTCATGAAAGAGTTCTTTCATGTTGGTTGATTTTGTTTAGTGGAATATCAACACCGCTATGGGTCACTTAATGCTGAAATCTTAATATTTTAAACAGCTTTTTATGGTTTCAGCTAAATACATTTTGAATCCAATTGCATGTTTTCAATTACAGATAAAAGATATTGTTGGTCATTTTACTATTGTGTGTATTATTGGTAATTCAACTACAAAATTGTAATTGGTAATTTTACTAAAAATAAGTAGTTTTGCTAATGTCTTGTATAAAAGTGTATTGCTAGTATTTTTACTATAAAAATGTATTTTTATACTTTCATAATGTTTTGAGGAGTTCACTATTTATCCATAGCTGGGACCCTAACAGATGGACCTGAAAACAATAACAATTAAGAAGTGGTTCCATGCTTTTCAAAACCTCCAACACCCTGAATAGAGATGTTGCTGTCGCATGTAATTTCTCATCATACCCAAGACACACAAAAGTTAGACACCAATTGAAAGACGATTAAAACAAGATATGCGTAAGGATCCTTTAATGGGTTATGCAACTTATGCAATATGCTTATACGAGACAATGCAATTAAGAACGACCTATAGAGTAAACAGACTTGGTTCAATATTCTAACTACACGATGTTTCGCAATTGTTGAAACATAGCGACATCTTCTTAGATCTTGCCTGTTGACTTTATTCCAGGGCTGTGGAGTCGGAACACAAAACCTCCGACTCCGGCTCCTCTATTTTTGACCTCTGACTCCCCTTTATGTGGTTTAGTGATGATGGTTTACATATCATATAAATCCTATGCATATGATCCTAGCTTGAGTAGGCCCATATTATAACTAGTTTCTATCAAAGAATAAAGATAATTTGCCTTTTATATCATTGTTATATGTTAAGTGTAACAAAAGAAAAAAAAAAATGATTGACCGAAATTCAGAGATAAATCACAAACAAATATTTAATTTACAAAACACACCAAATAAAATATTTACAAATACACAATTTTTGTTGCATTCAAAATAAGAAACAGAGTTTACTACTGGCAAGTGTTACGAGGAGAGAAGGGGAAGGTAAGGTGTCAAATATCTTTACCCAGTTAAGTTGGCAAAGAAATTAAGTGCTATAATTTTTGGAAATCCTCAAATGAGTACATAAAGAATGAGTATGGTCAACGAAAAAGGCAAAAATATGTATTTACCCATACAGTTCCATGAGGTTCTCTTTCAGGTTTTAGTTGATCTTATAGATTCTTGGGCTGGATATAAATCCTTGAATCAAAATCGGAGTTGATAACGTCAGCTAACCCTGGTAACAACTAACTACTCTCTTCCCAAAACCTATTTTTATAGGGGTTAACATCTAATTTGCATATTCTAGAATCTTTTAGAATTCTCTCAAAGCTACTGTAACATTCTGGCCGCTTCCAAAATGTACTATTCCTAATTTCTCTATTTAACAACAATTTCCTGAATTAAAACCTTTTTGTAATAACAAGTAGGATTCTATAGAATCCCTTACTACAACTTTTTAGACATTATTATTATTATTATTATTTTTATATATATAAATACAACCTCGTAAAAATCATGCCTATTCATTCTTTAATATTTTCTAACAAAATAAGCAACAAAATCTTTGAAAGGATATAGAAGAAATAACAATAAAAATGCTATGATGTAAAACCTTATATATATATATATATATACTACCGGCCATAATTATTAGGTCACCCCAGTTTTTTTTAAAAGAAATGATGTATTTCATACTATTGTTAGTATTTATTGCCAAATAAAAATAGAATGTTTTTTTAATTACTTTGCTTCCTTGCCTTGTAAAATTTTTCAAAGATGAACTCGTCTGAATCACCCTAAATTTTCTTCATTCTTTCAATGATGGAACTGCAATGTAGGTAATTATTAAATATTTATTAATTCATTTGTTGCACATGTTATTTTGCAATATTAAAAGAATGTATTACTAGACACAAAACTTATATAAAAACAACAATTGTTGAAAGAAAAAGGTATTACCAGCAATAAATAAATAAAATTTAGTTGGCAATAAATGACCTGCCGAGGTTGATATGCCATAAAAACAAAACAACCAAAATTGCAATATTAACAAAAGAACTATTCTATTCTCATTTACAATTATTCACTTGGCAATAAATACTAAAAAATAGTATGAAATAGATAATTTTTTAAAAACACTGGGGTAGTCTAATAATTATCGCCCGTAGTGCATAGATATATATATATATATATATACATCTGCAAATAAGAAATAAGTACAGAACAAGAATAAAATAAATTCTTAACAGAAGTTGACATTTGTTTTTTTTTAAAAATCATCTCACCCCAAGCAAGGCATTCCACTGCCACTATTGCACATGGGGCTACATCGGGGAAGGTAAAGAGAGGAGTGGTTAGACATAGGGAATGTCAGGAGAAAGGTGATAGATGGGTAAGGATACCGAGGATGAGGGTTGGGCAGATGGGAAGAGTGTTTGATAAAATGGGAGCAGGTTAGTGTGTTAGGAGGTGTCTATTGACCTTACATTTAAACTCCTGGAGATTGTATCCGTCGGGGAAGCAATCGTGTGGAAGAGAATTCCACAGTCGGGAAGTACGAGGAAAGAAACTGTTGGAGTAGAAGTTGCGGTTGCATTTTATCGGTTTCACTGTAAAAGGGTGGGATCTAGTTGCTAATCTAGTATCTTGTGCGAATATAATCTTATAGGAAAATACATATAATCTTTTATAGGAAAATAAAAATTCTATCATGTAAATTTTTTTTTTTTTTTTTACATAGTTTTGCAAATACAAAATAACTACAGAAAAATTAAATGATTTTAAAAAAGAAGTCAAGATGAATTTCTTTAAAGGAAAAAGTAAATATACAGTAGAAAAAATAACAATAAAAATTCCATAAATTTAAAACTTATATATATATATTGGAAACAAAGACAACTGAATTGTTACATGATATCTGTCCTCCTGTATGGCAGCAAATGCTGGACAATCTCCTCAAACATTAAGGAGAGATTCAAAGCGACAAAAATGATGTTCTACAAAAGGATGCTGAGGATACCACGGATTGAATATGTGAGCAGCAATGAGGTTTCGGAGAGAATGGAAACAAAAAAGAAAATTTATACTTAAAATCATGAAGAGACAGTTGAAGTTTCTGGGATACGTAATGAGGAAGGAGGGCTTGGAGAATCTGATACTTATATGGCAGATAGATGGAAATCGGAACAAAGAAAAACAGCTCATGACATACTTGATGGGTTTAAGCAAATAGACGAGTTTGGGAGAAATAACAACAAAATTAAAAGCTACAACAGACAGGAAGATGTGGAGGGCCATGATCGCCAACATTCTGGAGGGAAATGGCACATAAAGGAAGAAGAAGACTAGATTGGCAGCTAGGTTTCATCAATTTACAGTTGAATAGGTGAGATGAAACGATAAGTTCTACTCTAACAGTTTTTCTCACACTTCTTGCTTGTGGAACTCCCTTCCAGCTCCATGCTTTCCAGCCAACTTTGATCTTTAAAAATTTAAATGCAATATCAATCATTATCTTGTGATTTTTTATTAATCTTGCCTTGTTCTCACTCCTTAATCTTTTTTCTAAAGACAATTGAATAATGTTCATAATAAATCTTAGTCATAAAAGCAATTAAAAGCTCTTACGCGAAAGCATTCGACAAAATACGACACAAAGAATTGATGGAAATGATAGGCAACCTCGACATTTTCGGCAAAGATATAAGAATAATCAAGAATCTCTACTGGCAGCAAACGGCCTGCATACGGACAGGTAACGACCTCAGTAGATACACAAAGATAGAAAAAGGCATAAGACAAGGATGTGTCTTTTCACCGGATTTGTTCAACCTATACAGCGAGAATATTTTGAGGACCCTAGATGACACACCAGGATTTATTATTGGAGGCCACAACCTGAACAACATAAGATACGCGGACGATACAGTACTGATTGCGGACACGGAAAGGAAACTGCAAGATCTCATACAGAAAGTAGCAGTGGAGAGTGACAAGAAGGGACTACAAATAAACTTTAAGAAAACTGAGTGCATGGTCATCAGCAAAAGATACAACCCAAAATGCCAAATACAGGTTGGGGGATAACAGAATCAAACAAGTCCAAGAATTTAAGTACCTAGGAAGTGTTCTAACAGGAGATGGAAAGTGCGACACGGAGATCCGAAGGCGAATTGGCATGGCAAAGGACGCGTTCCAGAAGATGAGCAAAATACTAACACACAGGAAGATCTCAATAGAAACGAAGAAAAGAGTGCTAGACTGCTACGTGATGTCAGTTCTTCAGTACGGCTGTGAATGCTGGACAATATCATCGAAAATGAGGAAAAGACTGGAAGCGGCCGAAATGTGGTTCTACAGAAGGATGCTACGGATATCGTGGACTGAGCATACAAGCAACGACGAAGTGTTAGAAAGAATGGCAACAAAAAGGAAATTGATGCTGAGCATCAGGAAGAGACAACTGAAGTTCCTGGGACATGCAATGAGGAAGGAGAGCCTGGAGAACCTGATACTGACTGGACAGATAGAAGGAAGGAGAGACAGAGGAAGGCAGCGGATAACATATTTGCAGGGCCTGATCAGGTGGATGACGGAACGGGGGTTGCCAGGAGCAACAGGAGCAAACATACTAAGAGCCACAAGGGATAGGGAGACGTGGAGATCCATGATCGCCTACGTCCTGAAGTGACAGGGCACATAGAAGAAGAAGAAGAATTAAATAACCTCTTATTTTTTAAGAGTCTTGTTTTACAAAAGGAAATTAAAGATTTACTACATTTTCCAAAGGTTTCTGTTTTTACCCATAAATCACATTAAGCAGATCAAAATTTAATTTTTATAAAATTAAATCAGTGGAGGTGGGTGGGAAATAACAGATGAAAAAAATATTTTATCAAGATTTTATTAAAAAATAAAAACATTTCTAAATTAAATAATTAATTGCATTTTGTAAATAAGTCCTGCAAGTAAGTTTCATTAAAATCCGACAATTATTTGATTTTTGAAAGAATTTCCAAATCAATGCGTTTTCCACAGAAAAAAAAAATACTTTTAAAATTTTCTTATTAATCATTTGTTCCACGGTTAACGCAAAAAAAAAAACAATAAAAAAATAAAATTAACCAATATTTCGAACGTTTTAAAAAAGATAAAAAAATATAATTAAAAAATAATAAAACAATGTTTTGGTGTCTCTCCTCTACTTAATAAAAGATTTTGACGATAAAACCTCAGGTTTTTTTATTTAAATTTGGGGTATTTTTTTCATCATGGCATATTCCTTTTTAAACCAATTACTGGTTTTAAAAGAACAGGTTGATTTTTGTTGTTAATTTAAAAATAAAACATTGTTAACGTTACTTTATGGATCGTCATCATTTAGATACACAAAGAAAATTTTTGTCAATCTTTTTTTGTCTGTTGTATTTTAAATTTAATTTTACTATTTTTTAAAAAACTCGGCTCGTGTCATTGTGTCCCGACAATTGCTGTTACCTCAAAAACATCTGAACTGTAATTTTTCGTAGGATTTTTTTTTTAATAAAAAAAACAAACTCTTTATTGCTAAACAATTTAAATGAGAAAAAAATGGTCCATAAACCAAAGTTATTTTTTTAATGCTTCTTATTGTTTATACACTGTAACCTTCTCTAACCTTTTAAAAAAATAAATTCCATAAAAAAAACAAAAAAACCTTACCCCTAAAGAGATAGGGGTAAGGTTTTTTTGTTTTCTCTTTAAACTTAAAAAAAAAAAAAAAAAAATACAACATGAGCTTGAAGAAGGTCGGAGAGTTTGAAAACCGAAACAATGATTCTATATAACAATAATGGGGATAACTGTTCGGATAAGTGTAGATTGATTAAGTGGGATAAAAGAGAAAAGAATGTCGATATTATTATGTCACTGTAAAAAATCATGAAAATTTTAAAATTATTGAATAACAAAAAGTAAAACATCTTACCTGAAATTTAACAAAAAAAATTCTTTAATTAATTAAATCAATTTAAAAAGATTTCTTCTTTTTAAACTTAATATTCTTTTATCAATCCCGGTACCTGAAAAAAAATTTAAAAAAATAATAATTAAAGTGTTTTGAAAGTTTTTGAATTCATAAAAATGGGAGTCGAAATAATTTATTAAATTTCCAGGGCTTACCGTTTTCAAGAAAGTGTCGTCTTCGATTTCGTGGGGTTTGTTTGGCTTTTCTTTGGAGTATAAAGGATTTTTCTGCGTGAAGTAAACATAAAAATGACGCAGAAATTTGTCTTTGTATTGGAATTGAAATTGAAAAATATTTCTTATTAAATCTTCCAACTCAAAGAAAAAAAAACAACCCGAAACCAAAAGTCGGTGGCAAGGACCAAAGTCACTCCGTTAAAAATAACGCTTTCAGTTTTAAAAAATATATTAATATAAACTTTTTTAAAATAACCAAAAAATATTTTTAGATTTCTATTTGATTTTACGAGTGATAATCAATTATCTTATTTTGTTTTTTAAATTTAATAATATCTCGGAATATATAAAAACTTAATTTTTTTTAGCGGAATACTTTATCGAGGGGACGTGTATCGGCTCTTCACCGTAATTCATAGTTTTCATCATGAGTTTTTCTGATGTTTTTCCCAGTGTTAAATTGAATAATGATATTTTCATGCCTTTAATCGGATGTAAGTATTAATGTTGAATATCAGAAAAATATTAACATTTTGAAAGAAATCCGGTTTTATTCTCTAGAATTATTGTTAACAAATCTACGTATAATGGTGCGAAAAAATATGCCTTCAGGGCATTTATTAAGTGTTGTGTTATTGGCCGTTTTAAAAATCTGTTTATTTATTTTAAAAATTTTTCTTGAATTTTGCAAATGTATTTCTCTTGTTGGAAATATTTAAAAAAATAGATAACCGTACGGCTTAATGGTATAAATTTTAAAAAAATATTATTTTTTATGTCTATTGATGAGTAATTAAGAAGAGCTTTTTTTTTTATCATTATAATGTTATTGTTATACAACTACAAGGCAGGTTATTAGTCCTAATTTTCTTTTAACATTTTTGAATGAAAGCATATGTTGCCCCCCCCCCCCCCAAATACTAATAAAAAAAAAGCTTGGCTGTAGTGTATCCACATACTTTGATGTATAAATTTTTTTATCCATTCTTGACATTTCCCAAGAGAACATGAGGTGAATACGAAATAATAGCCCCATTTTTATTCAGTCAGTTGATGAGTGCCATACATGATACACGCTTTGGGCGATCATGTCTCGAAAGAGACATGACTGAATGGACAGAAGATTATCCCGCAATAGGTTGCCATGACTCTCTGCGGTAGACTGGTTGCCAATCAAGGCTAGAACCCAATCTATTTTGTTATTTAACCCATAACTGGAGAGAAGAGACGGATTGATGATTTTAATACCTTTCCCAAGTGTATTTGTGCATAAGTGAATGCAAAGAATTCAAAAGAATTTGAATTCACTTCCTTCAAATTCGATTGAACTGAGTTTTCTTCTATGTGCCATGTCCCTTCAGGACGTAGGCGATTATGGCCTGCCATATCTCTCTATCCCTTGTAGCTCTTAACACCCCCTTCTCCTGTTACCCCTCCAAAACCCTGCTTCACCATCCATCTGCTCAAGTCAATCAAGTATGTCACACGTTGCTTTCTCCCGTCTCTCTTTTCCTCTCTCTGTGCCATGAGTATCAGATTCTCCAAGCCCTTCTTCCTCATTACATGTCACGGAAACTTCAGCTACCTTTTCCTGATGCTAAATATTAGTTTCCTTTTCATTTCCATTCTCTCCAAAACATTGTCATTCCTCACGTATTCAGTCCACGGTATCCTCAGCATCTGTAGAACCAGATTTCAGTTTAAGTCTCTCCTTCATCTTTGATGAGATTGTTCAGCATTCACTGCCATATTGAAGAACTGACATCACGTAGCAATCCAGTACTCTTTTCTTTGTTTCTAGCGAAATTTTCCTGTCTCTTAATACTCTACTCAGCTTCTGGAACGCATCCTTGGCCATGCCAATATGCCTTCGGATCTCAATATCCCACTTTCTGTCCTCTAAAAAAGATGAAAACAAACTCGTGTGCCTATGTGAAATATTCTTTGGGCTAATGATAACCTTGTTTTTGCAGGAATTAGCCATTCATCTGATAAAAGAAAATTTCTAGTTTGTGCAAAACTTTTTTGATATAAAATAAAGAAAGAAAAAGTAAATCAAAAAGAGAAGAATTTCTGAAACCAAAAATAAAGTTTTGTTTGCCCAGACATCACTTTCCAGTCTTGTATCGATTCAGAACGCGAAATTGGGGTGCCGAGTTCGAATTCCACTTGAATTCCCTGCATTCACTTATACACAAATACCCTTAGGAAAAGTATTAATCTGTCTCTTCCTTCCAGTTATGGGTTAAATAATAGGACAAATTGTGTTCTATAACCTTGGCTGGCAACCAGTCTACCACATAAAGCAATGGCCATCTACTGCAGGATAATCTTCTGCCCAGTCAGTCATGTCTCTTTTGAGACATGATCGCCCAAACGTGTATCACGTATGGCACTTACCTGACTGATTGAATATAATAGTGGAAAACATGATTAAAACGGGCATAAAGTCGGGGATCAGTTTTATATTATACGAAGTAATAAACTGATCCCCCACTAATTTCTACTTAATAATATAATACATCTCTTCCCCTTCTATCTATGAGTCAAATAACAGGACAGATTGGGTTCTATAGCCTTGGCTGGTAACCAGTCTACCACAGAAAACAATGGCAACCTACTGCAGGACAATCTTTTGTCTAGTCAGTCTTGTCTCTTTTGAGACATGATCGCCCAGGTATGTATCACATATGGCACTTAACTGACTGAATTCAAAAGCATCTCCAAGGCCTTGTTGAAGAATCATTATTTTCCACACTCGAACCTCTCATGTATTCCAATGGCAAAAAATAATTTCCAACTTTTTCCTGCAAATCCTGACCCTATAAAACAAACACCTAATGGGATGTTTCTTCAATAACTACAATCTTCACCTGTTTATATCGAGAATCAATTGGTATCTTCCCCTTGACATAAACCTCTGCCTAATAACTAACAAAAGCCGAGGATGAGCGTTGTCTAAGGCAACTGACAAGGAGAACCAAGTCTAAAAAGTAATTAATCAGAAAAAGCCAGTGACTACTAAGTCATTAGTCAGTAAATGGTGATAAGGTGATTTTCAAAGTGCAGCTTAGATGTGGCACAAGGCCGAAAGTATGGGGTACCCAGTGAGGATCGAATTCACTACTCAATTGTAATAATTCTAGCAAGACAAGTTTGCTAACCATTACACCACCTCGAGGTGCTCAGTAAATGCTGATATGACCAATTACCAATTATAAGTCACTTAATTAGTACAACACTTTTAGTAAGTAAAAATTCTAAATTCACTTATATGTCATCTTCTCTTTTTTTTTTTTTTTTTTTTTTTTTTTTCCAGTTGGTACGTACAAAACCCAGGGTAAAGATGTCATAGCGAATGTCTTGGATGCAGCCTTTTCTGCTGGATACAGAGCCATCGGTAATTATCTGCCACTCAGTTACACCCTGCTCTTTTTTTTCTTTCTTTTTTTTTTAATTCACCCCCAGTTAGGCAATAATGTCACTAAGATGCAAGGGGGCTGACAGTCAAAGAGAATGAGAAGACTTTAAAAGTAACTAGAAGCTCAATCCTAAGTAGGAAAACAAGGGATAAACCTCTGCTCCTGTTCAAAAGCCTGGGGAGGAGTGTGAATCAGACGATAGGCATATCTATCTACTCTGAAAAGAATAAATAAATGGTAAATAAAATAACAGCATTTAGATGGAGATATTGGGAGTATGTCATTGGATTAGACTGCAGAAGGGACTGGAACCCCAATTCTAAACAGGAACCAAGGGATAAACGTCTACTCTTGTTCGAAAGAAATTTTAAAATTTTGAAAATTGAGCAACATTTTTACTTTTTGTGGTCCAGTGGATATCGGCTCGGAATGAGAAATCGGGGAGCCGAGTTCAAATTCCAGTTGAATTCATTGCATTCACTTATGCGCAAATACCCTTGGGAAAGGTATTAATCCGTCTCTTGCCTCCAGTTATTGGTTAAATAACAGGACAGATTGGGTTCTATAGCCTTAGCCGGCAACGAGTCTACCGCAGAAAGCAATGGCAACCCACTGCGGGATAATCTTCTGCCCAGTCAGTCATGTCTCTTTCGAGACATGATCGCCCAAGCGTGTATCACGTATGGCACTTCACTGACTGACTTTGAATACATATTGCAAGATAAAATCTGTCAGAACGAAATGTGTCAGCTAAAATAATTTTTCATATTGTCCTTTTGCAGATATATTATATTTTTGATATATATAATGATGGTAAACAATCTGTGTTAAGGCAACTTTCCTAGCTAAATAATCCAAGTGGATCTTAGTCATATTAAAGACTAGCAGTATAGCCCGGCGTTGCTCGGGTGTAATGAAAGCTTTAAAACTAATCCATGGTCCTGCAGCTCAGACTCTTTGGACGTTGGCACGAAAGACTAAAAAGCAATAGTTGTTTCCAGTTAAAGCAAAACCGTAGACTGAAAGAAAAATGAATGGATGTAAGTCAAATTTCGATTTCCTGGTATCGATATCAAATAAGTCTTTTCCATCGTAAACTGAATTTTGAAGGCTAAATAAGTCCTCTGAGTAAATGGTATCATGGCTGAGACTAAGAACTACAGTTATACCTACTTAGAGCCAAACCTGAAGCAAAAACTAAAATAAAAGGGCTGAAAAAAAAAAGACCTACAAGCAGATAAACAGACACACACAAACATCTTGCCTTTTATATATATATATTATCGATTTTCTGCACTATTGTAAGAACACCTTGAAACTTCTGAATATCATTTCTCATGTCTTTGTCTATGAGTGTATCAAATTTGATTAAAATCGGACCACTCCTTCTATAACCCAATTTTTTCGATCATCGATTTTCGATATTTATTGGGGGTACCTCGACATAAAACCTAGCTAAGAACACTCGCAGACGCTTATAGTACAACTGTGTAAATTTTTTACGAAAATCAGTTCAGCTGTTTTGGAGTCTGTAGGTAACAGACACACACAGGGACAAAGTTCCATTTATAAATAAGTTTAGATAGATTTAGATTATAAAATATTAAAATGTTCCACAAAAAGAGCTCAGTGTATTTCACTACAGACTAAATATTTATATTATAATTCTGCTTGTTCCTTCCTTAGTTACTTAGTTCCTCTGTCCGTTACCCTACACTCTCTACACGCGCTTTTTCATCCCCTCTATCTTTTTACTCTCCTCAGCCTTTCTCTCACCTTTGCCAAACAGAAGGGTAGTAAAGAGTGAGAGAGTAGGAGGAGAGAGCTTATAGCATTATCATATCAGTAGCAGCTTAAGCTGGTGGTTGTAGTGTAATTGTGTCTGTGTATATATGTAGTATATGTACAATATAGTAAAAATAGGTAGGTTTGTTGTTGTATCCTTCGACCTAATAACGAAATTTCTGGCCTCTACACCCTTGGCCATTACTCAGTTGATCTTTTCTGTTTACAATGGACACAGGAGCCTTTAAAGTAACTTTAATTATTTTTTTTAATTTTTTAATCTCTTCTAACATTTTGGAAATTTTGTCAGAAAGTTTGGTTTTGATTTGAGTTAGTGGCTAAAGAAACGTTGCAACTGTTTTACAATGGAAGTGTAATGATTGCATCGCACACTTTTTTACGGTGACAAACACATTAATTTGGAAATTCTCACCAAAAATCAAATAATTATCGGATTTTAATGAAACTATCAGTACTCATTCACAAACGAATGAAATTATTTTTGAAATTATTATTTACAAGCCTTGATAAAAATGTTTACAATGGACACAGGAGACATGATTTTTCAGTAATAAAAAAAACATTTTCTCTTTCAAAATCTCTCACAGTAAACTAGCTTCTGTGGACATTACTTTTATAGATATTTTAATAAAATTACACTCTTTGTTATCGTTATTTTATTATCCATGTAGTATGACAAAGTAAAATTTTTCCAGGAAATCATAATTATCCTTCTGTGGAAATTCCATGGGTTCCGCTAGTTTATTAAATAATAAATTTCAAATCCCCTCATCTGAGGAAAAGTCTATTTCGGCAGATAAAGATGCCAGTTGTCTGTCTTGTAAACTCCAGTAATATTTGTGTGTGTCAGTTTGGTCACAGAGACCAGCCTGACATGGCAAAGTTTGAACTACCAGGCTAGTCTCTTTAGCTGAATTGGTAGACACGTATTAGCCTAAATTTAGGTTTCTCTGATAGTGGGGGGAAAAAAGTATGCAGGTTCAATTCAAGTCGGAAGCACACTTTTTCTTGAGATTTCTAAATTGGTTGATTGTTATTAATTAACACTGTTTAATAAAATAAAAAATACGGATATCAACATATATTACTATCCACGTCATTTTTAGCATTCACTAAAAACAATGTTCATAGTAATCTAAATAAATAAACAGCAAATTCTGTCTGTCCGTTCATGTGTCTGTCTGTCCTCTTACCTAAACCACACTTGCTCTGCATAGACGTATTATACCTTTTTGGAATGAGGATGATCCAGGAATTGAAAATCTATCCACCATCTTGTGCTTGAATATTAGGATTTGTAGTATTTACATTATTCGGACTATTGTCCTTATCTTTGTTGCCATTTGTTTGATGTTTTGGCTGTTGTATGCTCCGGCCTTCTACAGGTGCAAGGAAATTCAAACCAAACCCTTTATTACAGATACTGGAGTATATGATCTTCATTCATTGTATGGAGCCTCTTCTGGTAATCACAAGTTATCTCCCTTTAATGCTGTAAGTTATTCGTTCACCACTGCTGTAGCCTTACAACTTTTTGCATCAAATCACAGGAACTAACCAGGAACTTACAGGATTAGAGGGAGATAACTCCTGACTACCATATAACACTCTACAGAAGGGATGAAGATCATATGCCCCAGTAATTGTGATAAACGGTTCAGTTCGAAATTTATCGTACCTGAAGAAGGCCAGTGTTCAATGACCAAAACGTCGTACAAATGGCAACCAAGATGAGGACAATAGTCCAAATAATGTAAATAGTGTAAATACTACCTCATCTCAGAAATATAGACAATACTATTGGGATTTGTGTTTGGATTAGGAGGGAACAGTGAAAAATTGAAATTCTGTCTATCAATTTATCTGTCTATTTATCTATCTGTCTGTCTTAAAAATAAATAAATGGTAAATTTTATCTGTCCATTTGTGGGTTTGAAACCCCTCTAACACGGGCCACACTTGCTTTATGCAGACATATAACTTTTCAGAATCAGTATGATCCCGGGATTGAAAATCTGCCCTTCATCTGGTGCTTGAACATCCAGTATTGGGATTTGTGTCTGGATGAGGAGGGAACAGTTAAAAACTCACACTTGCTCTACATAGACATGTTATATCTTTTTGGAATCAGGATGATCCTGGGATTGAAAATCTGCCCTTCATCTGTTGCTTGAACATCCAGTATTGGGATTTGTGTCTGGATGAGGAGGGAACAGTTAAAAACTCACACTTGCTCTACATAGACATGTTATATCTTTTTGGAATCAGGATGATCCTGGGATTGAAAATCTGCCCTTCATCTGTTGCTTGAACATCCAGTATTGGGATTTGTGTCTGGATGAGGAGGGAACTGTTAAATATTCAGATTTTAAAGTAAATGAATAAAAATTAGCTATTTCAAGTTTCCAGTTTATATCAAGTTTAAAGGAATACAAAATCTTGGTATATTTCAAAGAACTTTAAATTCACAAAATAGCTCCGAAACTTTGTGAATTGAGGAAATAAATTTTGAAAACTGCTAACCTTGTTGATACAAACCAAATAAAACCCACCAAATCTAAACTCGTGATCCAGTATAGTGTACCAGTTTCAATGCCCAGTCTCTCAGTTAAGTGCCATACATGGTGCACGCTTGGATGATCATGTAATGAAAGAGACATGACTGACTGAGCAGAAGATTTTCCCTCAGTAGGTTGTCGTTACTTTGTGGTAGATTGGTTGCCAAGCAAGGCTTTAGAACCCCATCTGTTCTTTTATTTAACCCATAGCCATAGGGAGAAGTGATGGATTAATACCTTTTCTAAGGGTATTTGTGCATAAATGAATACAACAAATTCAACTCAATTCTCTGATTTCTCGTTTCAAGCCAATATACACGGTACCACAACACACATTCGCTTGTGCATTATGATACAATGCCCAGGATAAGAATGTATTTTTTGCTTGTTTAGTTGTTTGTTTTACCAGCATATCTACCCTTTTGGATCATATCCACCCTTTTGGGTCATATGTACCCTTTTGGGTCAATTAATGCTGAAGAATTTGTTTGGTTTTTGTTTACTGCTTGTTGATCTTTTGTGAGTCTATTGCTGTCGAGATATAAATAGAGGTGTTGTGATTTGATGTGTGATGGTTATATGCTATCTTCTTTTACAACTATATTTTGTTAAATAATTTTGTTGCTTTTAGAAATTCTAAAAGGTCATTTGGGTCAGCTTTGTTGAAGATGTCTTTCCGATTGTTTTCTTGATAGTGTCTTAATTGCATTTGTGCAAGATCTATGCAGCTTGTTAGCAGATGTTTCACTGCGTAGAGATCCTGACATGGGATGCAAATCGGTGCCTCCTCACCTTTTAGTAGGTGTGAATGGGTGACAGCGGTGTGCCCTTTTTGAAGTCTAGTCATTACTACTTCTTCTTGTCTTGACATTTTCCTGTTGGAAATTTTAACTTCTATCCATTCTTTGAGGATGGGTTTAATTTTGTAGAGTTTGTTTTACAAATCAATTGTCCCATTTTCCCAACAGAGAAACCACTTTTGAACCAAATTGTGCTTCTACCATTTTGGTCATGGAAACCAGTCTGACAGGGCAAGGTTGGAATTACTTTTGGAAAGTATGGAATTATGATACATGGGCACTTTAGTGCAGTGGGTATCAACTCGAAATGAGAAATCGGAGAGCCAAGTTCAAATTTCAGTTGAATTCATTGCATTCACTTACGCACAAATTCCCGCCAGCTATGGGATAAATAGCAGGAGAGATTGGGTTCTATAGCCTTGGTTGGCAACTAGTCTACCACAGTAAGTAATGGTAACCTACTGCAGGAAAATCTTCTGCCCAGTCAGTCATGTCTCTTTTGAGACATGATCACCCAAGTGTTTATCGTGTATGGCACTTAACTGACTGATGGGATAATATGTAAATTTTTATCAAGAACAGTTCTGAAGTAAAAAGTTTATGACAAAGTGAAAAAAGTTTTTATGCAATCCGTTTAATCCTTCAGATGCGGTTTGTTTGTGTTGATTCAACTAATACGGCAAAACAATTCTGAGAGAAATATAATTCTTTCTTAGATTCGTCATTTCCGGCCACAATCTCAACAATGAGATAACACAGTGCTGATAGCAGACACAGGAAAAAAATGCAGGATCTCCTACAGAATGTAGCAGGCTTACGGCCATATCACGTTGAATACACCGGTTCTCGCTCGATCACCGAAGTTAAGCAACGTTGAGCCAGGTTGGTACTTAGATGGGTGACCACTTGGGAATACCAGGTGCTGTGAGCGTTTAGTGATGGATGTGCGTTGTGGTGCAGTGGATATTGGCTCGGAAAGAGAAATTGGTGATCCGAGTTCAAATTCCAGTTGAATACTCTGGGGGATTTTGACGCAAAGAAGTCCGTGAGGGCTTTGCGCAAGTCTGCTTCATTGGTGAAGGATTTCCCACAAAGATGATAATCCGGGGAGTCGAAGAGGTGGTAACCGGATGGCGCAAGGTCAGGTGAATAAGGTTGATGGCACAAAGTTCCCCACCCAAGTTGCTGTATGGTATCACTGACCACTTGCGCGACATGCAGCCTGGCGTTGTCATGGAGGAAAAGCACACCTTTGCGATTCACCAGTGCTGGCTCCTTCTGGCACAATGCCTGTTGCACACGTTTCAATTGCTGCGAGTATAGGTCTCCAGTGACCATTTGGCCCCTTGGTAGCAGTTCATAATGAACCACTTGATGACCTGTCAACCAGACACAAAGCATAATCTTGAGTGGGTGCATAGGCGGTCTTGCAGTGTGAGGGACAGCATCCTGAGGAGACAACCAATGTCTGGAACACTTGGGAGATCTGTACAGAACCCACTTTTCATCACTGGTAAGCACTCGATTGAATAAGGATGCGATATGGTGGTTGCCACTTGTTGTCCCTTGTGGACTTCCAACAGCGTTTGTGGAACCCACTTGCTCAGTTTGTACGTCTTACCCGGGCGGTGCAGGTGAAGTCTGTTTCATTGGAAACGTTGAACTGTCTTGCAAGTTCACCACATGTTAGACTACTGTCCGCTTCAATGGCTGCTTTCAGGATTCTATCATTCAAGACCTGTGGTCGTCCACTGCAAGGCTCATCATGGAGAGATAAATCTTCCGACTTGAATTTTCAAAACTAACACCTTGCAGTACGTTCATCCACAGCACTATCCCCAAACGCTTGACATATGCGGTGACTTGATGCAGCTGCTGATAAGCCCACTTTGAAGTCGTAAAGCAAACAGCCCCGAACGAGATCTCTAGACACTTCCATCCTTCTCACAGCTCTCTGGCTTATAACTGATGGCCGGGCATGGTGCGCGTGTTTTTTTATCACGTCTGATGTTCCTACTTCCAGCTGTCCGAATTTGAAAACAATTACTACACGCATTTCGTATATATTTCAACTTCATTCAAGGACTAATCAAAAAACGGACAGAACTTTTTTGGTTACCTTGTAGTTCCATCATCTTTGTTATTAAATGTCACACATTGTGATAACAGATATTCTGCGAAAAATGGTGCATTGAGGTTTCTATGAATCTATATCTGCTAGCTTCAGTTTTGTGGCTAAAATGTAAACAGCTTCTTCCTACTTTTTTGTTTTTTAATCTGACATTTTCTTATGCACTATCTACATTGTATAGACTGTTGTCCTCATCTTTATTGTCATATTCACAATGTTTCAAACATTGTATGTGCCAGCCTTCTTCAGGATCTGTCTATATTTCTGAGATGAGGTATTGTAACTATTTACACTATTTTCTTTGTTTGGCCTGTTGTCCTCATCTTTATTGTCATATTCACAATGTTTCAAACATTGCATGCACCAGCCTTCTTCAGGATCTGTCTATATTTCTGAGATGAGGTATTGTAACCATTTACACTATTTTCTTTGTTTGGACTGCTGTTCTCATCTTTGTCATGTTCACAACGTTTCAAACGTTGTATGTGCCAACCTTCTTCAGGATCCGTCTATATTTCTGAGATGAGGTATTGTAACTATTTACACTATTTCCATTGTACAGACTGTTGTCCTCATTTTTATTGCCATATTTACAGCTTTTTGGCCATTATACACACCGGCCTTTGTTCAGGTGCTTGGAATTTCCAACCAATCCCTTTATTTTGAATACTGGGGTACATCATTCTCATTTCATGTACCATGCGACTTCCGGATGTTATCTCCCTTTAACTGAACTAAATTATTTGTTCACTACTGCTGTAGCCAGGTATTGAACTCACAACTCTTTTGGTCAAGTCACTGGATCTAACCAACACATTTATCCACTGAGCTATATGTTCTTGAAGAATTCTAAGCACCTGAAAAAGGCCAGAGCATACAACGACCAAAACATTGTGATTATGGCAATAAAGATGGAGACGACAATCCAAATAATGTAAATACTAACCTCATTTCAGAATGATTGACAAACATTGTTTCTTATGACCATCAATCAAAATTTGGAAATTTTTACAATTGAAATTACTTGAGAGCATTAAGCACAAATTTTTGAGTTATATATATATATATATATATATATATATATATATATACACACACACACTCCACCCACGTCTATTGAACAGGTGAAGAGGCTCATCCCTTGTTTCCTGTTTAGGATGCGGTTTCCGGTTTTCTCTTTTCCAATCTTTTCACTCTTTATTTTTTTATTTATTTTTTTTCAATTGGAGTAGATAGACTAAACTATTGCCCAGTTCACACTCCACCCACGTCTATTGAACAGGTGAAGAGGCTCATCCTTTGTTTCCTGTTTAGGATGCGGTTTCCGGCTTCCTCTTTTCCAATCTTTTTACTCTTACGTAGCCCTCTGCGCATCCAGTGGTGTTATCGCCTTGCTTGGGGTGATATGATTAAAAAAAAAACAAAAAAACATTATTTTTAGTTGGTACAAATATTTGAATTTTTGTTAAATGTTATTTCCTTTTGTTTTTAAATGAAATTTATGAGAGTATCAATCAATATCCCAAATAATTCTTGCCGCATTTTAGAAGTGTTGTTTTTTATTTTTATTTTTATTTTTATTATTTTGTAAATAGTCTAAGTCATTTTAATCACTCTTTTGTAAATATTTCGTCAAGTGTAGTTAAGGAAAATAAGAATAAAGATATAAAAAAAACCCAAATAAATAGGATATGGTAAAGAAGTTAAAAGGGGGAAGAAGAGAAAGAAAAGTCGTAAGATGAACTAATATGATAAAACGTTTTATTAATGTATATATGTGTGTGTGTCTTTGTTTGCTCCACTTTTGTATTGAACGCTTTAGTGTTAGGGTTTTCGTCTTGGGTTTTTTTTCTTTCTTACGAGTGCTTGACTTTTTGTTCATGTACTTCGTTTGTTTCTTTTTTTATTTCCCCTTCTTTTCCCTCCGAGTTCATTCTCGGTGGGTTGTACAAGACGATTTAAATTATAGCTTAATTAATGCTAGTTTCGGCAGAGTTAGTTCGGTTACTATTGGTATTGTTGTTGCTATAGTTAATATTATTATTATTAATATATATATATATATATTGGTTTGTTTTCTTCTCTTCCTTCAAAAATACCCTGTCTTGAATGTAGGAAGTTCAGTACAACCGAGCATACCCAATCTATAACATCGAATAACCCAAGGGAAATCTTGATCTGCTGTTTTCCAGGGGAACTTATATCATGCATGTCGAAAAGCTAGTAGCAAATTTTTAATCTGGGTGCGGGCCGAATACTGATCATATTCGGTCGGGTCACCTATTGAAGAAGTCTGTTGTTTATTCAGACCTGAAACTTCTAGTGACATAGAAGCAACAACACTGATGATTCATCTAGATTTGGCACTTAAAGCTGTATTCTTAATAATGAATAGGGATCGCAGCTGTTAAAGGTCTTTCTTGAAACTGTAAAATTAATGCCTACTGACCTAGAGACAGAAAGTCTTATTAAAGAAAATTTATCAAGAGACACATTTTTCTTTAAGTCCTTCTATTATTTGCTTCATGCGTTTTCCTTTCTTTTACTCCTCCAGACACTGCAGCAGTCTATAGAAACGAAGAAGACATTGGAGCTTGCC
This sequence comes from Ascarosepion bandense, assembly GCA_037127315.1. NCBI lineage: Eukaryota > Metazoa > Mollusca > Cephalopoda > Sepiida > Sepiidae > Ascarosepion > Ascarosepion bandense. The sequence goes on from JBBBDQ010000984.1 coordinate 2,241,398, forward strand.
TTCCTGGGCTTCTTGAAAAATATAATTTGGAAAGGAATAATATCTTTATTACCAGCAAATTAGGTAAGTAATTTGTTTGATTTCCCTGAAAATTGTTCTATAAATTCTAAACATCTGTAAATCATGAAATGTATTTTTTATCCTAATATGTATATATATATATATATATATATATATATATATATATGAGGGTCATTCAATAAGTAAGATAAATTTTTCAGTATCAGGACTTCTAATAGAGATAGAAGCTTACTTTATTTTAATTTTTTTCCTTTACTTCTTTTTCAAAGGGATTTAATTTTTTTGCAGATTGAAAAATAATACTTTGAGAGTTTTGGAGATTAACAAAGATGGCTAACCAAGAAGCATGCTCCAGGATTGAACAGAGGTCAGTTATCAAGTTTTTGGCTGCTGAAGGGTGCAAAACCAGCTGAAATTCATAGGAGAATGCCAACTGTGTATAGTGCCACATGTTTCAGCCAACAAAAATGTCTATAAGTGGGCTAAATTGTTTAAAGAAGGATGGAGCAGTGTTGAGGATGAAAACAGCCTGGGAGGCCTACAGAAGTGAGGTCTCCTGAGGTGATCGAATCAGTCAATGACCTCATTCAGTCTGACAGAAAGATGACAGTGGATGACATTGCAAGGACTTTGAGCCTATATGTTGGGACAGCACACAAAATTGTCCATGATGACCTTACCTACTTAAAGGTCAGCTGTTGGTGAGTGCCAAAGGTGCAGACCATCAATGAGCTGGGATAGGAATTGCTCCTTCATCCCCCTTACAGCCAAGACCTTGCCCCTTCAGGCTTTCACCTGTTTGATTCCACGAAAATGTTCACGAGAGGCACGAAGTTTGAAAGTGACAATGAATTCCAAAGTGCTGTGAGCAATTGGCTGAGACATCAGTCCAAAGATTTTTATGCTGAGGGAATATGGAAGCTTGTGCACAGATGGGAAAAGTGTGTGACATTGCTGAGAGACTGTTGAAAAAAAAGAAGTAAGCCTCTATCTGTGTTAGAAGTCCTTATAATGCCTCCGGGCCGCCTTGTGTTCGCCGAACGTAAGGGGCCTTTAGACATTTAGCATTTAACTCCTGCCGAGAGTCAAGACTCTGAGTCGAAGTACATTTCAAAACAGGTTTATTGAAACTCGGACAAGGTAAAAAAACTGAAAGAAAGAGAAAGACATTGTTTAGGAAAACAATATAACAACAAATGAATGGAAGGGTCGTAAAAGTTCAAGGAAGGAGAAAACATTCAAGTGGAGCTGCGTAACGGCGAGTTCAGAGAAGAAAAATGGAAAGTCTGCACGTGGGGGAAGATGAACACGGTTCGTTTAAAAAAGGGGGAAAATATTGCGAGATAAATTCAGTCTGTATTTGGGAAAGGAAAAAAGATAAAGCTTACCGGAGATGTCGAAGGGATTTAGGATAACAGAAAGAAAGAAAGAAGGCGCATGCCGTCCGCACGCCGTCAGCGAAGCTGTCGAAAAGGCCAGCGTACCGGCGGAAGTAACCGGAGTAAGGTGAGAGAGACCCTTTGGATAGGAGGGCTGGAAGGGAGGTAAGCCGTAGCAGACTGGTAACATGATAGTCCTTATACCAAAAAATACACCTTATTTATTGAATGACCCTTGTCTGTGTATATATATATATATATATATATATATAGGCAGTAAAGATTGGTAAATGATCTGAGAAGATCCTAGTAATATCATTTAAATATTAAAACTGATTCATCAGAGAGCTCAATATAAATTTAATTTTTTTTACAGAGCAGATATTTTTTTCATCTGTAAATTCAGATAATATTGGTGGGGGTGAATAGCTATTTCAACATGTCAGTTTGAGACATGCATTGTCAATTCCGTTCACTCAAAGAATGAAGAAAAATTCTTATGCCAGAAGCAGGGGCTAGTAAAGGAAGGAGTCGGGAATGTTGGTTACTATAGGTTTAAGCCAAGGGGAATTCCCTTTTGGTAGTGGGGGCATGTGCTAGGTAGGAGGGAAAAAGTTCATCAAATTTTAAAATCTAATTTATGTAAAAGGCAATTTTTATTATAAATAAATGGAAGGAGATATTTATTGGAATTTAAATTTATTTATTGGGTTAGTAAAGGAGTGCCTGTGTGTTTAAAAATCTTTGTTTCCGAATTCCCGCCAAAATTCCATTGTAAACATATTTTTCCTTGTTTTTCTTAGGGTAGATGGTAACTTGATAGATCACATTTGTTGATCTACAATTACCTTCAACTGAACAGATTTATACACACTGGCACAATTTTACTAACCCTAATTTAAGGTATCAGACAGCCCTCTCCCAAAAATACTAGAAATTGAAAGAGAATGGCCTAAACCCACAGATAAAGTGGAAGCTGATAGGCATGGTACATACTCCTAATAGCTTAGGTGATAGATGTAATCTATGTTTAACAGAAATCAAGATTTTGAAATTTCCATATCAGAATGTACTTCTGAATAAATGTAAAGAAATCATTAGTATGTGTTGTCACTGCAATAAATTTAAATTTCAATAAATATTAGGTTGTCTCAAAAGTTCGTAAACACTTACAAAATGGGTCTATCCGGACCAGCACAATCGAGACAAGTGATGGGTTCAGAAAGGGCAAGAGACACTGTCGGTTCCAAAACAAGATCGATTCAGCAAGAAAGTCATGTTGTGCGTTTGGTGGAACTTTGAAGGAATTGTGCATTTTGAGTTGGTTCCGAATGGTTGTGCCATCAGTGCCAAATTTTACTGTCAGCAACTTGAGTGGGTCTACGAAAAGTTGAAGCAAAAGTACCCGGCTCTGATTAACCGAAAGCGTGCTATGTTGCAACAGGACAATGCCAAGCCACACACCGCCAGCATAACCAAAGACAAGTTTGAAGAGCTGGATGGCGTTGAGGTTCTACCACATCCAGTCTACAGTCCTGACTGTGCTCCATCAGATTACGGCCTTTTCCGCTCAATGCAACACTTTCTGAAGGGCCGCCGTTTCGACTCATTTGATGAAGTTGAGGAAGCGTGTCAAGAATTCTTTGATTCGAGGCCGGCTGAATGGTACTTTGACCAGATCCGAAAGCTTGCAGATCAATGGCAGAAAGTCTTGGAAAATGATGGTCTTTATTTTGAGCAATAAGTTTTGTTGTTTTTGCGAGTAAAATTTCAATTTTTTGCAAGTGTTTACGAACTTTTGGAACAACCTAATATCTTCTTTTTCCATTTATTCAGAATAGAAATTGCCTTTTATATAAATTAGATTTTAGAATTTGGTGAATCAGTAACCTTTTCCCTCCTATGTACCACTGCTAACTCAATGGTCAAACCACATGCCTCACACTACCAAAAGGGAATTTACTACTATGATTCCCCTCGGCTTAACCCTAACCCTAACCAACTTTCCCCACCCCTTCTGTTACTTGCCCCTGCTTCTGGCATAAGAATTTTTCTACATTCTTTGATTGAACAGGGTTGATAATGCATGTCTCAAACTGACATGTTGAAATAGCTATTCCTCCTAAATATTGTCTGAATTTACTGATAAATAAATATATATAAATTTCAGAACACCAAAAACAGAAATTAATTGCGAATGAGAGCAGAAAGACTGTGTAGCTCTTTTGTGAATTCACCCCAAATAAAGTTATTTATTGTAAATATTAATTCAAGAAATTATAAATCATAGTTTGTCTATGCATCTGAGATGAGGTAGTATTTACATTATTCGGACTGTTGTCCTCATCTTTATTGCCATGTTTATGATGTTTTGGCCATTGTATACTCGGGCCGTGTGTCCTCAAGGTCACATGGCCCAATGGATATAGTTATTGGTCAGTTCCAGTGACTTGAGTCGTGAGTTCAATACCTGGCTACAGCAGTAGTGAACAAATAACTTAGCAAGTTGAGTTAAAGGGAAATAACTACGTGGCATCTGGAAGTGGCACCGCACATGGAATGAAAATGATATACTCTAGTGATCGAAATGAAGGGTTCGGTTTGAAATTCCTAGCAGTATAAAGCTAGAGTGTACAATGCCCAAAACGTAAACAGGGCAATAAAGATGATAATAGTTCGAACAATGTAAATTAAGTATCTCCTCTAAATTGCTAAAAAAACAGCATTGTATGAATAAAGAAGGCACCAAAGTTAATAAAAATGAACATTTTTCTTCAAAATGTTTATATTATTATTAAGAGGAAAGATCAAAGTACTTTTTAATTATTTAAAAAAAAATTTTAATCCCTTCTAACACATTCGGAATTTTGGTTAAAAAATCTTGTTTTGATTTGAATTAGCGAATAACCAAATCATTCTGAGAGATTAATTGAGATTTTTTTTATGGTGACAAACAAATTAATTTAGAAATTCTTTCAAAAATCAAATAACTGACGGATTTTAATGAAACTTTCACAAATGAATGAAATTAATTTTGAAATTATCTAAACTTATTTATAAATAGAACTTTATCTCTGTGTGTGTGTGTGTGTGTGTATGTGTGTGTGTGTGTGTGTGTCCATTACCTATAGACTCCGAAATGGCTGGACCGATTTTCTTGAAAAATTACCCAGTTGTACTATAAGCATCTGCAAGTGTTCTTAGCTAGGTGTTCTTGTCGAGGCACCTCCGATAAATATCGAAAATTGATAATCGAAAAAATTGGGTTATAGAAGGAGTGGTCCAATTTTAATCAAATTTGATACACTCATAGACAAAGACATAAGAAACTATATTCAGAAGTTTCAAGGTTGCAGTTCTTACAATAGTGCAGAAAATCGATAATATATATATAAAAGGCAAGATGTTTGTGTATGTGTGTCTGTATGTCCTTTAGACTGAGCTCCAGGACCATGGATTAATTTTAAAGCTTTCATTACACCCAAGTAACACCGGGCTATACTGCTAGTTATTTTTAAAAATCTTGGTAAAATATTTTTTCTTCTTTTTTTTAACATCTGTTACTCTCCGCCATGTAAATTCATGAAATTCAAGAAATTAAATTTTGTAGAAATTAAATTGGTTTTATTAGTTAAATACAGGACTCATTAGGGAATGTGAACTATCTTTTTGAAAAATTTTGCCTCTATTTCCAGAAATCTGCTTCCAATAGTAAAATAAAAAATGCAATATAATGATGACATTATTTATTTTGCTAAGCTTTTAATTGCTTGAATAAATAATATAAATTAAGCACGTTATAGTCTGAAGAAAAAAACATTTTTTCAATTAATAATGGAATTTTAAAAGAATTGTTTTCTTTTTCTTTTTTTTAAAATTCTAATTATAATAATTTTTAAAATTTCAGAAATATTTTTTTTCAAATTCAAAGATGTGGTGGGGTTAGTTTATAAATTATTAAGCAAAGATTATATTTAGTAATTGAAAATTAAAGTTTAATACACATATTACCTCCCTATTTTTAAAATAATTTTTTTTTTTTTTTGTATGGTAATTTCTATGTGCAAATTAAAGTCATGTGTATCAAAGTTTCTTCCCTTTACTGGAAAAAATTTGTATAATTATGTCACTTGTGATTGCCATCATATCTGGCATCCATAAATCTGTCAACACATATGGTGAAAAGGTCACAAAGTTGAACTCTGTGTTTAAGAAATAGTTTTATTCTAAATTTCATGCTATTAATAAGTAATACTTGTGCAAATCAGATTAATTTAATGTTAAATTTGCTAATTTTTCAAAAAATGTTGATTGATTTATAGTTCTATCTCCTTAATTATGCTTTCTTCTTCTCATATTATTATAAGTCCTATGCTAACAGTTCCTTCTCTCGCTTGTGGAACTCTCTTCCGGCTTCTTGCTTTCCACTCAACTTTGATCTTTAAAAATTTAAATGCAATGTCAATCGTTTTCTTCTGTTTTAATTCCTGTTCTTTTATTGTTCTCTCTCCTTAATTATGTTTTCTTCTTCTCATATTATTATAAGTCCTATGCTAACAGTTCCTTCTCTCGCTTGTGGAACTCTCTTCCGGCTTCTTGCTTTCCACTCAACTTTGATCTTTAAAAATTTAAATGCAATGTCAATCGTTTTCTTCTGTTTTAATTCCTGTTCTTTTATTGTTCTCTCTCCTTAATTATGTTTTCTTCTTCTCATATTATTATAAGTCCTATGCTAACAGTTTCTTCTCTCACTTGTGGAACTCTCTTCCAGCTTCTTGCTTTCCACTCAACTTTGATCTTCAAAAATTTAAATGCAATGTCAATCGTTATCCTCTGTCTTCTTAATTCCTGTTCTTTTATTGTTCTCTCTCCTTAATTATGTTTTCTTCTTCTCATATTATTATAAGTCCTATGCTAACAGTTTCTTCTCTCGCTTGTGGAACCCTCTTCTGGCTTCTTGCTTTCCACTCAACTTTGATCTTTAAAAATTTAAATGCAATGTCAATCGTTTTCTTCTGTTTTAATTCCTGTTCTTTTATTGTTCTCTCTCCTTAATTATGTTTTCTTCTTCTCATATTATAAGTTCTATGCTAACAGTTTCTTCTCTCGCTTGTGGAACTCTCTTCCGACTCCTTGCTTTCCACTCAACTTAGATCTTCAAAAATTTAAATGTTAATCATTATCTTGTCTTAATACCTACTCTTTTGTTGTCCTCTCTCCTTAATATATTTTCTCATATTCTCTGACACTCAGTAACCACCTTGTGTCTTAGTGACTTTATTGCCTGCCTTTGGTTGAAATGATTAAAAAAAATCTCTTCACAAAAATGAGAATATTAATCTGAAAGAATGAATGTTTAATTGTAAAAGTGCCTCATTTTAATCTAGATAGAAAGAAGAGCAAGAGAGAGAGAGAATGAGATTAGGTAAAAACAATAAAGATCAAGAGACTAGTCATTTTGAACATTCTTTTAGAAATATAAAAAAATTCTAGAACAGTGGTTCCCAACCTTTTTTGTCCTGTTCCCCCTTGTGGACCCCTACAACGGAAGAAGTTAAACCAGCAAAAATAAAAGATTTTTCTGTAAAAAAATATCTTCATGTAAAATACTCTGCGTTATTATGCTGATTAAGCTTAAAACTTACTCGTATCAAATCAAAAAACATTTCATTCAGCCCTCATTTATTTAAGTAAAACACCGAGTAAAAATGTTATGTTAATGTTGTTATAGTTGTAGGTATTGTACACAAAAACTATCTTTATAAAACTGGCTTTATTTTTGAGCTTACGAGCGAATGTATGAATAAAAAAATCATAAAACCTGTATAAATGAAACACATGTATGAAAAAAAAAACACTAAAAAATCTAAAAACAGAAGTGAATGAAACTTTTTATTTATTGAAAAAAAAGTATTTTACTCTATATTTCTCGATGGGATTTTAAAAAACTGTGCTAAGTCAAGAAGGGAGTGACTTAGAAGCCAGAGCTTTCTGATGAATGAAACAGTGTACGCCAATGCATCTTACGCAAGTTTGAAACTATGGATAAAATTATAGGGTGTGCACCACACATCTAGCACATTCTGAGTATATGCTGATACGAATTAGAATCTTTTGGACCCTAGAAATTTTTTCATAGATTACTAGGGGTCCATGGACTCCTGGTTGGGAACCAGGGTTCTATAATGAAAGTTATCTTACTGCAAGAAAAACCAGATTGCGTTGTTTAGAAACTTAAAATTGTTGCTCTGATAAAACATTTTCAAAACCATACATTTATTCCTTTTTTTAACATCAAAAAAATAAAATGTTTATTTCTTTTTTTATTTTCTTTCAGGCCCCAAAGACCAGGGACGAGAGAAATGTCGAGGTGCCATTAATCAGTCTTTGTCTCATCTACGTACAAATTATCTTGACTTGTATCTTATCCATTGGCCCGGAACCCAGCAGATGAAACCGCATGATAAACAACAAAAAGAATTACGAAAACAAAGTTGGTTTGAACTGGAATCATTTGTTAATGAAGGTAATTTGCATTTACCTAATGGCATCATATTTTTTTTAGTGGGTGGGGAATAAGAGAAAGGAAAGTAAAAGAAGAGGTTTCAAGAATATGGTGATTGATGTTGCATTTAAATTTTTGAAAATCGTAACTGACAGTGGAGCAAGAACATTCCAGAGGTAAGAAATGCGAGAAAAGAAACCGTTAGAATAGAACTTAGGGTTACGTCTTAGTATTTTAGCATATGGTTAAATGATGTTATTGTTATGTGTAATAAATTGTGTCATGGAGGCATCACCCTACTACTACATATACGACGAATGACCATTAGTCTAAACGAGGTTCCAATCAAAAATCGAAAACTGTTATATAGGCTACATTGGAACCTCGTTTAGACTAATGGTCATTTGTGGTCGAGAGGTCTAAGACATGCCAGATCACATGGTAGCTTTCCCTATGTGGATAGGGGTCGCAGGTTCGAATCCTGCCGAATGACACACATTTTCATAATTAAAATTTATCGTAAATAATCAAGCCAGTAGATATAGATATATAATACTGTTTAATTAAAAACAGAATATCTACTTAAATACAAGTATCGATAAAAAATAATGTTTCAGACAAATCATTTCATATATATATATATATATATATATATATATATATATATGTAACCAGTTTTGTTAATCTTCGTTAATTTCTGTAACATGTTTACATTTGTGGACGTTACAATACATTTCGGAGCAGATATGATTATTATGATGAATTTGAAAATTGTGTTATATAAGCTTGATTTGACTTCGTTTATACTGTTCGTCATTTGTGGTCAAGAGGTCTAAGACATGCCAGATTAGTTGGTGGCTTCCCCTATTTTGATAGGGCTCGCAGGTTCGAATTCTGTCAAATGACATACATTTTCATAATAAAAATTTATCGTAAATAATCAGGCCGGTAGAAATAAATATATAATACTGTTTGATTATAAACAGAATATCTACTTAAATACGAGTATCGATCAAACAAATAATTTCATATATATCTATATATCTATATATACTTTTTTTATATTAGGTAAAATCAGAGCCATTGGAATTTCTAATTACCAACCTGAGCATTTAAAAGAACTCTTAGAATATTGTAATATACGTCCAGCAGTTTTTCAGGTAAGTTTTAGGACTTTTTCGAAATCTGCACAAACATATCAAATTAACTCTTTCTTTGTGGAACAGACTCCTGAGAGGATGCTTCCTTGACAACTCCAATCTTAATCTATTCTACTTGTCGTCATAATACTCTTACTTCACGTGTGTCTCTTGCATGAGCCCTGCTGATATCTAATCTAGTCTTCAAAATACTTTCCCCTTCCTTTATGACAATCTCAATCAGTAATCTTCTACTTTGAGTGGCACTTGTGCCTTGTATTGGAAGAACTGTCTACATTCGGTTTACTTCTCACTGGTGATTTTCTAAGCATAGCTTAGATGTGGCATAAAGCTTGCAAATATGGGACACCTAGTGAGGGTCAAACTGACTACAGCAGGAAAATCTGCACATCAAAGCATGATTTATAATAGCTTCTTCTATGTGCCCTGTCCTTTCAGGACATAGGCGATCATGGCTTTCCACATCTCTCTATCCTTAGCACGCTTTCTCCTGTTACACCACGTAACCCCAATTCTGTCATCCACCTGATCAGGCACTTCAAATATGTTAGCTGCTGCCTTCCACTGTCTCTTTTCCTTCTGTCTGGCCTGTCAGTATCAGATTCTCCAAGCCTTCCTTCCTCATTGTATGTCCCAAGAATTTCAGTTGTCTCTTTCTGATGCTCAGTATTAATTTCCTTTTCATTTCCATTCTTTCCAAAACCTCATCATTGCTCACATGCTCGGTCCATGATATCCGCAGCATCCGCCTGTAGAACCACATTTCATCTGTTTCAAGTTTTTTCCTCATCTTCGGTGATATTGTCCAGCATTCACTGCCATATTGAAGAACTGACATCACATCGCAATCCAGTACTCTCTTCTTTGTTTCTAGTGAAAGTTTCCTGTGTCTTAGTACTTTACTCAGCTTCTGGAACGCGTCCTTCGCCATGCCAGTTCGCCTTCATTTCTCTGTGTTGTACTTTCCATCTCCTGTTAAACACTTCCTAGATATTTAAATTTTTGTACTTGCTTGATTCTAGTATCCCCCACTTGTATTTGGCATTTTGGGTTGCTCTTTTTCACAATACCTTTAAAATAATTGGCAATATTTAACTTTCATGCCTGCAAATATAAGACGGTTATTCTCTTAACACCACGGGAAACACAATCGTCATAATTTATATTATATTCTTCATATTCTTCATATATTCTTCATATATTCTTCATATTCTTCATATATTCTTCATATTCTTCATATTCTTCATATTCTTCATATTCTTCATATTCTTCATATATTCTTCATATATTCTTCACATTCTTCATATATTCTTCATATTCTTCATATATTCTTCATATTCTTCATATATTCTTCATATTCTTCATATTCTTCATATTCTTCATATTCTTCATATATTCTTCATATTCTTCATATTCTTCATATATTCTTCATATTCTTCATATTCTTCATATTTTCTTCATATTCTTGTATTCTTCATATATTCTTCATATTCTTCATATATTCTTCATATTCTTCATATTCTTCATATTCTTCATATTCTTCATATATTCTTCATATTCTTCATATATCTTTCATATATTCTTCATATTCTTCATATTCTTCATATTCTTCATATTCTTCATATTTTCTTCATATTCTTCATATTCTTCATATTCTTCATATTCTTCATATTCTTCATATATTCTTCTCATATTCTTCATATATTCTTCATATATTCTTCATATTCTTCATATATTCTTCATATTCTTCATATATTCTTAATATCCTTCATATTCTTCATTTTCTTCATATTCTTCATATTCTTCATATTCTTCATATTCTTCATATTCTTCATATTTTCTTCATATTCTTCATTCTTCATATATTCTTCATATTCTTCATATATTCTTCATATTCTTCATATTCTTCATATATTCTTCATATTCTTCATATATTCTTCATATTCTTCATATATTCTTCATATTCTTCATATTCTTCATATATTCTTCATATTCTTCATATATTCTTCATATTCTTCTGCTATATATTCTTCATATTCTTCATATATTCTTAATATCTTTCATATTCTTCATATATTCTTCATATTCTTCATATTCTTCATATTTTCTTCATATTCTTCATATTCTTCATATTCTTCATATTCTTCATATTCTTCTATATTCTTCATATATTCTTCTATATTCTTCATATTCTTCTGCATATTCTTCATATATTCTTCATATTCTTCATATTCTTCATATTTTCTTCATATTCTTCATATTCTTCATATGTTCTTCATATTCTTCATATATTCTTCATATTCTTCATATATTCTTAATATTCTTCATATTCTTCATATTTTCTTCATATTCTTCATATTCTTCATATATTCTTCATATTCTTCATATTCTTCATATATTCTTCATATTCTTCATATTCTTCATATTCTCTTCATATTCTTCATATATTCTTCATATTCTTCTTCATATATTCTTCATATTCTCTCTCATATTCTTCATATTCTTCATATTCTTCATATTCTTCATATTCTTCATATTCTTCATATATTCTAAATATTCTTCATATTCTTCATATTTTCTTTCATATTCTTCATATTCTTCATATATTCTTCATATTCTTCATATATTCTTAATATTCTTAATATTCTTCATATTCTTCATATTTTCTTCATATTCTTCCTATTCTCTTATATATTCTTCATATTCTTCATATTCTTCATATATTCTTCATATATTCTTCTATATTCTTCATATTCTTCATATATTCTTCATATTCTTCATATATTTTCTTCATATTCTTCATATTCTTCATATATTCTTCATATTCTTCATATATTCTTCATATTCTTCATATTCTTCATATTCTTCATATATTCTTCATATTCTTCATATACTCTTCATATTCTTCATATTCTTCATATATTCTTAATATTCTTCATATTCTTCATATTCTTCATATATTCTTCATATATTCTTAATATTCTTCATATTCTTCATATTCTTCATATATTCTTCATATTCTTCATATTCTTCATATTTTCTTCATATTCTTCATATATTCTTCATATTCTTCATATTATTCTTCATATTCTTCATATATTCTTCATATTCTTCATATATTCTTCATATTCTTCATATATTCTTCATATTCTCTTCATATTCTTCATATTCTTCATATATTCTTCATATTCTTCATATATTCTTCATATTCTTCATATTCATATATGCCATATTCCTTTACGATATAGGCAGTCAGGGCCTTCCACATCTCATTCTCCCTTGTATCTCTTAATAGCCTTTCTCTTGTTACTCCTCCCAAACCCTCTTCTGTCAGGGTTAGAGTTTTCAAGAAAATCGGTTCAGCTGTTTCGGAGTCTATAGGTAATGGACACACACACACACACACACACACACACACACACACACACAAAGTTCCATTTATAAATAAGTTTAGATTCTTGAAGATAACCAATCTATTAAATAAATAATGTTGGAAGTCATATTTTGTAAACTCTCAAAAATAAAGAAAAGAGAGTTATATAAATTCAGTTTCATGTGCTTCGGTTTTATTAAAATTCTAATCATTGCTTTTTTAAGATGATAAATGTTGCCAAGGAAGTCAGTGGTGTATACTGCAATGGCGGTGTCAGGGGTAATAACTGGCTTTTTGACACACCATATTTTTATCTAGATTATTGCAAAAAACAAAACAAAACAAAACACAGCAATGTTTAACCTTCATGCCCAGAAAAAATGGTGTAACAAAAGGGGCAGTTATTGCCTTGACACCACAATTACTGTCTACACTTTTGACTCCCTCGGCAAAGTTTATTTAAAAGATTATAAAAGTATGCGAAACAAGTATAATGTGATGTTTATTATTTGCCATTTTATCACGAAATAAATTTGAAATGGAATCTTTATCTTCAAAGATTTATAAAAAGATTACAGAATTATCAAATTATGAAAGAGGAACAGATGTCCTCGTTCTATTAATTCATTAATAGAACGAGAGCAAAGGAAAGAAATGTCTGAAAAATGAATTTTTTTCAAAAGATTATAATTACAGTTCCTCATCGTAACACTTTCATTAAAATTTTCTTTTTCGGACTTTTTTATAAATATATATTTACATAATTTTATATTCTTGTAAATATGAAATTATTTTTGCAAATAAACAATCTAATAAATAAATGCCTTTGTTGTAAATTCTCAAGCATAAAGAAAAAGTATATAAATTCACATTCATGTGTTTTGGTTTTATTAAAATTCTAATCACTGTATAAAAAAAAAAATTAATATATTTGTTTGTTTCAAGGTTTAACGACCTATCAATCCTTATGGGATCATTTAAGGTCATAACAAATGTTTTTGGGTAAGGTTATATTATTTTTACAGAATTTTGGAAGCTGTCTTGCTTTTTAAACTTTTCCATTGCTTTCAAGTTGTACTACTTTTTAAATTTTTCAACTGGTGAGGGTCAGATCTATTTTTGATCTTCGGATCTTTACTTAGATTATATTTTGTTATATAGTTTGATCTTTTTGAGGAAGGTTAAAATAGTATTAGAGTTTATTTTTTCGAAAAGATCTTTCAGGTTGTTAACATTATAGAGGGATTGCCGGATATATGTAAAATCACTGCAGTCAAGTAGAACATGTTTTACTGTATAGGGTTCTTGACATGCAATGCATTCAGGAGGTTCTTCATTTTTTAGGAGATAAGAATGGGTTATGTGTGTATGTCCTATTCGAATACGGGATATAATCACTTCTTCCTTGCATGATTTACTGGGTTCTGATAGTTGTTTCTTTAGGATGGGTTTGATTTTAAATAATTTGTTGTTTTGACAGTTGTTCTAGGTTTCTTGCCATTTCTTTAAAATATAATTCTTGTTTAAGGGTTTATAGTCTATGTATGGAACCTTTGTTACTTATGTCACATTTAAGGAGTTTTTTGCAGTCACATCGGCTTTCTCATTTCCATGAAATCCAGAGTGACTGGGAATCCAACAGAAAATGATGAATTTGTTTTGTGAAATGACATGTAGTCTATATAAAAGTTTGATGATCAAAAGATTGTTTAAATTAAATATATAAACATTGCTGAGGGAGTCAAAAGTGTGTACAGTAAAAGCGAATTTAAGAGGAAAACCATCCTTTTGACTTCTTGTATTTTTGCGGGTACAAAGATTAAACATTTCTAAATAGTCTAACTTGAAAAATTTAAATTTTCAGTCAAATTAAATCCTGGTTTCTAAGTAATTTTTAATTCAGTACAAATTGTCAAGAAAAATTCCTTGAGTTTCTCAAAAGAGAATTAAGATATAAAAGCAAAGAAACATTTTTGGCTAATCAGCATTTTCTCCATCAGTCATAGTGGCATACCAGTGATAATACTTTACTAATAATAAGTGAGAATAGAGCATAAATATAGTAACACTTTGAAAATGTAATATAAATTTTGTCAATAGAAAATGACTTGATATTTACTGAAAACTCTGTGGAATAAATCCGCTGCTAAGAAAGTCGGTTCTTTGTGTAGGGCCAGGAAGTTTTTTCCACCTGAATCCTGCACATATATAAATCTACCATCCGCCCGTGCATTGAATACTGCTGCCATATCTGGTCGGCTGCTCCTGCTATCCATCTAGGTGTCCTTGACAAAATCCAACGGAGTATCTGTAATGTGATCGATCTCAACTTGGCAGCTCGGATGCAGTCACTTTCTCACCGTTGCAATGTGGCTTCCCTGTGTCTCTTCTACAAATACTTTCACGGCTTCTGCTCCAATGAACTTAGCTTACTGGTGTTTCCTGTATATAAATTTACTTGATTCACAAGATTAGCGACTAGGTCACACCCTTTTACTGTGAAACCAATAAAATGTAAACCTAAATTCTACTCCAGCAGCTTCTTTTCTCGCACTTCCCACCTGTGGAATTCCCTTCCATTTACTTGCTTTCCCAACAGCTACAATCTCCAAGAATTTAAATGTAATGTCAATAGTCATCTTCTATCTCACTAACCTGCATCCCCTTTCTTATGCTTCTTTCTTTGTCTGCTCCACTCTCATCAGTATTCTCATCCTTTTCTTATCCACTTCCTGACACCCCCTATAACCTGTCACTCTTTCTCATAACTTTCCTTCTATGTAATCCCCTGCAAAACAGTGGCAGTAAAATGCCTTGCTTGGGGCGATATGATTAAAAAAAAAATTTCTACACTATTATAATGCAGATATAAAGTGGGGGGTCAATTTTACATGACAATCAATATATACACTGATCCCTCACTTTATGACCACATTTATCCTTCTCTCAACCACTTCCTGAGACCTGCTATAACCTGTCACTCTTTCTTATAACTCTCCTCCTATCTAACCCCCTGCAAAAGAGTGGCAGTAAACTCCGTTGCTTGGGGCAATATGATTATTAAAAAAAAAATTATAAAAAATATTTTTCATCCCCACTTTTTTTTTTTTTTTTTTTTTTAAATAAGAATGAACATCATCCTCATCTCATCCAAAAAGAAGTCATGGATCTTTGTCATGAAAATGGAATCCACTACCAAGCATATTCATCTCTTGGAACTTCTGCCAAGAATAATTTGGTAAGTGTCAATTCCATCCATTTATAAAATTATTGGGTTTTTTTTTTAAGAAGTCTTTATCATTCCAAGACTTGATGTCGTTAGTCTGTTTCAACTAATCTCTTGTCTTCCTCAGGTAGACAGATCATATGGATTTTGCCGGTGAATGTGTTAATCACTTTTCTCAAACTATTGGATTTGATTTTTACATATTTGACTTTGTGCATTTCAGGTGTTGACAGACCCAGTCATTCAGGAGATTGCAAATAAACACAAAAAATCAGTTGCCCAAATTTTATTGCGGTGGGCTGTTCAACACAATATTGGTAAGTATTAACTTTACAGTTGACGAATTTCCGCAACTTAGACAAACGGAGTTAAAAAAGAAAATCATTTCATAAATCTTTGTCAAGACAATGCAGGACGTTATCTTTTTAGACTAATACCTTCATCTTTTATTGCAACATTTTGACTGCTACATCCTTCAGCCTTCATTGGGACAATTTTAAGACAAAGGCATCGAAAACGATTCTCCACAAGACAGGGTTTGGTATTTCAAAATATGGTTGAAGAATCAGTTGGTTAAATGCCATATATGATACACACTTGGGCGATCATGTCTCAAACAAGACATGACTGAATGGGCAGAAGATTATCTTGTGGTAGGTTGCCATGACTTTCTGCAATAGTCTGTCCAGCTATTCAACTCATAGCTATAAGAAAAGATGGCGTATTTGTGTGTAAGTGAATGCAACGAATTTGACTGGCTGGAGAAGACTGGAGTTAAAGCATTGCCGAGAAAACAAATTCTTTCTCTTGGAATTTTTGAGATGAGGAATTATCATTATTAGTGTTGCTATTCAATCTAGCACATATATCTTGACTGGTATTCTCACAACATTTCAACCATTGTACCCTCTGGTTTTCTTCAGGACATGTTTTTGTTAAACTTCTTGCATTGTTGCTGGATTCAACACTTTCGATAAGATTTTTTTGATCTTGGTACGATTGACCTGCAAACAATTTTTGATAAAATTATGAGTAAATATTTGGGAAGCATTTTACCAGAAGACAGTGTGACACTAAAATCTAAAGGCATACGGGGACAGAGAAAGATGTTTTTCAAGTATAAAGAAACAGGAAAATGTCATTAGAAACAAAGAAAAAAGAGCTGAACTGTTACGTAATATCAGTCCTTCTATATGGCAGTGAATGCTGGACAATCTCCTCACAGATGAAGAAGAGACTTGAAGCAACAGAAACAAAGAAAAGACTACTGAACTGTTATGTAATATCAGTCCTCCAATATGGCAGTGATTGCTGGACAATCTCCTCACAGATGAAAAAGACTTGAAGCAAGAGAAACAAAGAAAAGAGTACTGAACTGTTACGTATTATCAGTCCTCCTATATGGCAGTGAATGCTGGACAATCTCCTCACAGATGAAGAAGAGACTTGAAGCAAGAGAAACAAAGAAAAGAGTACTGAACTGTTATGTAATATCAGTCCTCCTATATGGCAGTGAATGCTGGACAATCTCCTCACAGATGAAGAAGAGACTTGAAGCAACAGAAACAAAGAAAAAGTCTACTGAACTGTTACGTAATATCAGTCCTCCTATATGGCAGTGAATGTTGGACAATCTCCTCACAGATGAAGAAAAGACTTGAAGCAACAGAAACAAAGAAAAAGTCTACTGAACTGTTACGTAATATCAGTCCTCCTATATGGCAGTGAATGTTGGACAATCTCCTCACAGATGAAGAAGAGACTTGAAGCAAGAGAAATATGGTTCTACAGAAGGATGCTAAGGATACCACAGACTGAACGTGTGAGCAACAAAAACATTTGAGAGAAAATGGAAACAAAAAGGACACAACACCAGGAAGAGGCACTTGAAATCTCTGGGGCATGTAATGAGGAAGGGAGGTTTGGAAAACCTGATACTCTCAGGATGGATTGTGGCAAAGAGGGACAGAGGAAAGTGGTGCATTATAACTTGAGTAAGTAGATGGTAGAACAGGTTTGGGAGAAATAACAGACAATTTACTAAAAGCTACAAGAGACTGGAAGATGTGGAGGGCCATAATTACCAATATCCTGAAGAAACAGAGTAGAAAACAACAAACTACTCACAACTGTTTTCCATACTTAGCGGCAATACCTCCATATTAGGGGAGATAACTCGTTAGTTAATAAGTTTTAGTTACCTTTTGTATTGCATGTCCATTCCATTAAATTACAGCCTGAGACTTTTCAGCACCACCAGATCTTGCAACTCAACTCAAAATTGCCCTTTTCTGTTTCTTTTATTTTTTTTTAAATGATGAAATATTCATCCAGTACAAGGCCTCAGAACCACTCAAGCTAGTGCATTATTAAATTTTTATTTTTATTTTTTTATAATCATATTGCCCCAAGCAAGGCATTTTACTGCAACTGTTTTGCAGGGGGTTACATAGAAAGAAAGTTATGAGAAATAGTGACAGGTTATAGGGGGTGTCAGGAAGTAGGTAAGAGAAGGATGAGAATACTGATGAGAGTGGAGTGGACGGAGAAAGGAGCATGAGAGAGGATGCAGGTTAGTGAGATAGGAGATGACTATTGACTTTACATTTAAATTCTTGTAGATTGTAGCTGTCGGGGAAAACAAGTAAATGGAAGGGAATTCCACAGGCAGGAAGTGCGAGAAAAGAAGCTGCTGGAGTAGAATTTGGGCTTACATTTTATTGGTTTCGCAGAAAACGGTGGGACCTAGTTGCTAATCTTGTGACTCGAGTAAATTCAGATATAGGGGACACCAGTGAGTTAAGTTCGTCAGAGCAGAAGCTGTGAAAGTATTTGTAGAAGAGACACAGGGAAGCCACATTGCACCGGTGAGAAAGTGACTTTATCTGAGCTGCCAAGTCAGGATCAATCACATTACAGATTTTCTGTTGGATTTTGTCAAGGACACCTAGGTGGATAGCAGGAGCAGCCGACCAGATATGGCAGCAGTATTCAATGCATGGGCGAATGGTAGATTTATATACGTGCAGGATTGTTTCAGACAGGAAAAATTTCTTGGCCCTACACAGAGAACTGACTTTTTTAGCAGTGGATTTAGCTATAGATTCTATATAGTCATTCCACTTGAGGTCTGTTGTGAGAGTTAACCCGAGGAGGTGCAGTGTTTTGCTTTCAGGGAGACTAGCCTGATCCATGCTAATAGGGGAGTAGGTGCAATTGTCTGTGATGGTTAATAGATAGCAGCTTTGTTTTGGAAGCATTAAAATTCATGAGGTGGTTGTATCAGCATAGGAGGGAAAAGTAAGCGCAAATTATGAGGATATGTGGGATAGATAATAGTTAACTCAAAACTTGAAGGGTTTAAGCTTGCAGTGCTCAGCGAAGCATCCTCTTGGGAGTGTCTCACAAAATAGCTGTCCAAATGAGATTTTCTTTTTATTAATCGAATCAAAGTAACGAGGATAATTCATCCTTGTGTATCATATTAAAACATCAATTCCCATACAATCACCAAAGTTGAACAGCATCAAGCTTGGTCACTACCTAAATGGGTGACTACTCGGGAATATCAGTTATTGTAAATTGGATGTCGGGTTATACAATGTATAACAACTTGGAATTGAAAATTGGATAGCTGAGTTCCAATTCCAGTTGGGTTTGTTATTTTCACTAATGAGCAAATATTTTTTTCAAAAGGTGGAAAACAACCTCTCCTTCCCCAGCTATGGGTTAATAAGTAAGACTTGTATCAATAAATTATTATTATCGCCAAAAGATTTACAATGTAAAAGATATTTTCTGGCTTTAAATAATCTGCAAAAGATTTGATAAACCATGAAAAAATGAATCAACGCTGGAAACTAGAATGTGAACAATCAAACCTTGTAAATTGAATAAAGAGTTAAGGGGCAGTTCAAAATTCTGAAAAGGTTAACAAGTACAGAGGTAAGCACCCGAAGAAAGTGATTAACAATTGAGATGAACGTACTGAAGAAGGACAGGTAGGTGCAATAGTTGAAACATATGTGCAATAACCAAGATGAGTATGTCTCATAAGTGACATGACTGACTGGGCAGAAGATTATCCCGCAGTAGGTTGCCATTGCTTTCTGCGGTAGACTGGTTGCCGACCAAGGCTATAGAACCCAATCTGTCCTGCTATTTAACCCATAACTGAAAGTAATAGACGGATTAATAACTTTCCCAAGGGTATTTGTGTGTAAGTGAATGCAAATACGCATATATTGAGACTATACACTTGACTAATAAGTATTTATTTTGGTAAGTGTTATGGTTGTCCTCTTTACAGTGAATAGACTCTTCCTCCATCAATATAATACTAATCTGCATGACTTCCGGGATGCAGCTGTGAGGCAATCATGAGACAGTTGAGATGCATTGTAATTATATAGTACAGACGTACACTTCTAATTGCTGACTACTAACACTCGTATTTGTATATATGTTATGTTGAACCTACCTACCTTGTTTCCGGGTCTTCCTTCCTGGCCCAAACAGGCCACAACAACTTGGAAGAAGATTCGCCACAACAGTAAGTATCGCTAGAATCTTTAAAAATTTAAATGCAACATCAATTGCCATCTTCTATCTTCTTGAATCCAATTCATCTTTTATCCTTTCTTCAATACCCATTGTACCCAGTCTTTTCTCTTCCCTGATAACTACAATCTCCAAAAATTTAAATGCAACATCAATTGCCATCTTCCTGAATCCTGTTCATCTTTTATCCTTTCTTCAATTTCCTCTGTACCCAGTCTTTTCTCTTCCCTGACAGCTACAATCTCCAAAACTTTAAATGCAACATCAATTGCCATCTTCTTGAATCCTGTTCATCTTTTATCCTTTCTTCAATTCCCTCTGTACACAGTCTTTTCTCTTCCCTGACAGCTACAATCTCCAAAACTTTAAATGCAACATCAATTGCCATCTTCTTGAATCCTGTTCATCTTTTATCCTTTCTTCAATTTCCTCTGTACCCAGTCTTTTCTCTTCCCTGACAGCTACAATCTCCAAAAATTTAAATGCAACATCAATTGCCATCTTCTTGAATCCTGTTCATCTTTTATCCTTTCTTCAATTCCCTCTGTACAGTCTTTTCTCTCAGTGTAACCCTCTGTGCACTAGGAACGTTCCCACCTTTTTTTAAAAAAAAAAAAAGTCTAGTATATAAAACTTTGCTTTTGAATTTCTAATCAGGCAGAAACTTTTACACTGATCTAATATCATAATCAGATGTGCGTTGTGGTGCAGTGGATATCGACTCGGAATGGCAAATCAGGGAGCCGAGTTCAAATTCCTGTTGAATTCCTTACATTCACTTACACACAAATACCCTTGGGAAAGGTATTAATCCATCTCTTCCCTCCAGTTATGGGTTAAATTATAGGACAGATATGGGTTCTATAGCCTTGGCTGGCAACCAGTCTACTGCAGAAAGCAATGGCAACCTACTGCGGGATAATCTTCTGCCCAGTCAGTCATGTCTCTTTCAAGACATGATCACCCAAAGTGTGTATCACGTATGCCACTCAACTGATGAAATATCATTATCATAAGGCCTAGGTTAGACAGACTATGCAGGTTCGTTTCCTGTGCGCTAATTTAAATATGTGAAGAGGAGAGATTATAAATTCTCCTCTAAGGAGGTTATCTATATTTCGTTTATGTGACTACTTGTTTAAGTATCAGCCGCTAAGATATACTACTTTACAACCAGTTAAATCTTATCTAAAGAAAATTTGATCAAACAAATACTACTGTTTTAAAAAGTTTTTTTTTTTTTAATTATAGTTTTATCTCGTCTGAGCTCACAATTTTGTTTTTTATTAAAGAATTACAGCCATTGTCAAAACTGAAAAAAGCGACAAGTGAATCGTTTCTTGAAGGTTTCCGTTCCATTTTGCAGGTATTATTCCCAAGTCTACAAATCCAGAACATATTGCGGAGAACATGAACGTCTTCAACTTCAGCCTCAGTTCTGAAGATTTGGAAAAGATTGGTAAATTGGACAAACAACACCATTATTGCTGGAATTCTTTGGGAATTTGCTGATGGAGTGTTTGGCTTCGACTCAGGAAAGAGATTTCAAGAAACTCATAGTCTAGTCTTTTTTAAAATTCTTCTAAACAAGTTGTGTTAAATGATAGAGACAACATAGTCTTATACATTTTCTTTTGAATTTTTTCATATTTTCTGATTAGACTTTTTATTTCCGAATTATATTTGTATAAAAATTGTCCAAAGGTTGTCCTAGTATTTACGAACGTCATCGTTCATCATGAGAGACTATATTACAGCTTAAAAATCAAATATTGCCTTGTAGCAGGAAAAGTGTTACAACATTTTAAAAGAAAATAAACACTATAAAGAATTTTTAAATTCAAAGGCAGTAATAATATAAGCAACATGCACACGTGAAGATATGTGCTCACGTAGATGCGTGAATTATATGGAATACTTGGTCGTTAAAGATTTTAAATGCCGTAAATCTTCACGTGTGCATGTTGTTTACATTATTAATGCTTTGAATTTAAAAATTTTTTCATAACGTTTATTTATTTTCTTTTAAAATGTTGTAACACTTTTTCTGCTACAAGGCAATATTTGATTTTTAAACTGTAATATAGTCCCTGATGATGAACAATGACGCTCGTAAGTACTAGGACAACTTTTGGACAATTTTTATACAAATATAATTCGGAAATAAAATGTCTAATCAGAAAATATGAAAAAATTCAAAAAAAAATATGTAAGACTATATTGTCTTTATTGTTTAACACAACTTGTTTAATATATATATATATATATATATAGTAAAGTTGTTTAAAAGAAAAGATACTGCCAAAATATACGTAATTTTTAAAAAATTCTTATACACTGTTGTTGGGTTTGATTTCTTTATGAATTTTAATACAAAATATCTTTTTAATAAAAAAAAACAAAACACAACTGATTTTTGTATTGTCATTAATAAATGCTTATTATTATTATTATCTGTGATTAAATTCTCACACATGTACACATATATACACACATACATACATACATACACACACATATTGAAATAGCAACGTACAAAACGAGATCACTAATAACGAATGCAACTGAAGAGACAAAAATAAATGCCCACGTCAAGGAATTTATAATACAAAAGAAATCATTTACAAAGTAAGCGTCATCTTCTTCTATGTGCCCTGTCCTTTCAGGACTTAGGCGATCATGGCTTTCCACATCTCCCTATCCCTGGTGGCTCTTAGCACGCTTTCTTTTGTTACACCACGCAACCCTCATTCCGTCATCCACCTGATTAGGTCCTTCAAATATGTTATCCGCTGCTTTCCCCTGTCTCTTTTTCCCTCTATCTGGCCTGTCAGTATCAGGTTCTCCAAGCCCTCCTTCCTCATTGCATGTCCCAGGAAATTGAGTTGCCTCTTCCTGATGCTCAGTATTAATTTTCTTTTCATTTCCATCATTTTCCAAATGACATCATTGCTCACATGCTCGATCCAGGATATTTGCAGCATCCTTCTGTAGAACCACATTTCAATTGCTTCAAGTTTTTTCTTCATCTTTGATGCTATTGTCCAACATTCACTGCCATATTGAAGAACTGACATCACATCGCAATCCAGTACTCTCTTCTTTGTTTCTAGCGAAATTGTCCTACATGACTTAAATGGCCAAAATAAAATATATTTGGGATCAACCAAAGACACCTTTAAGACCAGGTGGTTCAATCACAAGTCTACATTTAAGATAGAAAACTTTAAAAAATGGTACAAAATTGGCTAGCCACATGTGGAAATTGAAATGAAAATATGGAAAAGACCCAGACATAATGTGGAGTATAATAAAAACAGCCAAGCCTTACGACGGTGGCAAAATATGTAGACTGTGCCAGGAAGAAAAGTTAGCTATTGTGTTATTCCCAAATAAAAATGAATTACTGAATAAAAGAAGAGAAATTATGACGAAGTGCAACCAAATCATAAAATACCTGTTAAAATAAAATACCTGTTAAGATAAAATACCTGTTAAGATCCTACAGCCATGGATGAAAAAGCTAATTTTGAAAATTGCACGTTCAAAAAAATTCCCCATTACATGAGTGTTCTTTAAAAAAAACTAAAAAGGACAGTAAAATCAGTTATTGCAAATCGCCTGAAGACACCACATAGTAGAAACCTAGGTCGGGTAATAACTTGTTTACAAATGAAGAATATTGCATATCAATAATCTAATTAATTACAATTTATAGTTAAACTAAACCACTTGCATATTTTTTAATTTGTTGCCCTTATATTATTATATTAGATACTACGAGGGTCATTCAACAAATAAGGTAAATCTTTCGATATAAGGACTTCTAATACAGATAGCTTACTTTTTTTTAAAATTTTTTTTCTTTACTTCTTTTTCAAAGGGATTTAATTTTTTTTTGCAGATAGAAAAAAAACTTTGAGAGTTTTGGAGATTAAGAAAGATGGCCGACCAAGAAGCATGCTCCAGGATTGAACAGAGGTCAGTTATCAAGTTTTTGGTTGCTAAAGGGCGCAAACCAGTTGAAATTCATAGGAGAATGCCAACTATGTATAGTGCCACATGTTTCAGCCAAAAAAATGTCTACAAGTGGGCTAAATTGTTTAAAGAAGGACAGAGCAGTGTTGAGGATGAAGACAGCCTGGGAGACCTACAGAAGTGAGGTCTCCTGAGGTGATCGAATCAGTCAATGACCTCATTCAGTCTGACAGAAGGGTGACAGTAGATGACATCACAAGGACTTTGAGCCTATCTGTTGGGACAGCACACAAAATTGTCCATGATGACCTTGCCTTGCATCAAGACAACGCAAGGCCTCACACAGCAGCCCAAATGGTGCAGACCATCAACGAGCTGGGCTGAGAACTGCTCCCTCATCCCACTTACAGCCCAGACCTTGCCCCTTCAGACTTTCACCTGTTTGGTCCCTTGAAAGTGTTCATGAGAGGCACAAAGTTTGAAAGTAACAATGAAGTCAAGTGTACTGTAAGCAATTGGCTGAGACATCAGTCCAAAGATGAGGGAATATGGAAGCTTGTGCACAGATGGGAAAATGTGTGACACTGTTGGGACACTATGCTGAAAACCAGAAAAAAAGTCAGCTTTTATCTATATTAGAAGTCCTTTTACTGAAAAATTCACATTACTTATTGAATGACCCTCGTATTAAATTAAACTGCGCAAAAAAGCTCTACTTAAACACCGGACTTTTAACTGCAATCTCAGTTTTTACAATGAAGTAATTTAAAATTCACCGTCAATATATTTGAACTCTATTCCACACCTACTATAATACCACCCCTACATTTAATATAAAATATATCTAAATTAAAATAACACATAAACATCAACAAAACATAAATAATTACTGCAATATTTAAAAAAAACATAGATGCAACTGAATAAAAAGATGCACAAACCTTTCAGCGAACTATTAAAGGAGAGTCTGCAATGTGATAGGTACTGATCTGGCGGCTCGACTGCAGCCACTTCCCCACCGTCGAAATGTGGCCTCTTTTTGTCTGTTCTATAAATACTTTCATGGCTTCTGCTCGGACGAACTTAAGTCACTGGTGCCTCCTCAACAGGTGTTTACTCGTGCAACCAGACTGGCAACTGGGTCCCACCCATTCACAGTCAGGTTAGCCAAATGCAGACGACAATTCTACTCCTGCAGCTTCTTCTCTCGCACTTCCCGCCTGTGGATCTCACTCCCATATTCTTGCTTTCCTGATGGCTACAACCTCCAGAAATTTAAATGCAATGTCAATACTCATCTACTAACCACTGGACTCTAGCTCTCTCCCCTCCCCTGTATAACCTTCACTTTCTCTCTACCTATGTATCTGTCATCGCACCTGCTTTCTCAGCTTTCTATTGCTTCTTTCTAACTAGTTTGTACTCCTCACTCTTTTCTAATTAATCTTTTTATAGTTATGTAGCCCCCCCCCTTATCAGTGGCATTTCTGCCTTGCTTGGGGTGAAATGATTTAAAAAAAATAAAAAATACTTAAATTTCATTTCAACGACTTTTTCAAATAACAAAATGTTACAAATATTTCATGACTGATGTCATAGTTTATTGCAGTTCTTTCAAACAGCCTCAAAATTTTAAGTCTTTATCACATTCCTAAATCTCTTTACAGGCCGTAACAAAAAGACATCACAATAGTAAATATAAGCCCTGATGATGGTTATAACAACCGAAACATTATAATGTTGGCTACCCAACAATAAATCCATATTTTGTTGTTCTCAAATATTTATTCTATTTTGTATCTGATGTTGTCGGAATTTATTTTCCATTTCCCTTAAAATATAAATGAAGAATATATATATATATATATATATATATATATATAATCTTTTGGTAATTGGCGTGTGTATACCCAGCTTATATACAACACGCTAAAAGTTCCCTTCTCTGATTCCATGTGCCTATGGCTTAGGGGGTAGCGACTCCGACTGACACCAAATCGGTTGAGTTTCAATTCTGGCCAGAAGCAAATGGATGTCTTGTCACAAAACAGGCTTGTATGTGGATGACGAATATATATAACATGAACATTTAGAAACAAGGATCAATGAGCATGTGCAAAATCAGTAACTTGTGTTAACTTCTCTCTTTGAATATGGAATCGACTAGTGTGCAACATTTAGTGGAAAATCTAGCATGTACCAAGTCTTATAAGAATGAGTGCTTTAGAGTTATTCGTCGAGCTGGTTCCAATAATCATTTTGGAATCAGTCTCTACATGACTGCGCAAACGTTCTCGTTGCTGGTAAGATTTTGTAAAGGCTCTTAACTTGTTGATGAATATTTCATTTTAATTGTCCCTCACTAATTGTATTTACATGAGATTTTCCCCTTCCCTTGATAAATGTGTACATATATATATATATATATATATTCAGAAATTAGAACATGGATATGTTATAATATCACTGCAAAAGTAACTATTTTGTTTTGACATTTATTGTCTCTTGTCAAGTGGGTCGAAACAAAATAGCTACTTTTGTAGTGATATTATAACATATCCATGTTATAATTTCTGAATAAATATTATTAGCTCTGCTTTGTATTGAGCACATTTTTAAGAATAGTGTTTAATTGGATACGGAATATTATTCCATTCATATATATATATATATATATATATATATATAGTGTAAGAAAGTTATGGAACATGTAGGTTTTAAACCCACTGTTCATGCATTTACTTTTATAAAGAATGCTCGATACAACGTAGAGCTTTATATTGTAATTACTATATATATATCGTGCTTCTCCCACCTGCTTTTTGCTCTTCACTTTCGTTACTATTGTTCTTTCATATAATTTATTGCCAACAATTTACTCCTGATGAGAGAGCCTTCGAGACAAATATTTTCCTCGTTTTTAAAACATATATATAGATCCTCGGGGCAATATTCATTAAAAAAAACTTAAGCTGTCAATTAATAGAATCAGCTATGAACACTGTAGTAATGTTCTAAAATGTTTAGAAAAAGACCATTTTTTTCATGCTTTAACATGTGCATGACCATGACATTACAACATATAAAAAAATTCCATTTTGGATAATTTTCACGTTCTAATGAACGCTAGCAATTTGTCAACTGTTATTTGAAGCAAGAAAAAAATTTGCAGTAATTTTTAGCAACAAAGTTGCAACACAGGTTACATTTATTACCATAACGCACATCCCTGAAGATGACCTCGGAAAGAGATTGAAAGTACTTGGGTACCCTGAGAAATGAATGAAAATAACATCTGTCAACGTTACAGCTCATTTCTGACATCTTTCAATTATAATACACTAAAGATTATCCGTGAGTATGAACGAATTATATTAAAAATAAGCAGACAATGTTTACAATTTATTTAATCTGACATGTATAAAAGAAAATTTGCTGCCTAAATACACAAATATATATATATATATATATATATATATATATATATATCCAGGTGAAGAGGACTCAAGGTTTTACTATTTTGAATACCCCGGCATTTATTTTATTATGAACAATGCTCAATATAATTAATATTATAGTGCTTAATATAATCATATAATTATGAATTAATTGTACATTGGCGACCGAAGGTTTCTTGTATTTAAATGTAAATCATTTGCACAACCAACATCCAACATTGCCTAACGAAGAGAATCTATCTCGAAACAGAAATTTCTGTGTCACAATGTACAATTAATTCATAATTATATATACACACACTGTAAAACCTCGTCATGTGAGTGCACCATTGTGTGAGCAACTTGCTCTACGTGCCACTATTCGTAAGAATTTTTTATTGTACAATGAGTAAAAATTGGCAGTATGAGTGACAACCATCATACATGGTGTCAGTTGACGACTGAGATGAAAAGGGCTAAGGCAGATCTATACGACTGGCACCTCTCCTGTTCTTACAATGAGAACTTCTTCGGAAACCCAAAGAATAGCTTTATTCAGAAGTTTCTCTAAGGATTCAGTTGTTGAATATGCTCAACAACTCGTCATTGTCTTTTACTCGACCCAAAAGTGAGTGTTTCCAATATGGGGGTTCAATTTACTAGAACGTTGTATGAGAAACTGAACACCCCCTAAAAATCTTTATTGAAATTTTCCAAATTTTTTTTGCTAATACAGATAGAAGCTTACTTTTTTAAAATATTTTTCCTTTACTTCTTTTTCAAAGGGATTTAATTTTTTTTGCAGATTGAAAAAAAAATTGAGTGTTTTGGCGATTAACAAAGATTTAGGGCCTAATCAATAAGAATGCACTGAAAAAGTAAAAAAAAATGAAAAGCCAAAAAATTACAGGTGGGAGTGCTAGTCGTATCGGTCTGTCGTTAATTTTGCAATTTTTTCTGCTTTAAAAACTTTTTAAAAAATTGGTATTTTGGGTGTTTTTTTCAGGTTGGAATGGATTAATTATTTTTCTATCAATTTTAATGAGAAAAATTGCTTTGTAATACAAGCTTAGTCTGAGAACAATTCAACTTGTACTCTGAGGTCCTACTTTATGTGTGTATGTATGTATATATCTATATATATCTATCTATCTATCTATCTATATATATATATATATATATATATATATATATATATATATATATTTATATATAAAAGGCAATCTGTGTGTGACTGTTCCCTATGCACGCCTATATTTTTCAAGCTACGCCATTCAAACCTTCTAGGGACACGTATCTACAGGGAAGCCAGGTCGACACATACTTTTTGAGTTTAAGTTCAGCAATTTTCCCTTTTGCACTTTTTGGCTAATGGAGCCGATTGTTTACATTTGCTCAGTAAAACATCTAAGATCTAAGATGGTTGCTAGATTACGTCACAGAAATCAAATCACATGTGTCAAACGCGACTTAAAAAAAAAAATGAGCCTTTATATTTAATTTTTATTCCAACGTTTTAAAAATTCATTTGATCAATAAAAAAATGTGAATATTTTTCCCCGTAATTTTGAAACAAAAGAAATATTTTTAAAAAAAAAATGTGTTTTTTCAAACAAAAACAAAATATGTAAAAAAAAAAATGTGCAAATGGTTAATGTAATTATTTAAGCCTTTTTTGTTTTTCAGATTTAATATTTCATACTTCAGAAAATAAAATTAAAAAAATAAAGCTTTTTTTTTCACTAAATATTTCATGCAGGAAATTAACTGTCTGCAATTTGTGTGGCATTAATGTAACTTTTTCCTCTAAAATTAAATGTCTACATTTTGAAATATTCTTCGAAAATTTACGAAATTCATTTAATCAAAATATTTTCCCCCGTAATTTTGAAACAAAAACAAACACAATGTTGTTTACAATATCACACAAAACATCAACTCACATTTATTCAAAACAAAAGAAAACAGATTTTTTTAATGGAATTTTTGAACAATTTTTCAACAACAATATTTTATATAATTATTTTTTTATATAACTGAGTTTGAAAGTGAGGCAGCGAATACAAACGCTCAGAAATCACAACACACCACATTAATCATCTAATTAAAAAATGTTCAGAGTTGCATGGGCAACGCCGGACTATGATGCTAGTATATATATATACACTACCGGCTATAATTATTAGGCCACCCCAGTATTTTTTTAAAATAGATGCATTTCATACTATTTTTAGTATTTAATGGGGTTGCCTAATAATTATGGCTGGTTGTGTGTGTGTGTGTGTATATACATATATATATATATGTGCGTCTGTGTGGACATAGGAATCAACACCATATAGCTGATTTTCTAAGCCCAGCATAGATGTGGCACATGGCTGAAAGTATGAAGTGCCTAGTGAGGATCAAACTCACTACTTGTCTTAATTCTTCTAACAAGACAAGCTTGCTAACCATTACATCACGTCAAGATGCCCTAAATCAACACTGTATACTGACTAGTAATTTCACAGTTGAAATGTTCAGGAAGATGCATGAAACAGACAGTTGGCATGCAATATTGACACCTATGTACACACTATTTATATCTAAATATGCTCAAATTCCTTTATTCGATATGAAATAATATATATATATATATATTATTTCATTACATATATATATATATTATTTCATTATATATATATATATATATATATTATTTCATTACATATATATATATTATTTCATTATATATATATATATATATATATATATTATTTCATTACATATATATATATATTATTTCATTATATATATATATATATATTATTTCATTATATATATATATATATATTATTTCATTACATATATATATATATTATTTCATTACATATATATATATATTATTTCATATATATATATATATATATATATTATTTATTATATATATATATATATATATATATATTATTTCATTACATATATATATATTATTTCATTACATATATATATTATTTCATTATATATATATATATTATTATTATTTCATTATATATAATTATTTCATATATATATATATATATATATATATATATATATATATATATATATATTTCATATGAATTATTAAAGAGATAGATCCATACACAGAGCCACATGGGTACTATCCAGAGAAATATGATATACAAAAAAGGGAAAACTCAGGAGTGTGTGTGTGTGTGTATATATATATATATATATGTATGTGTGTGTGTGTGTGTGTATTTCTAAACATGTTCCAAAACTAAGCTGCTATCAATTAACCATCATAGACAATCGCTCCTACCTTCCATTAGCATGGAACAGGCTTGCCTCCCTGAGAGTAAAATACTACGCCTCCTTGACCTCACACTCTCAGCAGACCTCAAGTAGAATGACTATATCGAATCCATTGCTAAATTCACTGCTATGAAAGTCAGTTCTCTGTGCAGGTTCAGGAAGTTTTTCCTGTCTGAATCTATCCTGCACATATATAAATCTACCATCCACCCATGTATTGAATACTGCTGCCATATCTGGTCGGGTGCCCCTGCTACTCTCCTTGGGCTTCTTGACAAAATACAATGAAGAATCTGTAACGTGATCGATACTGACCTCGCAGACCGGCTGCAACCAC
This sequence comes from Ascarosepion bandense, assembly GCA_037127315.1. Taxonomy (NCBI): domain Eukaryota; kingdom Metazoa; phylum Mollusca; class Cephalopoda; order Sepiida; family Sepiidae; genus Ascarosepion; species Ascarosepion bandense. The sequence goes on from JBBBDQ010000984.1 coordinate 2,272,674, forward strand.
TCTCTCACGGGCGTGACGTGGCTTCCCTGTGCCTCTTCTATAAATACTTTCACGGCTTCTGCTCCAATGAACTTAGATCACTGGTGCCCCCTAGGTATGAATTTGCACAAAATACTAGATTAGCAATTAGGTCCCATCCTTTTACAGTAAAACAGATAAAATGTAACCGCAGTTTCTACTCTAACAGATTCTTTTCTCGCACTTCCTGCCTGTGGAATTCCTTTCCATATACTTGCTTCCCCAGCAGCTACAATCTCCAGGAATTTAAATGTAAGGTCAATAGACACCTTTTATCACACTAACTGGCATCCATTCTCTAAAACACCCTTCCCATCTCCCCAACCCCCATCCTTGGTATTCTCATCTGTCTATTACCCTCCTTTGGACATTTCCTATAACTTACCACTCTTTCTCATCACTTTCCCCTATGTAACCCCCTGCACAACAGTAGCAGTTGAATGCCTTGCTAGGGTTGAAATGATTTAAAAAAAAATGTACTGTTAAATATAAGAGACAATGAATGTCTATTATGTTTAATCATGAGCTCATGATTAAACATAATAGACATTCATTGACTCTTTTATTTAACAGTACATGTTTAGAAAATTATCTGCTGCCTCGATACACTATATATATATATATAGTGCTAAGAAATTAGGTTCTTTGTGTAGGGTCAGGAAGTTTTTCCTGCCTGAAACAATCCTGCACATATATAAATCTACCATCTGCCCATGCATTGAATACTGCTGCCCTATCTGGTCGGGGGCTCTTGCTATCCACTTAGGGGTTCTTGACAAAATTCAACAGAGAATCTGCAATGTGATCGATCCTGACTTGGCAGCTCTGATACAGTCACTTTCTCACCAGCGCGACGTGGCTTCCCTGTGTCTCTTCTACAAATACTTTCACGGCTTCTGTTCCGATGAACTTAGCTCACTGGTGCCCCCCATACACGAATTTAATTGAGCAACAAAATTAGCAACTAGATTCCATCCTTTTACTGGGAAACCAATAAAATGTAAACGCAAATTCTACTCTAGCAGCTTCCTTTCTCGCACTTCCCACCTGTGAAATTCCCTTCTGTTTACTTGTTTCCCCGACAGCTACAACCTCCAAGAATTTAAATGTAAAGTCAATATTCATCTCCTATCTCCCTAACCTATGTCCTCTCTCTTATGCTCTCATTTCTGCAGTATTCTTATCCCTCTCCTACCCGCTTTCTGACGCACACTGTATTCTATCATTTGTTTCTCATAACTTTCCTCCTATGTAACCCTCTGCACAACAGTGGCAGTATAATGCCTTGGCTAGGGCGATACAATTATTAATATATATATATATATATATATATATATATATATATTGTTTATTCATAAATTATAACATGGATATGTTACAATATCCTACAAAAGTAGCCATTTTGTTTCAACACTTTTGTGTCTTTTCAAGTGATGTGATGACCATTCATTTAAGAACCATCACATCACTTGAAAAGACACAAAAGTGTTGAAACAAAATGGCTACTTTTGTAGGATATTGTAACATATCCATGTTATAATTTATGAATAAATAATATTATTAGCTCTACTTTTGTATTGAGCACTTTCTTAAAAATAGTGTTTCTTTTGACAAGGAATATTATTCCAACAATACTTGTATATATATATATATATATATATATATATATATATAAATTTATCTTTAAACACATCTTGAAAAAACCCACCGAGTATAAACGTGGAGGGGAAAAACATGGAAACAAAAAAAGAAACGAACTAAGCACTTGAACATTAGTCAAAGTACTAGTCGAAAGAAAAAAAACCCGAGACGACGAACCTAGCATGTAGCCGAATTAGTTGGCTGCCTTCTTCTATATAAATTAAACGAGCATACTGACTTCCATAATCACGGATTATACCATGATGACGGGTTAGTTATAGTAGACCGTAGCAACCCACAGACATGCGATAAATTACGAAAGAAGTTACATTGGTTCTTTAAAAGACACGGATTTACTATTGAAATAGAAAACAATTTAAAAATAGTTCATTACTTAGATGTAACATTAAATATTATTAATGGTACAGTATCACCGTATGTTAAAGAAAAAAACCATAAACTGATATACGTTAATACAAAGTCCAACCATCCCAAACACATTATGAAAAGCATTCCTAAGTGAATTGCAAATAGATTATCTATTAATTCGTCTAATATTAACATATTCAATAAGCATAAGCAAGCATACCAGGAAGCTTTAATTAAAAGTGGATATAAGGAGAATCTAGAATACATTAACATTAAAACTGCGAAGAGTAAGAAGAGCAGGAATATTGTTTGGTTTAATCCCCTCTTCAACCTGGAAGTTAAGACCAAATTTGGCAAATTATTTTTTTTTTCATTATTAAACAGAATATTAGTAAGAGTGTTATATAGCAATATACAACAAACACGTCTGTATATAAAAATATATCAGTGATATTTTTATTAATGAACGATGGACCGTGTAGCCTAGTGAACAGAGAGTGAGAGCGCGCTTCTAAGGGTTGACGGATGCGTACCCCGCAATAGCAGCATGCTATTGGGGGCAGCTGTGAACTGCCTTCCTTCGTGTTCTGTGGTTCTGCTGCTACTTCTGCTCTCACTTCTTCTGACTCCCTAATCCGTGTTTTCGCGGTCTTTATATATCTTCCAAAACCGGGACTTGTTTCTTCCGGCTTTGCCTTGATCACGCGACGCCCATGCGACGCCTACGTAATTCTCAGAGTCACCTGTCTGTTTGCCTCTGAGTTATTTCCGCATCTGCCGGAAATAGGGTCAAAGTGACATCCGTTACTTTTCACCGACCGGAAACAACACGGCTTGTATCAGCCTTTCTTGGGTGGGCCAGACCGTTATATTACAAGAGAAGTAGATTATATAAAATTTTCAACCATAATAATGTCAAAAGTTATTTATGTATGCCTAATATGGGTAAATTAATCAGTAGTTTTAATAAAACCAAAATCATGAAGAAAAATAATAATATTAATAGTAGGATAACGTGCAATTGTAGGATTAAAAGCAGTTGTCCACTTAAGGGTAAATGCCAACAAAACTGTGTAGTGTACCAAGTTAAAGTATATAAAAAAAATGAGGACCTAGAACCTAAAACTTACATAGGCGCTACGCAGGATTGTTTTAAAACCAGATTTTACAACCATACTAGTAGTTTCACAAATGACAAATATATGCACAGTACTACGCTTGCTATGCATGTATGGTCCATCAAAAAAGAACTAAATACAGACCCCATTTTAGAATGGGAGATACTTAAACAATGTACTAAATATAGAGCAGGAAATAAATTTTGCAAATTGTGTGGGGAGGAGAAATTAACGACAGCTCTATTCAAACCTGCACAGAACTTACTTAATTCCAAATCCGAAATTTTAAACAAATGTAGACATGGAAAAAATTGGCTGCTAAATTAGATCATATGTATAGCATTTTTATTTATATCTTAATTGAGCCCTTTTTTAATTTTTGAATAAATCGTTCCCCCCCCCCCCCCGTCTAGAGTGTTTGGTATCTTCTATTTTTTTTAGTCATGTGGTTGCGGAGTATCTTATATAATACTGCCTTACTTCAGCCTAATTAGTCAACTTGCCCTGATGATTCATTAGGTGAAACCTAAGTAGGTTCGTTGGCTCTAGGTTAGCTACTTATTTATTTATTAATTATATATATATATATATATATAAATTAAAAAAGGATTAATTCAATGATGTTGAATGACCATTTTGATATGAAGATCCCCACGGGGGATAACACATCACCTCATCAACAGAAAAATCCTTTCAGAAACTGGAGAAAAATCAGTCTAATTTTCCTTTTTAAATAGATTTGCAAAGAAATTAAAAAAGAAAATAAAAAAGAAAAAGATAAAACAAAATAAAAACAAATAACCAAGAAAAGAAAAAATTGACATCGTCTGGGTTTGCAAAAAAAAGGAAAGAGAATTGTAACTTAAAAATTAACAGACGGCCGTGTTGAATTGATGTAAGGTTAAGCAACACGGAAAAAAGGCGGGAGATAAGAGAGATAAAGGATGGCCATAAATGCTAATCATGCTAAGGATTCTCACAAAATTTGTTTCTTACTGAGTGCTCCACAATTGCAGCCTTGTGCCAAAATAAGTTAAACTTAATTTAATCACTGTTTTTTAATCATTTCACTCCAAGCAAGGCAATAAAGCCACTGAGACGCAAAGGTTATTGAGTGTTTAGGAATCTGAAAAAAGCTACTATTAAGGAGAGAAGACAATAAAAAAATATGAATAAAGAAAACAGAATATAATGATCGACATTGCATTTTTATTTTTAAAAATGAAAGCTGCCTGTGAAGCAAGAGAGACTGTAAGTATAGACTTTATGGTTACATGCAACCATTTCAATTGTAAAATGCTGAGACTTAGCTGCTAAATCTAATACTGTGTTTAAATTCATGAAGTCTAGGTAGCACAGTGGAAATACGACTTGGAAAAGACATGAATCCAATTCTCCTTCCCTGGCTATAGATTAATTAGGAAGATTGTATCACCAAACTATTATTATTTGAAAAAAGTTCTCACAATATAAAAATCCTAGCAGTATAGCCTGGCGTTGCTCGGGTGTAATGAAACCTTTAAAACTAATCCATGGTCCTGGAGCTCAGACTCTTTGGACGTTGGCTAGAAAGACTAAAAAAGCAACAGTTGTTTCCAGTTAAAGCGAAACCGTAGACTGAAAGAAAAATGAATGGATGTAAGTCAAATTTTGATTTCCTGGTATCGATATCAAATTTTCTGCACTATTGTAAGAACAGCAACCTTGAAACTTCTGAATATTGTTTCTTATGTCTTTGTCTATGAGTGTATCAAATTTGATTAAAATCGGACCATTCCTTCTATAACCCGATTTTATCGATTATCGATTTTCGATATTTATCAGGAGTACCTTGACATAAAACCTAGCTAAAAACATTTGCAAATGCTTATAGTACAACTGTGTAAATTTTCAAGAAAATCGGTTCAGCTGTTTTGGAGTCTATAGGTAACGGATGCACACACACAGACACACACAAACACACACACACACAAACACACACAAAGTTCCATTTATAAATAAGTTTAGATAGATTTAGATTTCTTGGCTTTAAATAACCGGAAAAGTGCTTATAACGTGTAGGAAACAAATTGAATCAATGAAATACTGACTAGCCACTCAGGCATGTTTTTTCGATTTATTTACATTATCTGGAATATAATTGTCTGTGGTTACAAAGTGAGGGATCAGTTTATATAATGATTATAATATAGAATTGATCCTCCACTTGATATCAACATTATAATTTGTTCATCAAATTCTGATTAGTTATGAATCCACCTCTTCTTCCCCCAGCTATGGGTTAATTAGTAAGACTTGTATCACTAAACCATTATCTAAAAGCTTAAAAAAATTCTTACAATCTAAAAGTATTTCCTGGCTTTAAATAACCTGCAAAGGGTTGATAAGTCATAAAAAACAACTAATTCAATGAAATACTGACAAGCTACACAGACATGTTTTTTAGATTTATTTACATTCTCTGGAGTTTTAGTTTTGTTTAATGGCATATCAACACCTCTGTGGGTTATTTAATGCCAAAAAAGTAAGGTTTTAAGGTATTTTTTTAATGTTCAGTTATAGTGAGAAGGTTAATTTAAATTTTGATGAAAAGTTTTTTATTTTATTTTTTTTTATTTTAGAAAACTGAAGATGTCTTCTAGCTTTATATTCAAAAATGTATTGTTGGTTATATTTTTTCCTTCAAAAATGTATTGTTGGTTATATTTTTTCCTTCAAAAATGTATTATGGCAATAATTTTTTTTCTTCAAAAATGTATTGTTGATAATATTTTTCTATAAGAGTTTATTTTTATGTATATATTTCTATAAAAGTATATTTTTATACTTTCAAAGTGTTTTGACCCCAGTTTGGAGGGGTTAACTATTTGCCCATAGCTGGGACCCTAGCAGGTGCTACCACTCCAGGTCAGAGTCGACCTGAGAACAACAGCAATTAAGAGGTGGTTCCATGCTCCTCACAACCTCCTGATCAGAGGCCTTGCTGCCGGATGCAGTTTACCATCATACCCAGGACCACATTCTCTGGAATATAAATGTATAGAAACTACCGTGGCCACAAAATAAGGGATTAGTTTACATATCTACTGTAATATAAAATTGATCCCCCATACACATTATTATTTCTTGACTGTTGATAAGCCATCTATGTTATGATTTCTTGTTTACAAAACTGATTAAATATGAATATACAACTTCAAGTACGACTGGATAGTGAGTTTGATCCTCACTGGGTGCGCCATACTTTCTGCCTTATGCCACACCTAAGCTGTGCTTAGAAAATAATTTGGGCATCTCATAGTGGGGTAAGAAGAATTATGACTGGATAGTGACTTTGATCTTCGATGGGCGCCCAATATATTAGAAAATGACTTTTTAAAAAAGCCGCCTGTAGAGAGTGACAAAAAAAAAGGACTACAAATAAACTGTAAGAAAACCGAATACATTGTCATCAGCAAAAAAGGCAGTCCAAAATGCCAAATACAGGTTGGGGATACTAAAATCAAGCAGGTAGAAAATTTTAAATATGTGGGAAGTGTTCTAACAAAAGACAGAAAGTGCACATGCAATGAGGAAGGAGGGCTTGGAGAATCTGATACTAAAAGGCCAGATAGAGGGAAAAAGAGACAGGGGAAAGCAGTGGATAACATATTTGAAGGGACTGAGCAGGTGGATGACAGGACGGGGGTTGCATGATGTGACAGAAGAAAGCGTGCTAAGAGCCACCAGGGATAGGGTGACGTGGAGAGCCATGATCGCCTATGTCCTGAAAAGAACAAGGCACACAGAAGACGAAAAAGACCCCTTAGCAGACGCGTTTGGGGATGTGATGACGTCAGAGGAACAAGGGGGAGAGAACTCTGTCGGTAAAGTGAGGCGGCCATTAAGAGACGTGAAGCCATCATGATTCGTCGTCTGTCGACGTCCTTCCCTTTCGTTGGGAATCGCTTCGTTTGTAACCGTCGAAAACCCCACCAGACGACTTGGGCCCTCCACTCGGTTCGTCAGCCTTTAAAGAGCGACATTGAAATGTCGAGGTAAGTCCGTTGTCTTATTTGTTTATTTCGAGTTTATATTCAATAAGAAGACAAGTGCGTGATCACAAAAGTTTTTCATTCATTCACAGAAAAAAAAAACGAAAAATATAATTAAAAAAAAAAAACTTTGCTTATTTTTTCTTCTCATCGACGACAATAAAAAATATGCTTTTTTTTCTTTGTTGGCAAATATTAAGAACTTTCCGCAACTTAAAATTAAAAATAGCCTTAAAAAAGACAAGTATTTTTTAATTTTTATCATTTTATTTATTTTAAAATTTTTAATTTTTAAAGCATTGTTAAAAGAAAAGTTTTAAAGTTAAATTTAAAATTCAATTTAAAATTTTTGTTTTATTTTATTTTAAAAAAACAAAACTTAGTAAAGAAAAATTATTTAATTTTTAAATAACTATTAGTTGCTTAAAAATTAAATTAATCTTATCAAAAAAAAAATGTAGTAACAACGGAATTTAAAAAATTCATCTTTAATGTTTTTTGTTGTATTTTTTTAGTTTTTATTTTTATTTTCGACAAAATAATTTAAAGGAAATAAAATCTCATTACTTTTTTTTTCTTTAACTCTTATTTTTACTTAAACTTGCCTCTATAACTAAAAAAAAAGAAAGTCAGGTTTGCTATTTTTTAGGTCCTAAAAAAAAAATTAAAAGCGAACCTGACTTTTTATTTGTTGAAACCTGGTTACGACAATAACTTCGAAAACATTCGAATATTTTTTGTTTCTTAGGTTTTTTTTTACATGATCACTTTGTTGCTAATTTCTTAGATGGATTATAAAGAAAATATTATTTTTAAATTGTTGATTAAATCGTTTGTTAGACGGAAACAGAATTTCCTGAAACAAAATTTAATAAAAATCAAAAATAAAAATACATTGGACTTCGTCTCCACGAACGACCCAAAAAATAAATAAATGGTGCAAAAAAAATAAAGCTCTATTAACCTTTAACCTTGCCTCAAATAATGAGTTTTTATTAATTTTTAGTTAAGATTAAAATATTTTCAACTTATAAATTTCATTAAGGAAAAAAAATCAGATTATAAAGTTTTAAAGGTGTTACTGGGTCACTTCGATGAACGTCTTTTTTATCTTTTAAAATTAATATTGACATAAAGTTATCATTAGTTTTAAAAAAAAAGCATAAAGCAATTTTTACCAGAATGAATAAAGAGAAAAACTTGGATGGAAAAGTGGATTTATTTCGGGGTTAAATAACTCAATTTAAATCCAGACACCAAAGTTCAAATGTTAGTATTGCAAAGTTTAACTGAGATAACTTTTTTTTATTTTTGAAATAAAATTTAATAATCTATTTTTCGAATAAATATATAAATAAAATTAATTTACTAGAAAATTGATTAGGTAATCGATAAGCAGTTTTTACGAATTTTTAATGTGAAGAAATTATCATCAACGAAAATTTACATTGTTCGGACTGTTGTCCTAATTTTTATTACCATGTTTCGGGCGTTGTACGCTCCGATCTTCATCAGGTGTTAGGATTTTCGAACCGAACTTTTTATTTCGATCACTGGGGTAAATAGTTCTTGTTCCATGTGCAACGTGATCTACACACGACCCAGTGGATTGCGTTGGTTAGTGACTTAACCCAAAGACTTGTGAGTTCAATACCAGGCTACAGCAGTGATAAACAAAGAGTTGAGTAAAAGTTAAAGAGACATAGCTACATGGCTACTAGAAGTGTCATCACATACACCCAGTGATTGAAATAAAGGATTTGGTTCAAAATTCCTGAAGGCCAGAGTGTACAATGGCCGAAAAGTTGTGAGCATGGCAATAAAGGTAAGTTTGAATTTTAAAAATTGACTTAACTTAAATAACTTGTCAGCTAGTTATATTTTATTTTTGCAAGATTTTTAAAACAGAGATTTGGCTACTGTTTACGTAATATGTCGATCAATCAAAATAAAAAATGGTGGGAAATTTAAATTTTATTTTTTCAATTCAGAAAATAATTAGATTAAAATATAATTTTAGTTTAAAAAATACACCGGTGTATTTTTCTTTCTGGAATTAAAATTTAGTCTCTTGACTTTAAAGATAGTTTTAGAGCTTGAAGATAACTTATTTATTTTTAAAATTTAAATTTAGGTATCGAAAATGAGTGGAGGTACCTATAAAAAAAGACGAGGACAACAGTCTCTGAATAATCATTATTCAAATTGTTTTATTCAATAAAGTAAATAATGTAAAACTACCTCATCTGAAAAATACAGACAACGAAAATTTAATTTCAAATATTTTTTTCTTTTCTTTAAGATTTAAAAACTGGTTTATCCAAATTCAGCTGAAAAACTCTAAGAATTTGAGATTTTGAATTTTTGACTTACATTAAGAATGCTTAAAATTCTTAAAAAATTAATGTAAAGTAATCAATTGAAACCTTAGACAAAGAAAAAAGTCAAACACTATTTTAATAAAAATAAAAACTCTAAATAAATGATATTATTTGGTTTTGATAATTGTTTTTTTTTCTTTTTATCTTGTTTTTTTTTTTCTTTTTATCTTGTTTGATAAATTTTTTAAGTATTTCTTCAGCTTCACTATTATTGTCAAAAAAAAAAAAAGTTTGTTTAGGAAACGAATGACGATTCCCACAATTTATCTCTTACGTCACACATTAAAATTTCAAGAAAAATTTCTTTTCTTCTTTTCTGTTGAGAAATCATTTGAATTATTTATACTATTTACCTTGTTTGGACTGTTGTCCTCATCTTTGTTGCCATATTCACCTTCAATATCTGTCTATATTTCTGAGATGAGGTATTGTAATTATTTACACTATTTACCTTGTTTGGATTGTTGTCCTCATCTTTGTTGCCATATTCACCTTCAATATCTGTCTATATTTCTGAGATGAGGTATTGTAATTATTTACACTATTGACATTGTTTGGACTGTTGTCCTCATCTTTGTTGCCATATTCACCTTCAATATCTATCTATATTTCTGGGACGAGGTATTGTAATTATTTACACTATTGACATTGTTTGGACTGTTGTCCTCATCTTTGTTGCCATATTCACCTTCAATATCTGTCTATATTTCTGGGACGAGGTATTGTAATTATTTATACTATTGACATTGTTTGGGCTGTTGTCCTCATCTTTGTTGCCATATTCACCTTCAATATCTATCTATATTTCTCAGATGAGGTATTGTAATTATTTACACTATTGACATTGTTTGGGCTGTTGTCCTCATCTTTGTTGCCATATTCACCTTCAATATCTGTCTATATTTCTGAGATGAGGTATTGTAATTATTTACACTATTGACATTGTTTGGACTGTTGTCCTCATCTTTGTTGCCATATTCACCTTCAATATCTGTCTATATTTCTGGGACGAGGTATTGTAATTATTTACACTATTGACATTGTTTGGACTGTTGTTCTCATCTTTGTTGCCATATTCACATTCAGTATCTGTCTATATTTCTTAGATGAGGTATTGTAATTATTTACACTATAGTATTTAAGATGAGGACAACAGTCCGAACAATGTAAATAATGTAAATAATTACAATACCTGATCTCAGAAATATAGACAGATATTAAAGGTGAATATGGCAACAAAGATGAGGACAACAGTCCGAACAATGTAATTTTTTTATAATCATATCGCCCCAAGCAAGGCATTTTACCGCCACTATTGTGCAGGAGTTTACATAGGAGGAAAGTTATGAGAAAGAGTGACAGGTTATAGAGGGTGTCAGAAAGAGGGTAAGAGAAGGATGAGAATACTGATGAGAGTGGAGTGGACGGAGAAAGGAAAGAGCATGAGAAAGAGGGTGCAAGTTAGTGAGATAGGAGATGACTATTGACTTTACATTTAAATTCTTGGAGATTGTAGCTGTTGGGAAAACAAATAAACGGAAGGGAATTCCACCAGCAGAAAATACGAGAAAAAGAAGCTGATGGAGTAGAATTTATGTTTACATTTTATTGGTTTTGCAGTAAAAGGGTGGGACCTCTTATTGCTAATCTTGTGGCTATAGTAAATTCTTATATAAGGGGCACCAGTGAGCTAATTTCATCAGAGCAGAAGCTGTGAAAGTATTTGTAGAAGAGACACAGGGAAGTCACATTGCACCTGTGAGAAAGTGACTGTATCTGAGCTGCCAAGTCGGGATCGATCACATTACAGATTCGTTGGATTTTTTCAAGGACCCCTAGGTGGATAGCAGGAGCACCTGACCAGATATAGCAGCAGTGTTCAATGCACGGGCGGATGGTAGATTTGTATATATGCAGGATTGTTTCAAACAAGAAAAACTTCCTGGCCCTACACAGAGAACCAGCCTTCTTAGCAGCAAATTTAGCTATGGATTCTATATAGTCGTTCCACTTGAGGTCTGTTATGAGAGTTAATCTGAGGAGTCGCAGTGTTTTACTTTCAGGGAGACTATATAGTATGAATAATTCCAATAGCTCATCTCAGAAATATGAACAGATATTGGGAAGTGTTTATCCGTCAGTTTAAAAAACATTCACCCTATTTTGGTTTTTATATATATACTATTTATGTTAAAGGTAGAGTGGAAAAAAATAAACACGCTATCAAATACAATACATATATTAATTTTAGCTATAAACACTTCATTTATCTTCTAGGAATGGCACAAATAGATCATTGGAATTATTTTTCATCATCTTTCAGCAAAACTAATCAAGATTGGACTGGAATAACTCACTACTAACACCTTGCATTTTCTTGAGAATCATTGTTTTAGCATTCAACCACGATCGCTCAATTGCCTGAGTGTGTCCTCTTGTTTCTGGATTCACATAATGTCGATCTGACCTGATGGCCACGTGAGGAGAGGGGCACAGTAGACCTATGTTCACCACCTGGGTAGATAATATATTGAGGTTGACCGCACACTATAAAAACATCAAAAATTCTGCAACAGGTGTGTGATATACTTTTCTATGTCAAGGTTTTTGGCTCTGTCACATTGAAACACCAAATCTCATATGATAACCGAAATTAAGCAACATTGAGTCTAGCCAGTACATAGACGGAATGCCAGGTTCTGTAAGCTTGGATGTGCAGGTGGTGTAATGGATAATGACCGAGAATTGTTAATCAGAGAGTAGAGTTCCAATTCCATTTAGGTTCATTATATATTCACTTACAAATACCTTTAGCAAGGTATAAGTCCACCTTTTCTCCCCAGCTATGGGTTAAATTAGTAGTGTATCACTCTCTCTAAACCCTTTTTATTTCCAAAAATAAAATTAATGTACAAAAATATTTAGATTTCAGCATTTAATAACCCATATATTTTGTTTGGTTCACTGCATCTCAACACCTCAATGGGGTATTTAATGCTGACAAAACATTTACAATAGATTCATATGAATAGAATATGTATTCGTTATAAAATATCAGTTTGCAGATCAGTGTTTGATTTTGTTTTACAACATATCAACCTTAATGGGTTATTTAATGCCAACAAAAAAATTTTTTGCAATAGATTCATATAAATAGAATATGTATTGTAAAAATCATTTTGTAGGTCAGTGTTTGACTTATTTTGTTTTACAACATAGCAACCTCAGTGGGTTATTTAATGCTGACAAGGTTTTTAGGACAGGTTAGTATGAACAGAATATGTATTCTTTGTAAGAAATCACTTTGTAGATCAGGTTTCGCTGAGGTTTTTTTTTTTTTTTTTTTTTAAAGAGGGTTTTGTCAAACGTCAGAACTATTACTAGTATATATATTTTTTCTTCAAAAATATATTACTGTTAATATTTTTTTCTTCAAAATGTATTGCTAGTAATATATATATATATATATATATATATATATATATATTCTTTTTTTTGTAAAGAGTGTTTTGTCAAGAGTCGGATTATTACCAACAATACATTTTTGCAAGGAAAAAAAATATTGCCATAACACATTTTTGAAGGAAAAAAATTATTGCTATAATGTATTTTTGAAGAAAAAAAATTATTGCTATAATGTATTTTTGAAGGAAAAAAATTATTGCTATAATGCATTTTTGAAGAAAAAAAATTATTGCTATAATGTATTTTTGAAGGAAAAAAATTATTGCTAAAAAAATAATGCATTTTTGAAGAAAAAAATTAATTGCTATAATGTATTTTTGAAGGAAAAAAATTATTGCTATAATGCATTTTTGAAGGAAAAAAATTATTGCTATAATGCATTTTTGAAGGAAAAAAATTATTGCTATAATGCATTTTTGAAGGAAAAAAATTATTGCTATAATGCATTTTTGAAGGAAAAAAATTATTGCTATAATTACACGAGATACTAGATTAGCAACTAGGTCCCACCCTTTTACAGTTAAACAAATAAGATGTAACCGTAAATTCTACTCCAACAGCTTCTTTTCTCGCGCTTCCCGCCTGTGGAACTCCCTTCCACAAGTCTGCTTTCCCCGACAGTTACAATCTCCAGGTGTTTAAATGTAGGGTCAATAGACACCTCCTATCACACTAACTCCCAACTATTCTCAGAACACTCTCATCTACCCAACCCTCATTCTCAGTATCGTTACCCGCCTATCACCCACCCTCTGACATTTCCTATATTTAATCAGCCTTTCTCCACTCTACGTAGCCCCCTGCGCAGTAGTGGCAGTGACATGCCTTGCTCAGGGTGAAACGCTTATAAAAAAAAAAAAAAAAAAAAAAAATGCATTTTTGAAGAAAAAAATTATTACCAGCAATATATTTTGTTACAAAATTAGAAGACATCTTCAGTTTTCTAAAATAAGAACAATTTTTTGTCAAAATCTGACTAAATCAACCATCTCACTATAACCAAACATTAAAAAAATATCTTAAAACCCCACCTTTTTGACATTTAATAACACACAGAGGTTGATATGCTATGAAACAAAACTCAAACATCAAAATTATTTTTTGGAGTATTCTGAGTTAAATGTAACATTAAAATTTTTGCGTTTGACGCAGCAGTAATTTTTACAACTGCCAAAATAAATTCTGGGTTTATAACCTTTTAATTACATGGTGAGTTTTCTTCTCTGTCTCTCTGTCTTTCTGTTTCTCTCTCTATATATATATATTTTCTTTTTTTTTTTCTTTCTCAGATCTTTCACACAATGTTCCAGCTCTGAGAGTGACCAGCAGGTGTTATCAGGACTGAATGAATCTCAGGTTAAGCTTTTATCTGAGGAATGTATTTTGGTAGATGAAATGGACAAAGTGATAGGCACGGCCAGCAAAATGGACTGCCATTTAATGAAAAATATAAACACAGGTAAAAGGTTTTTTTTTTTTGTTGCTCATTATGACCTTCAGTAGGGAGTTTGATGATCACTAGCTCTTCTATTAATGTGGCCTTGTACCAGACTGAGTTGAGGTTTGTAAATATATAAATGATGAGTCCTTAGCATAGAACTGTTATAATGTTAATCTTTTTTTAATTTTTATTTTTAAATTCCTTTCACCCCAATCAAGGCAATAATGCCACTAACACGCAGAAAGGTGACATTATGTGAAATCGAATGGGAAGGAGTTTAAGGAAAGAACGTAAAAAAAACACGGTTCAAATGACAGAAGATAGCAATTGTCATTGCATTTAAGTTTTCGAAGTGGCAGGGAAATCGGGAAGGAGTTCCACAGGTGTGAAGTGCAAGAAAAATAACTGTCAGAATAGAAGTGGTAGTTGTGTGTAGCTAGTTATAAATGTGAGACCTAATTGCCAATCTAGTCAGTTCATTATGTCATATGTGATACAAGATTGGGCGATCATGTCTCGAAAGAGACATGACCAACTGGGCAGAAGATTATCCTGCAGTAGATTTCCATTACTTTCTGCGGTAAACTGGTTGTCAGCCAAGGCTATAGAACCCAATCTCTCCTGTTATTTAACTCCTAGCTAGAGGGGGAAGAGATGTATGATATTTTTTAGTAATTAGTGGGGGATCAGATTATTACTTCATAACTATATAAAAATGATCCCCCACTTTATGCCCAGTAAAAGCCTTAATCATGTTTTCAACTATTATACTCAGTCAGTTAAATGACATACATTATACACGCTTGGGTGATCGTGTCTCGAAAGAGACTGGGCAGAACATTATCCCGCAGTAGGTTGCCATTACTTTCTGTGACTGGTTGCCAACCAAGGCTCTAGAACCCAATCTATCCTATTATTCAACCCATAACTGGAGAGAAGAGACGGATTAATATCTTCCCCAAGGGTATTTGCGTGTAAGTGAATGCAAAGAATTCAACTGTAATTTGAACTTCGATCCCCGATTTGTCATTTCGACTCGATATCCACTGCACCACAATGCACATCCAATATAGTAACATACTTAAATTCCTGTGGTCGAGGTACTGGGCAGGGTTTTTCCCAGAATTGTTGCCATGAAAGCATTTATAAAAAAGACAGGGAGAAGCCTTGCCTCATCAGTGATAACGAGACTGAAGTCAACTTATCAGGTAAAGATTGATTACATTACAGACCCCTTCTTCCAATTTAATCATTGATTTCAAGACATACCAAACATGGCAGCAATATTTAATAGATGGACGAATGGTAGATTTATAAATGTGTAACACCCCAACGGACGGTCCGAACAATTTCTCCGGCAGCCGTTCTCCACGCTGTGATGTTTGCCGGGAGTTTGTTGAAAATGTCGGAGCCTCAAGCTGGGGGTACAAGATTGAGCTATAAGGAACGAACTTCCACAACTTGGATGAGTTGAAAGGATGCTTTATTTCGTTTAGAGTTAGCCTTTTCGGTTGGGGCAGGCGAATGTGACACACAGCTCTAACTCTAATTAATGCAGATCAACAAATCCGAACCGACCGAAACAAGACGAACGGAGATTCTTACTTCAAGCACACGCCCGGCGGAACTGACTGGAAATTTGCTAACTAACTTCTATTTATTTAAAATGAATCCGGAAATCCGGAAATGCTTTAGACCACCGGTGATAAACATTGGCGACTGTAAGTCTGAAATTTCAGTTATTTTTTTTTTTTTATCTTAATAAAGCTTCCGCTGGAAAATTCTTAATGTGTGGTCAAGATACAGTAAAAGACAGCCTTTGACCTGGTCATTTGAAAACCTACCTCCTGAACTTTATCTCCTGAACTTATCTCTTTATCACATTAAATCACTGAGTCAAATATTTACCGGAGGAGTGGTAGGATTTAAAACAGTAATCGGATACCCTTGTCTCTTCCACAATTTTCCTCATAAAAGAAAAAGCGTTTATTTATTTATTTTTTCCTCTTCTTTTTCACTTTTGTAAAATATGTTTTTAAACTATTTTCTATTCTAATCTATTATAATAAAATACATATTTTACGAAGCACCTTAATATACGCCTAGTTATCGTGTCTCAAATGTGCAAGATGGATTCTGACAAGAAAATATTCTTTTGGTATGACACATTGAATCATTTTGCTACAGTAGATATTTTGACTGATTCTACGTAGTCGATTCACTAATCTTGGTGGAAATGTGTGTCCAATAAGGCATAGTGTGGTCCACCTGGATCAGATCAGTCATGCTGTTGGCAGGCAGAAAAGATTCGATTAAATGAAAGCAATATTTTTTTTTCCTTTCAGATGTTAAAATTTACAAACCATTTCTTGTCCCAGTTGATAAATGATTTGAGGTCATTTTCAAGAGCAGTTGCTAGGTTCTCTGAGTTGGTTTTGTTGAACTAAAACAGGAGTAAAAAGTTGTCAAGCCCTGGGGGATGCCCCCCATTAGTATGGAATAATCTGGAAGCATGCCCATTGAACATGAACTTTCATTACACAATTTGTTTGGAATGATTGGATGAAGCCAAATAAACTTTTAATTCATGGCAGATGTTGTTTTGTTCTTGCTAGATCACTGAAGTTAAGTAACATTGAGCCTGGTCAGTACTTAGATGGGTGACCGCTTGGAACTACCAGGTGCTGTAAGCATTTAGTGACGGATGTGCGTTGTGGTGCAGTGGATATCGGCTCGGAAAGAGAAATTGGTGAGCCGAGTTCGAATTCCTGCATTCACTTAAGCACTGGTACCTTTGGGAAAGGTAATAATCCGTCCCTTCCCTCCAGTTATGGGTTAAATAACAAGGGTAGGACTTGGGGACCCTGCCCTTAAAAACAAATCCCAATGAATCTTGATACTCGAAAAGAAAAAAGTATTATTAGACACAAAATTTATATAAAAACAACAAAATTGTTGAAAGAAAAAGATATTATCAGCAATAAATAAATAAAATTCAGTTGGCAATAAATGACCCGCCGAGGTTGATATGCCATAAAAACAAAACCACCAACAAGATATTGTTTTATAAACTTCAAATTATAAAGGTGTATCGAAAATATTCATTTGATGCAAGACTTTTTTACAAATCTAAAATTTATACGAAAGTACGTTTTGTAAATATTTCTTTTACTTCTCTTTCTTTTTTTCTCCCTTTTTTTCTTTTCCCCCCTCTTCTTTTTTCATTCTTCCTCTTCTTTCTTTCCCCTTCCTTTCTTTCCCCTCTTCCCATCTTCCTTTCCCCTTCCTCTTCTTTCTTTTTTCATTCTTCCTCTTCTTTCTTTCCCCTTCCTTTCTTTCCCCTCTTCCCATCTTCCTTTCCCCTTCCTCTTCTTTCTTTTTTCATTCTTCCTCTTCTTTCTTTCCCCTCTCCCATCTTTCTTTCCCCCTCTTCTCTTCTTTCCTTTCTTTCCCCTTCCTCTTCTTTCTTTTTTCGTTCTTCCTCTTCTTTCTTTCCCCTTCTTCCTTTCTTTCCCCTCTTCCCATCTTTCTTTCCCCCTCTTCTCTTCTTTTCTTTCTTTCCCCTTCTTCCTTTCTTTCCCCTCTTCCCATCTTTCTTTCCCCCTCTTCTCTTCTTTTCTTTCTTTCCCCTTCTTCCTTTCTTTACCCTCTTCCCATCTTTCTTTCCCCCTCTTCTCTTCTTTCCTTTCTTTCCCCTTCCTCTTCTTTCTTTTTTCGTTTTTCCTCTTCTTTTTTCCCCTTCTTCCTTTCTTTCCCCTCTTCCCATCTTTCTTTCCCCCTCTTCTCTTCTTTCCTTTCTTTCCTCTTCTTTCTTTTTTCGTTCTTCCTCTTCTTTCTTTCCCCTTCTTCCTTTCTTTCCCCTCTTCCCATCTTTCCTTTCTTTCCCCTTCCTCTTCTTTCTTTTTTCGTTCTTTCTCTTCTTTCTTTCCCCTCTTCCCATCTTTCTTTCCCCCCTCTTCTCTTCTTTCTTTTTTCATTCTTCCTCTTCTTTCTTTCCCCTTCTTTCCCCTCTTCCCATCTTTCTTTCCCCCTCTTCTTTCCTTTCTTTCCCCTTCCTCTTCTTTCTTTTTTCATTCTTCCTCTTCTTTCTTTCCCCTTCTTCCTTTCTTTCCCCCTCTTCTCTTCTTTCCTTTCTTTCCCCTTCCTCTTCTTTCTTTTTTCGTTCTTTCTCTTCTTTCTTTCCCCTTCTTCCTTTCTTTCCCCTCTTCCCATCTTTCTTTCCCCTCTTCCCATCTTTCTTTCCCCTCTTCCCATCTTTCTTTCCCCCTCTTCTCTTCTTTCCTTTCTTTCCCCTTCCTCTTCTTTCTTTTTTCATTCTTCCTCCTCTTTCTTTCCCCTTCTTCCTTTCTTTCCCCCTCTTCTCTTCTTTCCTTTCTTTCCCCTTCCTCTTCTTTCGTTTTTCCTCTTCTTTCTTTCCCCTTCTTCCTTTCTTTCCCCTCTTCCCATCTTTCTTCCCCCTCTTCTCTTCTTTCCTTTCTTTCCCCTTCTTCTTCTTTCTTTTTCATTCTTCCTCTTCTTTCTTTCCCCTCTTCCCATCTTTCTTTCCCCCTCTTCTCTTCTTTCCTTTCTTTCCCCTTCCTCTTCTTACTTTTTCCGTTCTTCCCTTCTTTCTTTTCCCCCTCTTCCCTTTCTTTCCTATACCCCTTCCCCTTTTTCTCCTTTTCCTTTCCTTTTCCCTTCTTCCCTTTTCGCCCTTTCCCTTTCTTTTCCTTTTCCTCTTTCCTTTTTTCCTTTTTTCTTTTCCAACTCTTTCTTTTTCACCTCTTCCTCTTTTTATTTTTCTCCTTCTTTCCCTTCTTTCTTTTCTTCTCTTTCTTCCACTCTTCTCCTTCTCTTTCTTTACCTCTTCTTTCCCTCCTCTTCCCTTCTTTTTCCTATTTTTCTTTTTCTTCCTCTTCCCCTCATCCTTTTCCCCTTTTCCTGTTGAAGTGTTTTGGGTACCTTTGTATACTGGAGGTGTTGTGGTGCAGTGGATATCAGCTTGGAACGAAAAATCGAGTAGCCGAGTTCAAATTCCAGTTGAATTCCTTGTATTCACTTACGCACAAATACCTTTGGGAAAAGTATTAATCCATCTCTTCCCTCCAGTTATGGGTTAAATAATAGGACAGATTGGGTTCCAAGCAACCAGTCTACTGCAGAAAGCAATGGCAACCTACTGGTGGATAATCTTCAGCCCAGTCAGTCATGTCTCTTTCGAGACATGATCGCCCAAAGTGTGTATCACGTATGGCACTTAACTGACTGTATACTGGTGAGCCAACCAAGGGCTGACTCATTTGATAGTTCATCAATAGAAGGGTTAACCAATCAGAAGGCTCAAAATATACAATGCGATGTGTATAAAAGGCGGCCATATTTTCCCGAGTATTCATGATCTAATCCAATTCAGTAGAGTGTCTGACTCGTGAGTGTTAATCTTTGATGTTGTTTCATTGAACAGATCACATACTGTGCTGTATTCTATATTCATAAACTACAGTGGACATGATCAACATTTCTTTCTTTCTATTCTTCTTCCCTCTCTTTATTTCTTCCCCTTCTTTTTACCCTCTCTTTTCTTCTTCTTTCCTTTTTCCCTTCTTTTGTTCCCCCTCTTTTCCTTCTTTTTACCCTCTCTTTTCTCTCTCCCTTCTTTCTTTCCCTTCTTGCCCTTTTTTTACCCTCTCTTTTTCTCTCTCTCTCTTTCCTTCTTTCTTTCCCTTCTGTTGTCTTCTTTTTACCCTCTCTTTTCTTCCTCTTTCCCTTCTGTCTTTTTCCTGTCTTCTCCTTCTTTTTGCCCTCTTTTCTCTTTCTTTTTTCCCCCTTGTCTTCTTTTTACCCTCTCTTTTCTTCCTTCTTTCCTTTTTCTTTTTTCCCCCTCTTCCCCTTCTTTCTTTTCATTTAATTTTCTTTATTTAAAATTCTGAAAGAAACATTGAGAATATTGCTTCTTTGAATTTTGCCAAGAATCTCAGGATGAAGTAAAAAAAGCACCAAGCCGGCTAAGCCCAAGTTTCTACTACCCAGCCCAGGGATTGAACTTAGAACCACTATCTACCAAATTCACAAACTAACAATTTAAATCCATTTTCACCTGTAGATTAAATAAAGGCTTCAGTCTAAACTTATCTGAAGAAGTCCGGAGGCATAATGGTTGAAACATGATAAAAGTTCTGTGCCTGTTCTAAATAGGTCAGTCAAGTCTGTCTTATTATTAATATAATTTTCTCATATCTTTTTATCAACTTTTGTTGTAGGTTTGCTGCACAGAGCTTTCAGCCTTTTCCTCTTTAATAAAAATGGAGAAATCTTGTTACAACAACGATCAACTTGTAAAATCACATATCCAGGTGAGTCTGATTTTTTTTTTTTTCTGTTACTAAGGAGAGATTTCAGAGGAGTTTATGTATCAGGACTACCCTTGGAAGGAGTTTTCACAAATACCCATAAGACTTTTTTTTTTTTTTTAATCGTATCACTCTGAGCAAGGTGGTAATGCCACTGATGTGCAGAGGGCTACGTAAGAGTGAAAAGATTAGAAAAGAGAAAGCTGGAAACCGCATCCTAAACAGGGAAGAAGGGATGAGCCTCTACACCTGTACAATAGACATAAGTGGAGTGTGAATTCATCTCCGCTCAGCTATGGATTAAATAATAGGACATTAAAAGCCTTCACACTAGTTCTCAAAATAGCTACCTTTTGGGAGGAGTTCAATTTCTAGTTGGATTCATTATATTTACTTTTTTTTTCTTTTTTTTTTTTTTTAATCTTATCACTCCGAGCAAATACACACTGTAGAATAATAATAGAATAACAACACTGACCGGCGTAAGGGTCCCAGCTAGCGTCCAGCTGGCAGACAAAAATAAAGCAGGTTGTAACTCAATATTTATTGTAAAAAATTACAATCATGGCACAAGGCTGATTTAGTGGGAGGGGGGACAAAATCCTCAGGTTGGTCTTCAGTACCTATCCTATACCTAGCTAATCCGACTCACGACCCAAACACACTTTACAATTTTCTCATCCACCACAAGAACATGTCCATCAGCATTCAATCCTTCATTTACCAAAATACCTCAAATGTACCAGAGACCTAAAAAAAAAAAACCCAAATGAGCATGAAAATTTTATTGTGAACAATAAGTACAAAAATATATTTAAAAATAAATCATGAAAATAATAAGGGGGGGGGGGGGCATAACATAAATTCCCAAAACAAAAAAAATTTTTAAACAAAAAATACAAACAGAAATCATGATGTTAGTTGGACCCAACCAACCCACAAAACAAAGGGGCCGCTATATTCTGCCCATAGGACAAAATCAAGAGGGCTTCTTTCTACGGGGATTGGAGAGGAGAAAATAAAATGGAAGAGGGGAGGAATATAAGCAGGTTGTAACTCAATACAAACCCTTCGAACTATGACTGGAATCAAGCTAGTATTTATACAGAAATGCTTCCAATCACAGCCCAAGCAATGGACTATCCCACTTGAGAACAATGAGATGCTCCAGGGCACCATAAATAGCTCTCTTTCTCATGGTGGATTATTCTGGTCTCAGATTGTTCCACAACTGAGTTCTTATCTTAACAACGTAATTGATCTAAACGCACAAATACCCTTGTTTCCATTTCCTTCCTCCAGCTATGGGTTAAATAAAATTTGTATCTGAAAATTGTTATTAGCCAATGTGCAGGTGGTGTAATGGATAATGACTTGGAATTGTTATGTAGAGAGCCAAGTTCTAATTCATGTTAGTTTCATTATATAAACTTATATGTAAATATCCTTGGAAAAGGTATGAATCCACCACATCTCCCCCAATTATGGGTTAATTAGTAACTTTTATCACTAAATCTTTATTATCTCTAAACAAAAAAATTCTTACATTGAATTCTTTTTAAATAACTTGCAAAAGATTGATAAGCCATTAAAAAATGACTCAATCGAACCAAGAGGACTACCTTTGGAGGAATTTTGAATTCCAGTTAGGATGGTCACATTCATTTATACCAAAATCCCCTTGGAAAAGGTATGAATCCATCTCCTTCTCTCATTTATGGGTTAAACAGTAGGACTTGTATCTGGAAAAAATCCTAAAGAAAATTGTTAAGAGACACTGTAGTAATTCTCATCTTTGGAGAGAGTTTGAATTCCAGTCAGGTCTCTTACGTTCACGTGCAAATATGATTCAGAAAAATATGAATTCACACCTTCTCCCCAGGTATATGTTAAATAGGATTTGTATTTGGAAGAAAAATCATTGTTATTCTCAAAGAAAATTGATAATGCACTGTTCCTTAAAAAAAAAAAAAGAAAAAATTGGTCTAACTCTCCAAAACATGTTTTAGCTTTAAATGGCCCAGAAAGGGTTGATAAGCCATCAAAAACAAATCATTTAATCAATATCTTTGGAGAAGATGAAAACTAGATTTTAGGATAAGGTCCTTTGATGAATGGTCAAATTCGTCAAACTTTTTTTTTAACTTTATATTGCATGTTAAGTTGTAGTTTTTATATTAATGATGATAAAAACAACCCCCTCTTTTTTTTTCTTTTTTTTTCTTTTTTTAAACCAACAACCCAAAAAACTCACATCTTGGACCAATATATCTGTTGTGGAGTAGTTTTCACACTGAAAGTTATAATCGTGCTGTGTCGGTTGCTAATCGACTTAACGTACCAAAAATGTTAGGAACTTGGTAATCTTCCACTGTAAGCTGACTTTTTAGTATTCCGCTAACTGCTGACTAATATCAACTGCCTAGTAGTTCTACTGAACTCCAATAGAACTCTAAAGAACTCTCTAGAACTTCTAAGAACTTCTATGAACTTCCCAAGAACTTCCTGTTAACTCTTATTAATATAGGAGGGAGAGTCCATTATCTGAGAAA
Source organism: Ascarosepion bandense (assembly GCA_037127315.1). Classification (NCBI taxonomy): domain Eukaryota; kingdom Metazoa; phylum Mollusca; class Cephalopoda; order Sepiida; family Sepiidae; genus Ascarosepion; species Ascarosepion bandense. The sequence continues at coordinate 2,296,022 of JBBBDQ010000984.1, forward strand.
TAAATCTGTTTCACCCTAACAATATCATAATGAATGCCTGTGAATGCTTCCATTTTTGTGAATTCTTCAGATCACTACACAAATGCGTGCTGTAGCCATCCACTGTACACTCCAAGAGAATTGGAACAAGAAGATGCCATTGGGGTTCGAAGAGCTGCTCAACGTAGAGTTAAACAAGAGTTGGGAATCACTCCTGAGCAGGTAGGCAGTCACCAGTGTTTTATCTCTGCCATTTCTCACGAATCTTGATAGACCATTACAATTCTCTGTCGTTGTTTTCAATCCAAACTATTCAAGCTGCACGCCTGTAAAAAATTCAGTTGTTTCCGTTTTTAATATTGCTCTTTTATGTTCCATGTTTCTTCTGGACATAGACGATCATGAACCTGTCCTATACCCCTATTGTGCAGTGAACAAAAGGGGGGAAAGGAAATAAAAAACAAAACAAAATTCAAGATAACACAAAGGATTCAAATTAAAGAAAATTTACTACTTTATTAAACACAGAGAGGAGTTGTGAGCTGACTGCAAAACAGGCCCGTTAGCAAAGGCTATGTTACAGCCTTGGTACCACAAAAAAAAATTAAGAGTCCTTTACAGTTACCTTGGCAATCTGAAGCTTCAGTTATTTCTTTTCTTTTTTTTTCTTCTTTTTTCTTTGAAGGGAAAGAACTGAAGGGAGAGTAGCCTCCTTCTAGCTACAAGATAGTGGTTCTATTTTTCCCTAATTTTTTATTACGTTCAGTGTTCGAAGTTTCTTTCTTGTCTCAAGCCTGGAAAAAAATCTTTTTTTGTAAAAATCTCTTCTTCAACCCTCGTGGGTTGTGGGCCAACCTGGGAAACTGTCTTTTTTTCTGTAAAATAAAATTTCTTTCTTCCTCTGGAAGAAGTGATGTTCAATCTTATTGTTCTTCTGCCACATGGGTTAAAGACAAACAAGGGAAATGGTCCTTTCTAGAGAAATAAACTCTCTTTCTTCCTCTGAAAAAAGTATCGTTGAATCTTTTGTTTCTCCTTTGTTTGTCTGAAGAAATTCCCTCCCTTCTTTACTTCTTCTGCGAGCTTCTCAAACCCGCAAATAAATTCAGAATTCTTTTTACGTCTTTAGTCTGACGGAACTAAAATTTTCAGGGCTGCTCAAGTCGATGAAAATCAAAAAACTGAGGGTTCCTGCTCCTTCAAATTTTATCAAAGGGAGCCAACCAATCAGAGGTGAGATATGTGACATGTGGTACTTCTTTTTTCAGAGTTGTTATGGCACAAGTTTGAACTACAGAATGACGATGATCCAATTCCACTTCAGCAATAACATTTATGTTCTATATCAGTGACGACAAATACTTTATGGCATAGGCTAGAATGATGTAGGCTGCAAACCAATGTTGAAATATAAGGACAAACAATGTGTGTATAAAAAATATATCCACTTAATTTAGTGTCTCATCAGGTGACGTGTTGTTAAAGTGAAGGTATGTTAAAAGGTGGCAGCACACCCGCATCAAAGGGCAAAAGGGGCCACACTCACCCTCGTTTTCTCTGGTCTTTCTTGATCTTAGTTCAAATCTCGCTCCTCAACCAACTACTTACTATAAATGGGTTCTGTCTCTTATATTAACGATTATGTTATATTCTGACACATTGTTTATATTATTCCAAACACTGTAAATATGTGTTTATCTTACTGTTTCTGAAAACCAAAACATATTTCTCATTGGTTCTAAATTATAAATCATTGTTTTATAAACTGAAATAATTTAATGTAAATTATATTCGCTTCTGACCTTTGCTATGCAGTTTTCAAAACAGTCAAATATTTTCCTGACATGGAGAATTCTACCTGCATTCTTAATTTTGACAAAAATCAAATATTTATCAAGACAACGTCTACTTTTCCTTTTTTTCTAACATATTTTTACTGTTTCATAAAAATAAACTTGTTCAGGAAATTACTCACGAGCTCGTATAATGTACGGCATTTACAGCTGGTGCAAAGGGATGAGTGATTTTCTGAGCAACATGGTTTATCCTCACTTAATTATTTAGTGGTAAGCACTTTTCAAGTCTAACAAACTATAAAACTTGAACCAGGAAATCTCATAGACAAGACCAACCTATCATCAGGGGAGGGCAAGCATCAGAGTGGGTAAACACTGTCTTTGAGGATAACAGCTAGTTTAGCTGAAAAAATGAAAATAATAACCTATCCCAAACAAATCTTTTAAATTTATGTAAGGAATTCATAAGCAAGTGCTGCCACAAATCAAACTTTTTGAATTTTAAATTATAAAAACCTTCCTAAAAGTAATCCAAAATTAATCTGACAGAAGCTTTCTTTGCCTCTTCCTAATCACTATAGTTTTAATTAAAACAACCATATAACTTTTTAACCCTTACATTTTCCAAGCCCATTAATTTTAGATAGCAACTAATCATAAATCTTAAGTTTATTTTCCTAATCCCTGAATACTTCCCCTACCTAAAAAATTTTTTTTTATTCCTTATTCTATCTATTCTGAAATTCTTCCTCTTTTACCTACAATAATCTCTTATGGTTGGTTATTTCTATACAGGTAAGTGTGTGTGTGTGTGTGTGTATACTGTTAAATATAACAGACAATGCATGTCTATTATGTTTAATCATGAGCTGTTCTAAACAACATATTTTGGCTTTAATTTCAGGTGAAAATAAAGACAAAAATTCTCAAAAATTTGGATAATTTTTTATTATGCTGGTTTTAAGCTGAAAGAAAATATTCAGAAAAGTAAAAATTCCAGGCTTGACACAGGGACCTGACCTTCTTAGCAGTAGATTTAGTTATTAATTCAGTGTAGTCCTTCCGCTTCAGGTCAATTGAGTGAGTGAGGCTGAGGAGGTGCAGTGTATTGCTCTCAAGGAGACTAGTGTGATCCATGCTGATGGCGGATAGGAAAAATTGTCTGTGGTGGTTAAAGGATAGCAGCTTCATTTTTGAAGCATTAAAATTAACAAGCCATCTCTTATCCCAGTCTACCACTGACTGGACGTTTTTTTTAGAGCATCAGCAGAGTCTGTTGTGTTTGCATTGGCAGATTTCTTAGCAAGATGGGAATAAATGGTGGTGTCGTCAGCATAAATGCCTACTTGGGATCTGATTACATCAGGGAGATTATTGATGAAAATCAGAAAAAGCATAGGACCTAGGATAGAGCCTTGAAGAACACCCGTGTTCATATGATAAGATCTGGAAGCATGCCTGTTCAATACGACCTTCATTAAGCGGTTCGATGGAAATGATTTGATTAAGTCAAACAAGCGTCCAGTTATATCATAGCCCTGTAGCTTGCACAGAAGGTCAGCATGCCAGACCCTGTCAAAAACATTAGAGATATCCAGGGTAACAGCTTGAGCTTCACCATTCTTATCAAGAAATATGTACTCTGTGATGTTCATTAGCATGTCAGCAGTAGACCTGGGCAAAGTGGAAGCCATACTGTCTATTGAAGTATAGGCAGTAAGCTATGAGATGTGGAACCACTTCAGTATTGATGATGGCCTCAAACACTTTACCAAAAAATTGGTAGGAGGCTGATAGAGCAATAATTGGAGGGGTCTGAGGGTTCTCCAAAGTTCTTGAAAACAGGTACCACAGAGGAGGACTTTCAGCAGGCAGGAAAGCAAGAAGCTGAGAGGAAGTATTTGTAGACTTTGGCGAGGACAGTGGAGAGTTCAAGGGCACATTTCTTTAAGACGATGACTGGGATTCCATCACCTTCACTCGCCTTATGAAGGTCAAGTTTTGAAATTATTTTAGAGATCAGCGAGGGGGGTAATGTAAATGCAGATCAGTTAAGCCTCAGTTCTAGATGGGAAGTAAGGTGCAGATATTCAAGATGAATTAAGTGAGGAGTTGGAGTGCCTCCAATTTTTTGTCTTCAAAATTTTCTGATGTGCTAGAGCGTTCTTTATCTTCAATAACAAAATCATTATTTTTGAAGCATCTGAATCACTCTCTGTTTCTGACAGTTCATAGTCACCATAAGTCTCAACAAGAATTCAGTGAGCTTCAGCTGCAGATTTCTTTTGAATAAAGTAGTGCAGTAAAATTCCCTACAAATACATTTTCTTTAGCATGAAATCTGACATGTTCAACATGATGAAAAACATAGTTATTTACACTTCAGCAAAATGACAGGCACTGAATTTTGAGCTTGCTTATAGTCAGTCAGTTAAGTGCCATACATGAAACACGCTTGGGCGATCATGTCTCTTTCGAGACATGACTGACTGGGCAGAATATTATCCCGCAGTAGATTGCCATTGCTTTCTGCGGTAGATTGGTTGCCAGCCAAGGCTATAGAACCCAATCTGTCCTGCTATTTAACCCATAACTGGAGGGAAGAGACGAATTAATACCTTTCCCAAGGGTATTTGTGCGCAAGTGAATGCAATGGATTTCACTTGGAATTCGAACTCGGCTCACCGATTTCTCGTTCTGAGCCATTATCCACTGCACCACAACACTTTCTTATAAATGCTTCATCTAATCAAAATTGCTGATAATATTACTAATACTACTAGTGGAAATAAAAGAATTGAAATGGAGATGAAAGAAATCTTAGTCAAAAATGAAGAATGCTTGACAATGCTTTATCCAAGGAACGTGCTAAAGTATTTGTTAAAATATTATAATTAGTACTACGACTGCGTTTAATTAAAACGGTCACATGTTAATGTCTTGTTTTGAACTGTTGATTTCAAATCAGGGTTTGGTAATTTAATCTGCTTCTTGGCAAATCTGAATATTGTTTTTTCCTTGTTTCTTTCAGCTTCCTTTAAAAGCCATTCATTATATCACACGAGTGCATTACTCGGCTGCAAATGTACCGAGAGATGGTAAATGGGGAGAGCACGAAATTGACTACGTATTATTTGCGCAGTGTAATGTGGATCTTAAACTGAACCCAAATGAAGTGAAAAGCACAAAATATTTAGACAAAAGAGGAATGAAAGAATTTCTTGGTAAGCAAGAATTTTGGATAACGTTCTTCATATTTCACTCATTCTCACTCTCATCTTTCTCTTCTTTTTACTCTTTTTCTCTTCTTTTTCCTCCCCTTTCACTTTTTTCTTTTTCTTTCTCTCTCTGGTTTTTCTTTCTTTCTCTTTCTGGTTCTTCATTCTCTCTCTCGCTTTCTGGTTCTTCATTCTCTCTCTCTCTTTCTGGTTCTTCATTCTCTCTCTCTCTTTCTGGTTCTTAGTTTTCTCTCTCTCTTTGTGGTTCTACGTTCTCTCTCTCACTTTGTGGTTCTACGTTCTCTCTCTCACTTTGTGGTTCTACGTTCTCTCTCTCACTTTGTGGTTCTACGTTCTCTCTCTCTCTCTTTGTGGTTCTTCGTGGTTCTTCTCTCTCTCTCTTTGTGGTTCTTCGTTCTCTCTCTCTTTGTGGTTCTTCATCTCTCTATCTTTGTTTCTTTTTCGTTCTCTCTCTCTTTCTTCGTTCTCTCTGTCTCTCGTTCTCTGTCTTACTCTCTCTCTCTGTCTTTCGTTCTCTCTCTCTGTTCGTTCTCTCTCTCTGTCTCTCTCTCTCTTTCTGTCTCTCTCTCTCTCTCTCTCTCTCTCTCTCTGTCTTTCGTTCTCTCTCTTTCTGTCTTCGTTCTCTCTCTCTCTTTCTGTCTCTTTCGTTCTCTCTCTCTCTCTGTCTGTTCTCTCTCTCTCTCTCTGGTTCTTTCGTTCTCTCTCTCTCTCTGTCTCTCTCTCTCTCTCTGTCTTTCGTTCTCTCTCTCTCTGGTTCTTCGTTCTCTCTCTCTCTGTCTCTCTCTCTCTCTCTCTCTCTTTCTCGCTCTCTCTCTCTCTGTCTTTCGTTCTCCTCTCTCTCTGTCTCTCTCTCTCTGGTTCTTCGTTCTCTCTCTGTCTCTCGCTCTTTCTCTCTGTCTTTCGTTCTCTCTCTGTCTTTCGTTCTCTCTTTCTCTGTCTTTCGTTCTCTCTCTGTCTTCGTTCTCTCTCTCTCTGTCTCTTTCGTTCTCTCTCTCTCTCTCTCTCTCTCTGTCTCTGTCTCTCTCTCTCTCTCTCTCTCTCTCTTTCTCGCTCTCTCTCTCTCTCTGTCTCTCTCTCTCTCTCTCTCTCTCTCTCTGGTTCTTCGTTCTCTCTCTCTCTCTCTCTGTCTTTCGTTCTTTCTCTCTCTCTCTGTCTTTCTGGGCCTCTCTCTCTCTCTCTCTCTCTGGTTCTTCATTCTCTCTCTCTCTCTCTCTGTTTCATTCTCTCTCTCTCTCTCTGGCTATCTCTCTCTCTCTCTCTCTCTCTCTCTGGTTCTTCATTCTCTCTCTCTCTCTCTCTCTCTCTCTCTGTCTCTCTCTCTCTCTCTCTCTGTCTCTGTCTCTCTCTCTCTCTCTGTCTCTCTCTCTCTCTCTCTCTCTCTCTCGCTCTTTCTCCTTCTTCTTCTCCTCTCGTTCTCCTTCTTCCTTCTTTCTTTCTTTTTCGTTCTTCTCTTCCTTCTTCCTCTCTCTTCCTCCACTTCTCTTCCTTTCCTTTTGATTTTCTTTATTACTTGCATCATAAAAACTTTTTCTTTTCTTTTATTGTTTTATTTATTGGTTTTATTTCACCTCCACCCTCCTTTGCTACTTATGTGCATGCAAAACCTGTCTAAATTGGCCTTAGTATAAGATGGTCATAAAAAGGCACGACCAATTTGTTTAAATAATGCACTTACTATTGTTTGGGTCATGTGGCAATAAGTAAAATGATGCACTAAAATAAGTAACCAAGCAATCGTTTTAAGTTCTGCATATTAGTATCTTATTAAAACTCTAAGTATTAATAATTTAAAATTCTAAACATTGTCGAGAAAGTCATTAGAAATAGTAGCATCAGGAGAAAAAATACTCATTCTGACACGGATCATTTTGTTTTTTTAAGTTCAGTACTCTGCTTTTTTTTGTTTTTTAAGTTCAGTACCCTGCTTGCTTTTTTTTTTTTTTTTTTTTTTTTTTAAGTTCAGTACCCTGCTTTTATTTTTTGTTTTGCTTTTTAAGTTCAGTACCCTGCTTTTATTTTTTCGTTTTTTAAGTTCAGTACTCTACTTTTTCTTATTTGTTTTTTTAAGTTCAGTACCCTGCTTTTTTTTTTTTCGTTTTTTAAGTTCAGTACTCTACTTTTTCTTATTTGTTTTTTTAAGTTCAGTACCCTGCTTTTATTTTTTCGTTTTTTAAGTTCAGTACTCTACTTTTTCTTATTTGTTTTTTTTAAGTTCAATACCCTGCTTTTTTTTTTTTTTTTTTCTTTGCTTTTTAAGTTCAGTACCCTGCTTTTTTTTTTTTTTTTTTTCTTTGCTTTTTAAGTTCAGTACCCTGCTTTTATTGCCACATGACTCAAACAATAGTAAGTGCAATATTTAAACAACTTGGTCATGACCATCTGTCACTTATACTAAGGCCAATTTAGACAGGTTTTGCATGCACATAAGTAGCAAAGTAATGGAAGTCACATTCCCATCTAGCAAAGCTTGACAAACATATTCACAAAGGACAGATTTTTTCTCTTGACTCCAATTATGGCTGTATACTGGGGAGGGTGGAGGTGAAATAAAACCAATAAATAAAACAATAAAAGAAAAGAAAAAGTTTTTATCTGATGCAAATAATAAAGAAAATCAAAAGGAAAGGAAGAGAAGTGGAGGAAAGAGAAGAGGAAGAAGGAAGAAGAACGAGAGAGGGGGGGAAGAAAGAAGAATGAGAGAGAAAGAAAGAAGAAACACAGAGAGAGAAAGAAATAAAGAAGTACCAGAGAGAGTTCGAATTCCAGCTGAATTCATTGCATTCACTTACACGCAAATACTCTTGGGAAAGGTATTAATCTGTCTATTCCTTCCAGTTATGGGTTAAATAGCAGAACAGATGGGGTTCTATAGCCTTGGTCGGCAACCAGTCTACCGCAGAAAGCAATGGCAACCTACTGCGGGATAATATTCTGCCCAGTCAGTCATGTCTCGAAAGAGACGTGATGCCCAAGCGTGTATCACATATGGCACTTAACTAACTAACCCTGCTTTTATTTTTTGTTTTTGTTTTTTAAGTTCAGTACCCTGCTTTTTTCACCTTGGAGCAGTGGATATTGGCTTGGAATGGGAATTCGGAGAGCTGAGTTCAAATTACAGTTTAATTTATTGCATTCACTTACACACATATACCTTTGGGAAATGTATTAATCCATTTCTTTTCCCTCCAGCTATGGGCTAAATAGCAGCACATATTTGGCTCTATAGCTTTGGTTGAAAACCTGTCTACTGCAAAAAGTAATAACAACCTACTGCCTGGTCAGTCATATCTATTCAAGACATGATCGCCTAAGTATATATCACGTATGGAACTTAACTGACTGACTGACCCTACTACATAAGTAGGGAACAAAAGCTAAGAGTTAAGTTAAAGAAAGATGAGACATCAGGAACTGCCATGACTCATGGAACAATTTACCCCAGTAATCAAAATAAAAGGTTCAGTTTGAAATTTCAGTAACCTGAAGAACGTCACAGACTGAAATGTGAAAATAGAAGTAAAGATGAGGACCACAGTCCGAATAATGTAAATAGTGTAAATAATTACAATACCTCAACTCAGAAATATAGACAGATATTGAAGGTGAATATGGCAACAAAGATGAGGACAACAGTCCAAACAATGTAAATAGTGTAAATAATTACAATACCTCATTTAAGAAATATAGACTGATATTGAAGGTGAATATGGCAACAAAGATGAGGACAACAGTCCAAACAATGTAAATAGTGTAAATAATTACAATACCTCATCTAAGAAATATAGACAGATATTGAAGGTGAATATGGCAACAAAGATGAGGAAAACAGTCCAAACAATGTAAATAGTGTAAATAATTACAATACCTCATCTCAGAAATATAGACAGATATTGAAGGTGAATATGGCAACAAAGATGAGGACAACAGTCCAAACAATGTAAATAGTGTAAATAATTAAAATACCTCATCTCAGAAATATAGACAGATATTGAAGGTGAATATGGCAACAAAGATAAGGACAACAGTCCAAACAATGTAAATAATCTTTTTTTTTCTATTCAATAGACACTTTGATTTAAACGATGTGTGTTTTATTGTGGAATGTTTGTGGCATGTTTGTAAATATTGTCTGCTATTGGGTAAAAATAATCTGTGGGTGCATTTTAATATACTATGTACGTGGGTATGTAATTTGCGTTTGAATAAGGATTTGTTTCTTCTGTGTTCTGAATATTGGTAACTACTATTTGGCAGTAAGGTCTTTGATCATGAGATTGGAGTTTTAGTTGAGCCTGGAACCATCTCCTAATCCCTGCTGTTCCCAGGTCCGCCCTGTCCCAGGGCTAGCAGCACCTGTCAGGGTCCCAGCTATAGTCAAATAATGAACACCCAAACAGTATAAAAGTATGAAAATACATCTTATAGTAAAAATTATCGCAATACATTTTTATTTAAAAAAATTAACAGTGATACATATTTATAGTAAAATTGCCAACTATACATTTTATCTGTAGTTGAAGCTATAAAACTGTGTTCCAAATATTTAGATTTCGGCATTAAATACCCCATAGATGTTGATATGCCGCTAAACAAAACCAACCAACTGAATAATGTTTCCTTATTGAGATTCTAATTATAGCTTTTTAAAATGATAAACATTGTCAAATGTGTATATATTAATGACGGTGTCAAAAGAAAAAAAGTCCTTTTAACACAATGTTTTTTATTTTTGTATATGTTTTTTTGTTCTGTTTTTTAGGTAGGATTGTTAAACTTGTCAGACTGTCTTTCTGAAATGATCCGTTCAGCTCATCAATAACACTTCTTTTTCTTTCTGTTTACCAGCAACTGCCAATGATCGAGGAATCCTCTTGACCCCTTGGTTTCGACTTATTGCCGACAACTTTTTGTTTCAATGGTGGGACAACCTCCAAAATCTCTCCACACAGTTTGACCACAAAACCATCTATCGATTACTGTAACTGTCCAACCTTTTTTACATCACAGGTTACTTTATTTTTGGAATTGACGACAGGGGTTACCCACAAACCATTCAATTAATGGAAATCTCAAGTCTTTAGGATTAACTAATCCGTTTTACTGAAACTGATTATTATTTTCAATTATTTTATTTTTGCATTTTTCCATTTGCTGATTTGGAAAACAGTTCCATTCCTAAATTTCCAGAATTAAATTTGAAAAGAAAAAATTCAATATGTGTCTTGACATCTGAACAAGAATACTCACTTTGGCCGTTAGGGTCATGATGTTTTGGCCACTAAGCTGCCTGGCCTTCTTCAGATGTCCATCATCTCAGAATTTTAAATAGAATCCTGTAGGTTATCAGTACAGCAGACATCTGAAGAAGACAGGAGTACAATGGCTGAAAAGTCATGAGTATAACAATCAAGGTGAGATTTCATTTTCTGTATACAAAGTTATATATATATATATATATATATATATATATATATAAAATAATGTTATCTCAAAAATTCCAATAAGAATATTTTTATTTGTTTACATAGAAAAAAAAAAAAAAAAAAAAATATATATATATATATATATATATATATATATATATAAGAAAAGTTGCTAAATGAAAGGTTTGAAATAATGTCTGGATGTATACACATTAGAAAATATATTTTGGGCTTGTTCAAACCTGAATGAAAGTGTGTACAATATTATTTCACTCATCTTGACTAATTCCTCATTTATTTTAAACTTTTTGCTATACATTGTAAAAATTGTGGGATAATTAGCTAATATATAATACCTGAAGATACCGAAAGGTTGAAACCCAGGTAGTGTAATCAACTGATTTTCCAAATTAGAAAATATATATAGGCTTGAATAATATAAACATGCCTATTTTTATACTCATCCTTGCCAGTTCTTGAATTAGTTACTTGATGTTAAGATGAGATTTATCAAATAGGGGATTTTTTTTTTTTTTAACCCCAGTATTTTTTATTTGCATTTCTATCAATTTTTTGTCAGCTTCCTTATATTGGGACACTTGTTTTGTAAAAAATTCCATATCTACAACAAATAAATTAAAAATTTCAAAACAATTACAGCATAGCGCGTTCGCAGGTTTTTTAAAAATCATCATCATAATGATCTCAGTTCGAATAAGTTTGTCTTAGCAATTCACTCTTGAGGATGATTTTAGAGAAGAGTGTAAGTACTTGGGTAGGAAAAAACTATGGTGCCTTCCTTGATGAATCTCATCTTAACATCTGGAAACTGATTAGAGAACTGGAAACAGTTATAAAAAAGTGACATAATGTGTCTATATTATTAAATGAAACCTGTTTGAATGAACAGATTTTCTAAACATATACTGTTAAATATAAGAGACAATGAATGTCTATTATGTTTAATCATGAGCCGTTCTAAACATTGTATTTTGGCTTTAATTTCAGTTGAAAATAAAGACAAAAATTCTCCAACATTTAGATAATTTTTTATTAAGTTGGTTCTAAGCTTTCGGCTCACATGAGCCATCTTCAGAGAGGTTACAAGGACATTAACATAAACATCCACCATCAGCGACGATTTTATATTGTGTTGACATAAAACTTTGCGAAGAAACAAAGCAAATTCAAACAACCCACACTTAATAAAATCATGTTTAAATCTGGTCATAACACATTGCATTGCATTTAAATATATCCTTCTGTTAACATTTCAAGCTCTCATGCGGTGTGTCGTCATAGAACTGCATTACAAATTTATGAACTCAGTCTTCTATTTGGTAACGGTGTTGCGTAGCAAAGTTTTATGTCAACACAAGATAAAATTGTTGCTGATGGTTGATGTTTTTGTGTTAACATCCTTGTAACCTCTCTGAAGATGGCTCATGTGAGCCGAAAGCTTAGAACCAACTTATTAAAAAATTATCCAAATGTTGGAGAATTTTTGTCTTTATCTTCAACTGAAATTAAAGCCAAAATACGATGTTTAGAACGGTTCATGATTAAACATAATAGACATTCATTGTCTCTTATATTTAACAGTATATGTTTAGAAAATTATCTGCTGCATCAATGTACTATATATATATATATATATATATATATATATATATATATATATATAATCAAAATACTGAAGTGACTTTTTGCAAAACAAATACAGGCAAGCAAAATGAAATATATTTCAATAAAGTTTTCTATTTTCATTTGTGTTTTTATTTTTATTTTTCAATCTTGTAGTACCTCTCTTAGAATTTCGTGATCCGGCAAAGAGACTGCACCTATTTGATGCCACTAAGGTAGCAGGCCTGTTCAATTAAACTTGACACTATAACAACAAGTATAAGCTGATAAAAATCAATGATTGTGGGCTTTTTTTAAAGTATAGAATACTATTAAAAAAAAGAAACCAAGGTTCAAAAATTTCATCTTTGAACTTCTTTCAATATTAATTTTTTTTTTTTTGTTATAATCATATCACCCTAAGCAAGGCATTTTACTGCCACTGTTTTGCAGGGGGTTACAATGAGAAAGAGTGACAGGTTATAGGGGGTGTCAGAAAGTGGTAAGAGAAGGATGACTGTGGCCATAAAGTGAGGGATCAGCTTATATATTGATTGTAATATAGAATTGATCCCCCACTTTATATCCAAATTATAATAGTATAGAAATTTTTTTTTTATAATCATATCACCCCAAGCAAGGCATTTTACTGCCACTGTTTTGCAGGGGGTTATATAGGAGGAAAGTTATGATAAACAGTGATAGGTTATAGGGGTGTCAGGAAGTGGGTAAGAGAAGGATGAGAATACTGATGAGAGTGGAGTGGACAGAGAAAGCATGAGAAAGAGGATGCAAGTCAGTAAGATAAGTGATGACTATTGACTTTACATTTAAATTCTTGGCGATTAGCTGTTGGGGAAGCAAGTAAATGGAAGGGAATTCCACAGGCAGGAAGTGCGAGAAAAGAAGCTGCTGGGGTATAATTTGCATTTACATTTTATTCGTTTCAAAGTAAAAGGGTGGGACGTAGTTGCTTATCTTGTAGCTCGAGTAAATTCATATGTAGGGGACACCAGTGAGTTAAGTTCATTGGGGCAGAAGCCGTGAAAGTATTTATAGAAAGTAAAGAAAAAAACAAGCAGACAATATTATTATAAAAATGTTTTCTATAAAAAATTACTTGTATAATTTGTTTTTCAGTGCGTGGTTTAAAGAAGTATGCATATTTTCTTTTTTCTTTTAAATGTTCATTTTTACTTTCAAGGATAATGTTTTTCCAAATGAGTTTCTAAAAATCTGTGAGCATCTTTAATCTGAGTAACAGGCATTTTGGCTCCACTCTGGAAGGGTTCAGGATCTTGTCAATCTAAATTCCATTTGTCAGATCTTGCTTTGATGATTGCGGGATGTCACTGTCTATTGTTTAATTACACATGTCGATGTAAGTAAGATGCCATGCATAAGACCAAAGAGTTCAATAATGTCATTGTAGGTAATTCTAAGTAACTTGTGAATCTTCAATGGCATACTTTTAGGTTGTAAAAGATATCAGATTTCCTTTTTTTTATATTTGAAGGGACAAATATTGCGAGATTTTTAATCGACCATGGGTGAGTAAAGCAATAAACTTTAATCGCCCAATTAAGTCTTTAATTGACTGAGTCGATTGAATGAATGAAATCTTAAAGGCTGTAAACAAATTACTAGTGCCACACAATGAAATCAAACACTTAAGGTGGGAAAAAGAAATCATATTAATTAAGCTAAAACAAGATACAAAAAGTATCAACTGATAAAATTTGAAGTTCTGATTTTTTCTACAAATAATATAGAAGAAATTACTCATTTTACTATTTTGATTTTTTCCCTTTTGATAGCAAAATAATTTGTAATTTTTTTTTTTTTTTTGTGTATTTGAATTTTTTTAAATATAGTAACTGTTGCCATATCTGGTCGGGTGCCCCTGCTATTCTCCTTGGGCTTCTAGACAAGGTGCAGCGGAGGGTCTGTAATGTGATCGATACCGACTTAGCAGACCACCTGCAGTCTCTCTCTCACCGGTGTGGCGTGGCTTCCCTGTGCCTCTTCTATAAATACTTTCATGGCTTCCGCTCCGATGAACTTAGATCACTGGTGCCCCCTAGGTTCGAATTTGCATGAGATACTAGATTAGCAACTAGATCCCACCCTTTTACAGGGAAACCGATAAAATGCAACCGCAACTTCTACTCCAACAGTTTCTTTCCTCGCACTTCCCGACTGTGGAATTCTCTTCCACATGACTGCTTCCCCGATGGCTACAATCTCCAGGAGTTTAAATGTAAGGTCAATAGACATCTCCTAACACACTAACTTCCATTCTTTCACTTTTCCCACCCACCCAACTATCACCCCCACTTCTGACATTTTTTATATTTTTTTTTTTAATCGTATCACCCCGAGCAAGGCAGTAACACCACTGATGTGCAGGGGGCTACGTAATAGTGAAAAGATTGGAAAAGAGAAAGCCGGAAACCACATCCTAAACAGGGAACAAGGGATGAGCCTCTTCACCTGATCACTAGACGTGGGTGGAGTGTGAAACAGGCAATAGGTTAGTCTATCTACTCCAATTGAAAAAAAAAAAGGGAAAGGAGTGAGAAGATTGGAAAAGAGAAAGCCGGAAACCACATCTTAAACAGGGAACAAGGGATGAGCCTCTTCACTTGTTCAATAGACGTGGGTGGAGTGTGAAACAGGCAATAGGTTAGTCTATCTACTCCAATTGAAAAAAAAAAGGGAAAGGAGTGAGAAGATTGGAAAAGAGAAAGCCGGAAACCACATCCTAAACAGGGAACAAGGGATGAGTCTCCTAACCTGTTCAATAGACGTGGGTGGAGTGTGAACCGGGCGATAGATAGATCTATCTGCTCCAATTGAAAAAATCTAACCACTCTTCCTATTTACCTTCCCCTATGTAGCCCCAAGTGCAATAGTGGCAGTGGAATGCCTTGCTTGGGGTGAAATGATTAAAAAAAAAAATTTCTATGTGTAAATTAAAAGGTTATGTGTTTCAAAGTTTCTTCCTTTTACTGGGAAGAAAATTTGTACAATTATGTCATTTGTGATCACCATACACTTAACTTATCTCTCATCTGACAACGTGTCAGAACATCTGAAATACAGAAGACAGATCAAAAAGTACAACTCTGTGAGTAAGAAATAGTTTTATTCTAAAGTTCATACTATAAATAAATAATACTTGTGTAAATCAGATTAAGTTAACATTAAATTTGCTAATTTTCCAAAAATAATGTTACAGATGTATATTTTATTGTTGGAAGATTTTTAAAACTGAAAATTAACTTTTGTTTACAAATGTGTCGATTGCTTTAAAAATGGCCGAAAAATTGAAAGATTAAAAAAAATTGAAAAATTTTAAATTCCAATCAATATAATTTCTGTTTAGAATACACCAGAGTATTTTGCTTACTGGAAATAGTAAATTTAATCCTTTAGCTTTCAATTAAAACTAAAATAAAAATTTCATGAAAACTTTTTTATTTTTAAAAATTCAATTTAGAATTTAGTTATTGAAAATGAGTGGAGGTACCTTCTTTTGATAGTAAGTGTCCATGAAACTGAGAAATCATCGTCTTTTAGAAATAAATACATTCAGCTTTTGGTTAATTTTTATAATTTTCGTTGCATTTTGAAACAGCGCAACCATACAGTACTTTTTTGGTAAATTATTTTAGTGAAAATATTTATGAAACAAATAAAAATCAATCCAAGTTAAGAAAACAGTAGTATTTCTCCAAGTTTATCCTACATATAGTGACGTCAGCACATAAACCCTGCTCATTGAGCAGGCCTTTCATTTCGGTGGTGTTGGCCTATCCCAGTGCATTACTGATGTTGCTCAAATCAAACCTCAGCTTTCACAGCTGATCTTCTGTTACCACAATATGGAATACACAACAACAAAAGTGATAAAAATAAAAACTAAAAGAAATTAAATGTAATTGACTAGATTATATGCACAAAATTATACACCCAAATTCTATACCCAAAATCATATAATTTAGTTATATAACCAAAATTATTTACAAAAATTATATAATAAAAATTATATGCCTAGATTATATACCCTACTTTATTTACCTAAATTATATACGAAAATTATTTACCCAAATTACATAACCAAAATTATATACCTAGATTATATATCCTAAATTATATACGTAGATTTTATACCCAAAATTTTATAGCCAAAATTATATATCTAGATTATATACCCAAATTACATAACTGAAATTATAAACTCAAATTATATAGCCAAAATTAAATAAACAAAACACAAGTTCCCAACCTTTTTTCTCTGAGCTGCAGTTTCAGAATGAAACTTTGTTCATCCCTCACAAAATTTTATGCAATAAAAATTACATTTAAATATAAAATGCAGAGAGAGAGAGTTAAAGGAAGATAGCTGTAGATTTGCAGTCAGAAAATTGTCATTGATAACTCTCACTTCCAATTTGCGGACCCTAGTTATTCTTTAACACTTGATGAAATGCAAACATATCAACGATGAAATCGGTCAATAATTATTTATACTGGGACTCCTGTATGCAATTATATTTAAACCACAATATTATTTTAAATTTTGAATTCATATATGTTTTCGGCATACAAATTTTTTGAAACTGTTTTTAAACCTTTCCTTGTCTCTCAGTCATTTCGCCACACTTAGGAGTCCTACAAAACATTATCGTTGCTAATACTCTCTTCCAATTTGCTGACCCTTGTTACTATATTCTTAATGACACTGAGACATAGACCATGCACACCAGGCAAGAGAGGTGTCTGAATGCTTTCCATGTGAGAAGTATCCAATGTATATTGGGTATCTCATGGCAAGACAAGGTGCCCAGAAGTGAGGTCCTGTCTCAAGTCGGTCTGCCTACCATGTTCATACTCGTTAAACAGCACAGATCTTGCTGGCTAGGCCATGTCCACCGCATGCCAGATGGTCACATTCCAAAAGACCTCCTGTATGGAGAGCTGTCCTTTGGACGAAAACCCACTAGGCAGCCACAACTGCAGTATCATGACATCGTAAAAACGCCATATGAAAGCTATGGACATCAACACAGAGTCATGGGAGAGCGTAACAATCAATTTGTAGCGGCCTAACTACTTTCTTTTGTTTGTTGAGTAATGAGAGCTTCTCAATTTTATGTATGTACAAATAAGTGAACAAACAAGACACAAGACAGAGGTAAATAAATTTTAATTATAACAACAACTGTGAATTATAGAAAAGGGGTAAAAATAAGTTATCTCCCTTTTACTGCAGATATTTGCAAAAATGAATGAAACACTTTTTTTTTTTAGAGACATGTGTTTAAACAATAAAATATTTTTGAATTGTAAATGGCCCAAAGCCAATGTTCAAAAGTTTGTATGTAGACAAATAATTGAAACAGTTCAAATTGTGAGCTGGAAATTTGTGAGTTGGAAAACAGTTTGTATGTTCAAATAATTTGATACAAATTCAAGTTCAAAGTTATGAGTTGGAAGATAATCTGCAAGCAAAGTGTGTGTGAATAAAAAATGTCAAAAATACTTGCGGTTTAGCTGAGAAGTTGAAACAATAATAAATTATTATACCAGGAGAAAATGTTGAATGCAAAAAGCTGGTGTTGCAAAGTTTTGAATATTTAACTTAACTTCAGTCAGGTAAAGATGAAACCGGCTTATTTTCTTTTAAAAGAGTAGGCGAAAACAGATATTGCCTTAAAAGAAAAGTGAGCTCGAAACAATAGGTCTTGTGTCTTCAAAGAAAACTTTCCAACTGCTGCTTGAAGAGCGGGAAGATTCCCGCTTTTTCGAAAGAGAGGCAAAATGCTGCTGCTGATGCAGAACAAACCAATGAAAAGTTTGGTTACAAAAAGAAGATGGTTTGATTTATTTTACAATTTCCCTTCTCGAACTTTCTATAAAATATTGGTGATACGGGGGTATCGTAGAGAGCTCGACAAATTGGTTCAAATGGAAAGGAATCCTGGCCCAACAACTCAAGGGAGGAGCAACTAACACAAGTCGCCATGGAGAGCCGGGTTCGCAGGAAGCAAAATGACAACTCAGACCAGAAACTAAACATAAATTCAGCCTCTGCAACAAAGACAATCACTCACGCATCGATTTCTACAGCCACAGACGCCGATACTCCAGCCAAGCAGACAACTACACATGGTCAATCCTGATTGACAGAGACCTACTACTAATACTTGATATAATGCAAAAATATCACAATGATAAAATCACTCAATAATTATTTAAAACTATAGTCAGTGTTATTTTCAAATTGACGCCATTTAGATGGCAATTCGTTCATTGCACTCTGTATATCTGTTAAGATAAGATGTCAATGTTATTTTAATTTTTCTGGCATCATTTCGATTAAAACTCAACCATTGCACCTTGTACATGACATTGTTTCCTACAACTATTAGAAAAAAATGAATTTAATTAATTTGTTTTCAAATTCTTCAATCAACTCATCTGGTACGTCTTTGTTTAACTTTATGCATTCTATGCCTGTTTATATCAATTTATCGATCTATTACAGTCCGTTCATATCTATCTATCTCGGTCTGGTCATGCCTGTCTGTCTATTTCGGTCTGGTCATGCCTGTCTGTCTATCTTGGTCTGGTCATTCCTGTCTGTCTATCTCTCTCTTTTATCTATCAATCTCAGCCTGTGTGTATCAATCTATCTCAGTTTTTTAATATCTAGCTAGCTAGCTAGCTAGCTAGCTATCTATGTGTCAGTTCATATCTAGGTAACTATCTATCTATCTACTGATTTTTTTTGTTTTATTTTTTCTTAAAATTAATATTAGATGAATAATCTAATTTTCTTTGGTTTTTATTCAATAAACATTGAAATATTAACAAAATCTTCCACCAATTAGAAAGAAAAAAATTGTCTGAATGGTTTTCATTCACTTATCAAAATTGGAGACTTAAAACAAAATGGTCGGTTTGAATAAAAGAAAGGTTTATTGAGAATACGATTATGTCACAAGAAATTTCTTTCCCAGTCATTTCAGACACGTCATTACTTTTTTCATCAACCCCCAATTTTTTTTTTGTTTAAAAAAGCATTTCTTGATTAGGTTTCCCACCCCACCTACCCAAACAAAACAACCATTTGGGTGTTTGAAGTGTGTCATCATCAGGGGAGGAAAGCAGGATCCATTGCAAATGAGATTTCACCAAACAATGACTCCTGATTGTAGTAAAAAATGAAACCTGACTCATCCCAAGAAATTTCCTTATGAAATCTGTATTCAATCTTCATATAACGAGTTGCTATGACATTGCATTCTTTATAATGGTAAACATTGTTGAGCAGCAAATGAAATTTCTGTAACTGATGCTGTAACGGTGAGGCACCTTAACACGAGCCAAGGAAAAGTGAAGGTAATCTTTGTACTTGTAAAATTTTCATTTGTCTTTATTATACTTTGATTTTGTAATTTATATCTACAAAAATTGACACATACGTGTTTGCGTTCATTTCGGAAGTCATGAATCTAAAATACCTTTTTTATGGATATTTATAAACCAAGATAGAATGTGTTGAAAAAATTAGTGATCTTATTTTTTTTAAGCACTTATCTCAAAAATTGTGAAATGTGGGAAATGAATAAAATGAAAATGTTTGATTTGCTTTAAATTTAATTCTTTCAAAATGAAGAAAATTTTAAAATATGTTTTTCTTATCTGTCTGTTGCCTTAATTTTGTTGCCATATTCACCTTCAATATCTGTCTATATTTTTGAGATGAGGTCTTGTAATTATTTACACTATTTACATTGTTTGGACCGTTGTCCTTATCTTTGTTGCCATATTCACCTTCAATATCAGTCCATATGTATAAGATGAGGTCTGTAATTATTTACACTATTTACATTATTCGGACTGTTGTCCTCATCTTTGTTGCCATATTCACCTTCAATATCTGTCTATATTTCTGAGATGAGGTATTGTAATTATTTACACTATTTACATTGTTTGGACTGTTGTCCTCATCTTTGTTGCCATATTCACCTTCAATATCTAAACTTATTTATCAACGGAAGTTTGTTTGTGTGTGTGTGTGTGTGTGTGTGTGTGTGTGTGTGCGTGCGTGCGTGTCCATTACTAATAAACTCCAAAATGGCTGAACCGATTTTCTTGAAAATTTACACAGTTGTACTATAAGCGTCTGCAAGTGTTCTTAGCTTGGTTTTGTGTCGAGGTACTCTTGATAAATATCAAAAAGAAGGTATGGTGTGATTTTGATCAAATTTGATGCACTCATAGATAAAGACATAAGAAACGATATTCAGAAGTTTCAAGATTGCAGTACTTACAATAGTGCAGAAAATCGATAATATATATATATATATATATATATATATATATATATATATATATATATATATATATAAGGCAAGATGTTTGTGTGTATGTGTCTGTTTATCTACCTGTATGTCTGTATTTTTTCAGCCTTATTATTTTAGTTTTTGCTTTGGGTTTGTCTCTAAGTAGGTATAATTGTAGTTCTTAGTCTCAGCCATGATACCATTTACTCAGAGGACTTATTTAGCTTTCAAAATTCAGTTTACGACGAAAAAAACTTATTTGCTATCGATACCAGGAAATCAAAATTTGACTTACATCCATTCATTTTTCTTTCAGTCTACGGTTTCGTTTTAACTGGAAACAACTATTGCATTTTAATCTATCATGCCAATGTCCAAAGAGTTTAAGCTCCTGGACCATGGGTTAGTTTTAAAGCTTTCAGTACATCCGAGCAATGCCGGGCTATACTGCTCGTTAAAGTTATAATTTAAAAGGATTGTTCCCCATCTCTGCAGTCTATTTGCTGTATGCACCGGTTAACCTTTTTTAGAACTGAAGATTTATGGTTCGTTTACAATGTAAAGTGTTTACCGTGAATGTACCGGTAAAACATCGTTATTACGAAAATAATCCCTAACAACTCCTTCTCAATTTGCGAGTATTTTTTTTTCTGCAGGAAGAAGTGTTCTCGATGCATGACCTTTTGGTTTGTGAGATCCATCTGACATCTTGTGAGATCCATCTGACATCTTGTGAGATCCATCTGACATCTTGTGCATAATACATGCTTCTATGCCATACGAAGTGGCGTCGCTGGCAACTGTAGTGTCTGGGTTATAATAGGTGAGAAATAAGTTCGACTTCAAAACTTGAGTTTTGTTTAACGGTATATCAACCACTGCGAGTTATTTAATGCCAAAAAGGCGGGTTTCTAAGGTATTTTTTAATGTTCGGTTATAATGAGATGGTTGATTTAGTCAAATTTTTATGATTTTTTTTATTTAAAAAACTGAAGATGTCTTTTTTTTTTCTTAATCGTATCACCCCGAGCAAGGCGGTAACGCCACTGATGTGCAGGGGGCTACATAATAGTGAAAAGATTGGAAAAGAGAAAGCCGGAAACCACATCCTAAACAGGGAACAAGGGATGATAACCTGTTCAATAGATGTGGGTGGAGTGTGAACCGGGCGATAGTTAGATCTATCTACTCCAATTGAAAAAAAAACAAAAAAATAAGTGAGAAGATTGGAAAAGAGGAAAAGCCGGAAACCCTAGTTTTGTTATTAAAAATGTATTACTGGTAATAATTTTGCCTTCAAAAACATGTGATGGTATTAATATTTTTTTTTCAAAAATGTATATCTTTCTATAAAAGTTTATTTTTATATTTTTATAGTGTTTTGACCCCAGTTTGGGGATAAACTATTTACCCATAGTTGGGACCCTAACAGGTGCTACCACCCCGGTTCAGGGTGGACCTAGGAACAACAGCAGTTAAGAGATGGTTCCATGCTTCTCACAACCTCCCAATCATAGGCCTTGCTGCTGGATGCAGTTTACCATTATACCCAGGACCAAAGCTTCCTTTATCTTGACGAATGCTTCTTGGCATTCAGGTGTTCACTGCCAGTCCTTTTTTTCCCAAAAACTTTCTTTAACGGAGCACGTAAGTTGTGCGTATTCGGTATAAACACCTGTAGTAGTTTGCTAATCATAAGAAACTTTGTAAGGTAAACACATTTTTGGGAGCTGGCATGTCAATGATTGCTGTAGCCCATTCTGGATCTGGTCTGGTGACATCTTTATTGATAAAGTGTCCAAAGTATTTAATTATCCGCATAAAAAGTCGCATTTGGATTCTTTCAATTTGAACCTGTATTCCTGAATTCTTGAGAATACTTTATGAAAATTCTCTTTATGCCGTTACTAGCAGTATAACCCGGCGTTGCTCGGGTATAATGAAAGCTTTAAAAATAATCCATGGTCCTGGAGCTCAGACTCTTTGGCCGTTGACACGAAAGACTAAAAAGCAATACTTGTTTCCAGTTAAAGCAAAACCGTAGACTGAAAGAAAAATGAATGAATGTAAGTCAAATTTTGATTTCCTGATATCGATAGCAAATAAGTTTTTTTTCATCGTAAACGGAATTTTGAAGGCTAAATAAGTCCTCTGAGCAAATGGTACTATGGCTGAGACTAAAAACTACAATTATACCTACTTAGAGACAAACCCAAAGCAAAAACTAAAATAATAGAGCTGAAAAAATACACACATACAGGCAGATAAACAGACACACACACACAAACATCTTGCTTTTTATATATATATATATATATATATATATATATATATATATATATATATATATATATTATCGATTTTCTTTTTTGCACTATTGTAAGAACTGCAACCTTGAAACTTCTGAATATCGTTTCTTATGTCTTTGTCTATGAGTGTATCAAATTTGATTAAAATCGGACCACTCCTTCTATAACCCGATTTTTTCGATTATCAATTTTCGATATTTCTTGGGGTTGCCTCAACACAAAATCTAGCTAAGAACACTCACAGACGCTTATAGTACAACTGTGTAAATTTTCAAGAAAATCGGTTCAGCCGTTTTGGAGTCTATAGGTAACGGACACACACACACACAGACAAAGTTCCATTTATAAATAAGTTTAGATACATTTTGACAAGTCATTAATATGTCGTTTAAATATGCAACCGCGAAATCAAGGTCACTCAGCATAATTTCCATTTAGTCAGTTAAGGGCCACATTATACACGTTTGGGCGATCATGTCTCGAAAGAGATATGACTGACTGGACAGAAGATTATCCTGCAGTAGGTTGCCATTACTTTCTACGGTAGACTGGTTGCCAGCCAAGGCTATAGAACCCAATCGGTCCAGTTATTTAACTCATAGCTGTATAATATATTATATTATGAAGTAGTAATTAGTGGAGGATCAGTTTATTACTTCATAACAATATAAAACTAATCCCCCCACTTTATACCCAGTAGAAGTCTTTATCATGTTTCCAACTATTATATTCAGTCAGTCAGTTAAGTGCCATTCGTGACTAACGCTTTGAGCGATCATGTCTCGAAAGAGACATGACTGACTGGACAGAAGATTATCCCGCAATATGTTGTCATTACTTTCTGCGGTAGACTGGTTGCCAGCCAAGGCTATAGAACCCTATCTGTCCTGTTATTTAACCCATAACTGGAGGAAAGAGACGGATACCTTTCCCAAGGATATTTGCGCGTAAGTGAATGCAATGAATTCAACTGGAATTTGAACTTGGCTTCCCGATTTTTCGTTCCGAAGCGTTAACCACTGCACCACAACGCATATCCGTAATGTCCATTATTTGTTTGGAAATTGCCGGCGCACCCTTTACCCCGAATGGTAGACGTTCGAACTTGTACAGCCCACGATAATAATATTCTTTGAGTGGCACATTAAGCCTCGTCAAGAAATCGGTGCAGACCCGGATCTCCTTTAATTTCTTCACGTAGACGGTCGGTGAAGCCAATTGAATGTACGCAATTTTCGACAAGATACCGGTTCTTTCTGGTCTATCAAGTTCTTCATTTATTTGTGATAAAGAGGCGAAAGGCTGGATGTCATCCTTTAACACGAATTTTGCCGTCATCTTATTACACCAACCATATATATATATATATATATATATATATATATATATATATATATTATATATATTATATATATATATATATATTATATCTATATATTATATATATGCTTTCACGACGCTTGACACTACACTTGAATTCTAACATCTTTAGGCATTTAAAACAACATACCTGGCCACATACACAATTCCGGAAACCCTTGTTGAAAACACAACTATACTTAAACATGAAAACAATAAACAAAAACTAAAAATTCTCGAAGCTATGTACATAAAACAGTTAAAACCTAACCTGAACAAGATAAACTATGAAATCTCAACAAATATCCTTAAATGTCTATAATTATTAACAGAAGCCATTGGTTTATTCCCATGGCTTCCCATACTTAATATTTCTTGTTTTCACTCTCGCTTGGGCATGTGTGATGTCACAAGCTGTGATGTTACATTTGCTCCCAGCATCTTGAATGCACGAGTTTGTTGTTGCTTGGAAATCTTCCACGTAAACAAAAACAGTTTGTCATTATGGTTTGTCCGTGTTTAAATAAATAATGTAATTGACATCTTTGAAAATGGCTTATGTAAACCAAAAGCTCAGATTGGATTATTAAAAAATTATGCATCAATATTGTAATTTTCTTTCTTCATTTAATGATAATACTATTAAGCTTATCAGAGAATATGAAGAAAATTACATAAAATAAGTAGACATAACTTGTTTATACTATTTAATGGAACATGCATTAATGAAAAATGCTGCCTAAACACACACACACACAATATATATATATATATTGTAATCTCTTCCCTTTATGTGTTGACTGTTCTACATCGCTATTTCTCCTTCTTTTCTTTTTCTTTTCTCGATAAACAGCTTGGCTTCGCTCTCTTTCTCTTCTCTGAACAAACAGGAATCAGCGCACGAATAATATTACAGCTTCTTCTTTTACCTTCGTCGCTATCTCTCTTTTCTTTTTCTTTTCTCGATAAACAGCTTGGCTTGGCTTTCTTTCTCTTCTCTTAACAAACAAGAATCAGCGTGCGAATAATATTACAGATTCTTTTTTATCTTCGTCGCTAGCTTTCTTCCTTTTTTTTTTTTTTTTTGATAAACAACAATTCGGCCTCGTCTTCTTTTTCTTTTAACGAATAAGAATTTTATCAGTTCGTTTTTCTTATTCGGAGTTGCTTAAGGTGAATTGGTCAAATTACGCTATTATCTCAAATGCGTTTTCCCTTCATTCATCATTTATCAGCGCCCAGCAAACATGACTTGTTCGTTCAAGATTCAATCTGCAACTAACTTCAAAATCTTCCTTTTCACGTGATTTGATTTTTAGCGCGAATTCTGGCTCCTGCTGTTTCGCGACCTCCATGTCTAGCTTCGGTCTATTTCCTGTCTAGACATTTGTTACTAAGGGTATCTGGGTCAACCAACCTTGACCTGCTATCCCAAAACTGACTCTAGGCTTCCACGTGATCATCTCCTTGTTAACACGCGGAGACCAATCTCAATATATGCGTGCAGGTGTGTGTGTGGCTATCTATATCCATAACAATATATATATATATGCATGCGGAGTAGATATAGAAGAATCCAAAGGAGTGTCATGTATATAAAGTGGTAGGATAACTTTCTAGGAGAGCTCTTTAAATATATATATGTATGAATATATATAGAGCAAATATATGGAGAAATTAAGACAGACGTTATTCCATGGTTAAGTGGAAGTTTGGGCCTATTTCAGGCGAGCCATCTTCAGCTTCTGTCTTTATTGTAGAGAAATCTTCTGTGCAAGCTGAAGATGGTACGCCTGAAATAGGCCATACTTCCACTTAACCTATATATATATATATATATATATATATATATATGCAATTGAATTTCAATTTCTGTTCTATTAACCAGAAGATGTAAACCACACTTATATTAGAGACGGTAATATTTGGCACAAATGGAATCTTTTTGCAACTAGAAAAATCTGTATTGATAAAATCTTTGTAAACGCCTTTCTCTTTTGAATTTAGTAATGGCTGACATGATTCGACTCTGCGTATAAAATATGACTAAGACGTTTGTTTACCAGAATACAGTTTTGATGACTCACAACATATTGCAGGCATTTCGACTCATCTAAGGCTTAGGGATTATCTGTCCCGTTGTCAAAATTCTTCGGGTTAAAAGAACATGAAAAATATATTGAAGCGTATTTTCTGGGGCGGCGGCGGTTCGAGCTAACACATTTTTCATGGGATAATACTTTGTTACACACACACGGACACATACATGCACACACATACACACACACACACATACACGCACATACACACGCACACACACATACACACGCACACACACATACACCCCCCACACACATATATATATTTAAAATATTTAGGCAACAATCTCTCTTTTATACAAGTTTCATTAAAAATGACAGACAAGGTATTAATATTAGTATTGCCTTCCTTGATGGCTGCCGGGTCATGTAATTCAAAAATTGTGTATTTGAGCAACAATCTCTCTCTTATTCAGGTTTCATTAAAAATGACAGTCAAGGTATCATCAATAAGTTATTTAAATAGTTTTTCATGTTTATATGTATATATATATATATATATATATATATATATATATATATATATATACTGTAATGGTTGTTACAATGTTTTTATAAATTCATAGTATCACTACACAAAAATGTTCATGTTTCGAAGCCAGCCCATTATGTTGTTGGCTTCATCTTCAGGTGATTTTTTAGAAATGAGAATTATCTAGTTGAAAAGCCAGTTTATTTGTGTCGGATTTGTTTTTTTAGGGTGTTAGAGGGGTTGGTCTGTATTTTGAGTTCTGTTGACATTTTAAAGGTCTTAGGGTTAAGTGTTTGTTTGTGGCTGAGTTCAGGATAGGTTAATCTATTAATCTTGTGAGGGCTGAGGCTGCTGGCGCCTTGCGTGTTGTTATTTGGTTTAGGGGTTGGTAGATGTTGTTTTGTTTTGGGGTTGGTTTCTTAATTTAATTTATGTTATTTTGTATTGGGGTGTGTGCTTTTTTATTTTTTTTATTTTTTTGTTTCTTACAAAATATATTTTTTATAAAATATATCTTTCATAACAAAATATTTTATAATATTCTATAATATTTAAACTATTTCATAATATTACAAAATATAACATTTTATAATATTTAAGAAATATATTTCTTTTATAAAATCTATCCTTTATAAAACATATTTTATAAATATAAAATATATTTTTTTATTTGTTTATCTACTATTCTGCTGCAACTGCATTATTTTTTGTTGGTATTATATAGGGTTTGTTTTTTTTCTGTTTATTTATAGGGTTGGTTGTGTGTATTTTTGGGGGTTTTTGGGGGGTTTCTGGTTGGGGTGTTTTTTTGTTTACTTAAATTTTAGCGAGAAATATTTGCGATGTTTGCATATTACTGCTAATTCATCTCTACGGTTTAGTAAATCGTTGCTGTTAGGGTACTGGAGAATGTGTAGTTTTTCACTTAGACATAAAGGGCAGATGTCATTAAGAGAGTTTCAAGTTCTCGTTTTTCTAGGAATATTCCATTTTACTTTGGGTTTCTGTTTTGAATCTTTTAGCTTCCAAAAGTATGTGGAAAGGGATGTTTGGTTTCGGTATACGCTGTTTTTAAATGAGGTTAGGTGCAAGTACCAGCGCTGCTGAAAAGTATTCTTAGTTGATTTTAGTTAAAAGTATTCTTAGTTGATCCAACTAAGAATACTTTTAAAAGTATTCTTCGTTGAATCAACTAAGAATACTTTTAACTAAAATCAACTAAGAATACTTTTAAGCAGCGCTGATACTTGCACCTAACCTCATTTAAAAACAGCGTATACCGAAACCAAACATCCCTTTCCACATACTTTTGGAAGCTAAAAGATTCAAAACAGAAACCCAAAGTAAAATGGAATATTCCTAGAAAAAACGATAACTTGCAACTGACTTAATGACATCTGCCCTTTATGTCTAAGTGAAATTACAATACCTCAAATCAGAAATATAGACAGATATTGAAGGTGAATATGGCAACAAAGATGAGGACAACAGTCTGATCAATGTAAGTAGTGTAAATAATTACAATACCTCATCTCAGAAATATAGTGTTACAAACCCGTTTGCATCAGCAACACATAAAAATACAATTTTAGTTTGAATAATGCTTAAGGGAGTGAATTAAACTATAACGCAAGATAAATTCATACATAAAGGAAATTTATTATAACACACAAAAATATTCAGCAAAAAAATAGGAATAAGCTGACAGGACTATAATATACCGGACACTAGAACGGGTTCAACTTCGTACTAGTTTCACACAATATTCACTGGAAAATAAGAGGTGAGTCTAATGAGGAAGATATTTGGAGGAAGTTTAGGCGGAATGGAAAAAGGTCATTCAACTCGGCTAAAGATTATTTATATATAACTATACACAGCTAGGGTTTGGTCAAAATGATTAACAAAACAATCTTTACCTTTCATGACAGTGCGTGGTGTATTCCCTGGATGTTGAGGAAGGTCTTCGTGTAGAGAATTTCAGCTGGTAGCTTGATGGAAAGTTCTTACGACGTCTTGAACGAATAGCCGGAGAGAGGACATGCCTGGCCGGTAGCCCAACAACTTTATGGTTTTCTACTATTTTTTCCCTTTTATATAGAAACAGGGGCCTATATTCATTGGCCCTCTCTTTCTCTGATCTTTTCCTTCTTTTCACTGTCACCATAGTTACCAGGCTATTTAATATCTTTTTTGGCAAGGGTAGAACCTGACCTAGTGACCTGATTCATACTAGTCTTCTTTCTGGAGTGGCAGAACCCTGACCGAATGACCAGTTACTACTACTTTTTTGCGATTGGTGAAAACCTGACCAAATTACCTAGTTACTACTATTCATGCTAAGGTGACTATTGTTAGTCATGACCCAAGGCTTTTGAGGCGAAAAAAAACAAAAACGCTTCTAACATCCTCGTTACAATAGACAATTGAAGGTGAATATGGCAACAAAGATGAGGACAACAGTCCAAACAATGTAAATAGTGTAAATAATTACAATGCCTCATCTCATAACTGTAGACAGATATTGAAGGTGAATATGGCAACAAAGATGAGGACAACGTAAATAGTGTAAATAATTACAATACCTCATCTCATAAATATAGACAGATATTGAAGGTGAATATGGCAACAAAGATGAGGACAACAGTCCAAACAATGTAAATAGTGTAAATAATTACAATACCTCATCTCAGAAATATAGACAGATATTGAAGGTGAATATGGCAACAAAGATGAGGACAACAGTCCAAACAATGTAAATAGTGTAAATAATTACAATACCTCATCTCAGAAATATAGACAGATATTGAAGGTGAATATGGCAACAAAGATGAGGACAACAGTCCAAACAATGTAAATAGTGTAAATAATTACAATACCTCATCTCAGAAATATAGACAGATATTGAAGGTGAATATGGCAACAAAGATGAGGACAACAGTCCAAACAATGTAAATAGTGTAAATAATTACAATACCTCGTCTCAGAAATATAGACAGATATTGAAGGTGAATATGGCAACAAAGATGAGGACAACAGTCCAAACAATGTAAATAGTCTAAATAATTACAATACCTCATCTCAGAAATATAGACAGATATTGAAGGTGAATATGGCAACAAAGATGAGGACAACAGTCCAAACAATGTAAATAGTGTAAATAATTACAATACCTCATCTCAGAAATATAGACACATATTGAAGGTGAATATGGCAACAAAGCTGAGAATAACAGTCTGAAGAATGTATATAATGTTAAAATGTATATGTATTAGTATTTTTTTAAATATAAATGATATTTTTTCCTTCATATTTTATTTACTAATTCTTGAAAAACCATTTCCTTAGAACTTTTTGGAAATGTGAGACATCCTGCATGGCAACCTTCAATCTAACCCCATCATTCCCTGAATAGGTAGCAGGGCTCGTTGACTCGCAGCTATCAGAGAAAGTGTGCTGAGTAAAAAGGCGTTGACTTACACACCCCAGATATAGAAGCCAGTTTCATTTTCGCCCTGCCTCCTCTTGTATGCGGGGAGGGTGGAGGGAATGTTAAGTTATTTACCTTGATGTGTAGACTCTGCTCAAGGGCACCTCTTTTTATCAAGATTTTCCTTCAAGGACAAACATTAATTCCACTCTTCAGTCACTGATTATTTTCAACCGAAATTAGTTTTTCATCAAGTTTTGGCCTTGATCTCCTTTTACTGTGGGATTATTATTATGTTGTCATTTTTCATCATATTCCGATTTCTGCTATGGTCGCACTACTTACCAAGTCTGCGGGAAGACCTAAGGCAGGTCGTGGTGTGTTGTTATGGCTCCATTTCATGTTTTTTCTATCTCCCCTATCATCCCTAGCGTTAAATAGACAAAGTTCTCCTTAGTGTGTGGGCTGTACTTAACAAGAGAATTTTTTGTATATCTCTTAAGCTGATGTTTCCAGGGATTCTTTCAATGTGTTGTTTTGTTCCGTTTTTTATCATTCCAAGTGCACCTACTATCACTGGCACAACTCTTGTTTTCAATTTTCACATTTTTTTCTATTTCAATTTCAAGGTTTTTATATTTTGACAGTTTTTCGAATTTCTTGGTTGCTATGTTACAATCCGCTGGACAAGCCATATCAATTAATAGGCAAGTTTTTTCTTTCTGGTTTTTAACAATAATGTCCGGCCTTTTTGCTTCAATTTTTCTGTCTGTGTAGATGGTGTAATCCCATAGAATGGTGATATCTTCTATTTCTGTAACTACTGCTGGGTGATGTTCATACCAGTGTTTGTTTACAGATTTTCCATAGTGTTTACACATTGTCCAATGCAAATATTGCCCCACTCAATCGTGACGATTTTTATATTCATTTGGGGCAAGTACAGAACAGCCTGAGATTATGTGGTCTATTGTTTTTTGGTGCTTATCACAGAACCTGCATTTATTATTGTTATTATTATTATTATTATTTTGAAGGAGTATGTAAATTTTATTAAAAAATTCCGATAAACATTTTTATTTATTTTTATTTTTTATAATCGTTTCCCCCAAGCATGAATTTACTCAAGCTACTAGACTGGCGGCTAGGTCCCTCACTTTTACAGTGTAACCAATAAAATGTAACCGAAACTTCCACTTCTACCAGCTTCTTTGCTTGCACTTCCCGCCTGTGGAATTCCTTTTCGTATACAATCTCCAAGAATTTAAATTCAAAGTCAATTGCCATCTTTTATCTTCTTAACTCACACCTTTTGTATGGTAAACGTTGTATCGTGTTCTTTTTTCCTTTCCACTCTACTCTCATGCAGCTCTCTTCACACCTGTATTCTCATCCTTTTCTTACTCATTATCTGACTCCCCTGTAATTTGTTCCTCTTTCTCATCACTCGCCTCTTCTGTAACCCCCTGCACATCAGTGGCAGTTCTGCCTTGCTTGGGGTGAAATGATTAAAGAAAATTAGGTTACTGTTTCAGATCAGGAAGTTTTTCTTGTCAGAATCCACTTTGCACATTTATAAATCTACCATTTGTCCATTCACTGAATGTTGTCATATCAGGTCGGGTGCTCCTGCTATTCATCTTGTGTGGGACACAAGCTTTCTTTCATCCCTAGAGAATACCTTCCCGTTGGCTTCAACTGCCTAAATTGCCCCCAAGCAGTTGTTGGCTGCGGTAGATTCAACCTGCATAAATGGTTATATGATCCCAACTACCAATGCGGGCAATTGCAAACTATGGAGCATCTTCCAGTTTGCCCCAATCATGAACATTCATGCACCCTTAACAACCTTGAAAACTTAACACTCCAAGCAAAAAACGATCTGTGGACAACATTGGGTGGGTTGATGTCAGTCAGTTATTTGCCATACATAATACACACTTAAGGTGATTATGTCTCGAAAGAGACATGACTGACTGGGCAGAAAATTTTCCCGCAATAGATTGCCATTACTTTCTGCGGTAGACTGTTTGCCAGCCAAGGCTATAGAACCCAATCTGTCCTGCTATTGAATCAATGACTGGAGGGAGAAGAGATGGATTAATACCTTTTCCAAGAGCATTTCTTTGCATTCACTTACACGCAAATACTCTTGGAAAAGGTATTAATCCATCGCTTCCCTCCAGTTATGGGTTAAATAACAGGACAGTAATGGCAAACTACTGTGGGAAAATATTCTGCCCAGTCAGTCATGTCTCTTTCAAGACATGATTGCCTAAGTGTGTATCATGTATGACACTTAACTGACTAATGAAATCTTATAGGTGATACACACTTGGACGATCATGTCGCGAAAGAGACATGACTGACTGGGCAGAAGATTTTCCCGCAATAGTTTGCCATTAGTTGGGGTGAAATGATTAAAAAAAAGATACTGCCACTGGTATGGAGGGGGCTACATAAATAGGGCCAGGTTACAGTGGGTGTCGGAGAATGGATAAGAGAAATATGGGAACACTCGTGGGAAGAGAGTTATATGAAACTAGAATAAAAAAAGGAGAACAACAAGATACAGTGGGTGTCTGTGAAAGGAATAAGAGATAGCAATTAACATTGCATTTAAACTCTTAGATATTTTAGCTGTCAAGAAGTATAAGGAAAGCATTTCCACAGACGGGAAATGGAAGAAAAGAAGCTGTTAAAGTAGAAGTGACGGCCGTATTTGTTTGTTTTGGCTATAAAAAGGTGGGGCCCAGTTGCCAGTCTAGTAGCTCAAGTATGGTAATATGAAATTTATACTTTAACAGAGTTTCTTTTGACTGTATTTATATTATTCGGATTGTTTTTCTCATCTTTGTTGCCACTTGTACGGCGTTTCGGCTGTTGTACGCCCCGGTCATCTTCAGGTGCTAGGAAATTCAAACCGAACCCTTTATTAAAATCACTGGGGTATATGAACTCTATTCCTTGCGTAGTTGTGCCTTTTTGGTTCGTCATGAGTTATCTCCCTCTAACTCTGTAAGTTGCTTGTTCACCACTGCTGTAGCCTGGTATTGAACTCACAACTCTTTGGGTCAAGTCACAGGAACTAACCAACGTCTATATCCACTTTAAACGACTTGAATCTAGGAATGTCTTTTAGACATAAACAGCGCAAGGATCTCACGCCTAAATCCATGAATTTATAATACGTGACACTCCGACACACTCTACTGCACAAGAATCCATCTTGAACATTTATAAATCAACCATTCGTCCGTGCATTGAATACTGTTGCCATATCTGGTTGGGTGCTCCTGCTATTCATCTCGATGTTCTCGTCAGAATCCATCTTGCACATTTATAAATCTACCATTCGTCCGTGTATTGAATACTGTTGCCATATCTGATCGGGTGCTTCTGCTATTCATCTCGATGTTCTCGTCAGAATCCATTTTGCACATTTATAAATCAACCATTCGTCCGTGCATTGAATACTGTTGTCATATCTGGTCGGGTGCTCCTGCTATTCATCTCGATGTTCTCGTCAGAATCCATCTTGAATATTTATAAATCTACCATTCGTCCGTGCATTGAATACTGTTGTCATATCTGGTCGGGTGCTCCTGCTATTCATCTCGATGTTCTCGTCAGAATCCATCTTGCACATTTATAAATCTACCATTCGTCCGTGCATTGAATACTGTTGTCATATCTGATCGGGGGCTTCTGCTATTCATTTCGGGGTTCTTGACAAAATCCAAAGGAGGATCTGCAATGCAATCGATTCTGACTTGGCAGCTCGTCTTCAGTCACTTTCTCACTAACGTGATGCGACTTCCCTCTGTCTTTTCTATAAGTATTTTTATTAAAACTGCTCTGACAAGCTTCTTTTCCGATCACATCTATTTACGTGTATTACTAGATTGGCCTCAATGTCTCACCCTTTTACCGTCAAAATAGTTAAATCTAACCTCCTCTTCTACCCTAACAGTTTCTTTTCTTGCACTTACCCGTGGAACTCCCTTCCGTTTACTTGCTTTCCTGATAACTATAATCTCCAAAACTTTAAATGCAATGTCAATTGCCATCTTCTATCGCCTTGATTCCCATCTTATTCACATTCTTTCATCAATATCTCCTGTAATTTGTTTCTCTCACTGTAACCCCCTGTGCAACAGTGGCGGTGTTGCCTTGCTTGGGGAAACCATTATAAAAAATTATATATAAAATACAAATTTTTATTGTAGCCTAATTATCTACAATAATAGATCCTATGCAATGTAGGTGAACAGTTGAACTAGAAAAATTGAAAATAAATACAACATATCTAAATACAAATTAGAGACCTGTCATAATAGATCATTCCAGCCTATGTACAATAATGGATCCTATATAATATAGGTGAACAATTTAACTAGAAAAATTGAAAATAAATACAACATATCTAAATAGAAATTAGAGACCTGTCATAATAGATTATTCCATCTTAAATAAAACCATGTTTTGCAGCAATTTCAAGACGGCAAAATATTTTCCAAATGTCGACAAATTCATCGTGCAAATATTTTTCATTTTTAAAATGCATTTTAAACCATAGATATTGTTTTTTAAAGTAGCTATCTATCTCTCTATCTCAAACGGTTTCTATCTATCTATCTATCTATCTATCTATCTATCTATCTATCTATCTATCTATCTCAGCCTGTTCATAATCTATCTATCTACCTATCTATCTATCTATTAAGAGTGTGTGTGTGTGTGTGAGAGAGAGAGAGAGAGAGAGAGAGAGAGAGTGTGTGTGTGTGTGTGTGTGTGTGTGTGTATTGTTGTACTTTTCGCGTTTTTGTGCTTTCAATAATAATTTCAAGTATGTCTTTGCTGTCTTCATCTTGATTCTCCTTCAACGAAAAAATACTTTCCATCCGTTTATTTTTATTTATTTTTTCTAGATACCTTCAGTAATTCGCTAAAAAAAAGAAGAAAAACAGCATAGTATGAAAAAAAAAAAGGTCCCATACTTAATAAAAAAAGTTTTTCCATCAAAATGTTTTTGTTATTAAGAGAAAAGATTGTTACGTTCTCTAACGAAGTAAGATCGTACCCTGCTTTGATAAATAGAAGTGATCTTTATGAGTTCAAGTCTTGAAATGACAAAATGCGTCGCTGCGCAGAGGGATCCACGCATTGTTTCGTCTAATTGATTAATGAAGCGTGACCTCCAAATTTGACAGCCAATTACAAATTCTCGGGACAAAAGGGACTGCTCGTTTGAGCCACTCCGAAAAAATAAAAAAGGCGAAGAAATGACAATTCGGCAGTCTTCTTCCCTCACCCGCTAAGGGGAACCCGTGCCGCTACTATTAACAAACTTTTCGACGCCATATAACCGGACTTCAAACCCAAGATAAGTGAATCGTTCTTTTTTTCTTTTTTTTTTTAATCATTTCACCCCAAGCAAGGCATTCCACTGCCACTATTGCGCATGGGGCTACATCGGGGAAGGTAAAGAGGAGGAGTGGTTAGGTGTAGGAAATATCAGAAGGAAGGTGATAGATGGGTAAGGATACCGAGGATGAGGGTTGGGCAGACGGGAAGAGTGTTTGAAAGAATGGGAGCGAGTTAGTGTGTTAGGAGGTGTCTATTGACCTTACATTTAAACTCCTGGAGATTGTAGCTGTCGGGGAAGCAAGTATGTGGAAGGGAATTCCACAGGCGGGAAGTGCGAGAAACGAAGCTGTTGGAGTAGAAATTGCGGTTACATTTTATCGGTTTCACTGTAAAAGAGTGGGACCTAGTTGCTAATCTAGTATCTCGTGCAAATTCGTATCTAGGGGGCACCAGTGATCTAAGTTCATCGGAGCAGAAGCCGTTAAAGTATTTATAGAAGAGGCACAGGGAAGCCACGTCACGCCAGTGAGATAGTGACTGCAGGCGGTCTGCCAAATCGGTATCGATCACATTACAGATTCTCCGTTGTATTTTGTCAAGAACCCCGAGAAGAATAGCAGGGGCACCCGACCAGATGTGGCTGCAGTATTCAATGCACGGGTGGATGGTAGATTTATATGTGTCCAGGATAGATTCAGACGGGAAAAACTTCCGGGCCCTGCACAGTGAACCGACTTTCATAGCAGCGGATCTGTTGTGTATATTGCTATAATCCCCTTGTATGAACCTTGTTGACCTGCCTTCCTCTTCTTCCACGTTATAACTGCGTTCATCTATTAAAAATTAAAAAAAAAAGAAAGAAATATTTTATGTGTATATTTCTCGTCCCAAAAAATTGTCCTTATTCTTCACTGTCGAGTTGTCCGAATCCGTTTTGCAACCATACGCATTTTTACGCCCACAGCATATATATTTACTCTGTTTATATAACAAGATCAAATATTTTTCAATTATTTTAAAATTCTTTTTTAATCTTTTCTAATACGTTCTAAATTTTGGTAAAAAAAAAAGAAGCTTGTTTTGATTTTTATTATCGAGTGAACAAATCGTTACGAGAGTTTACAATGAATAATGTAACATACTTAAAAAAAATATTTTTACCAATATTTTCTAAAAATTATGAAATCAAAATTGCTTTCATTCAATTATAAATAAGTCCTGAAGTTTTCATCAAAATCCAATCATGCAAGAATTTCCAAATTAACGTGTCTTTCACGGCCAAAAAAAGTGCATTACGTAATAATTACGTTTGTTGACTTAATAAAATAGCGGCAATTTGGATATCGCGCTTACGTAATAAAAAAAAAGACTTTCTACAGCAATTTCGAACGTGTTAGAAATAATTAAAATTTTTTAAAAAATATTTAAAAAACGCTTTGTTCTATCCTCTTAATGGTAATATAAACATTTTGCCCATAGAACTTTGTTTTATTTAGTTTGGGACCTTTTCCCTTCTGACTATGCTGTTTTTTCAGCGATTTTGTGGAGGTACCTATACAATGTAATATTGCGTAACTCATTTTTTTTTATTTGGAAATTATTGAAAAATTCAAATAATTCTCGGATCTTAATGACACTTCCAGGACTTATTCGCAAATGAATAAAATTATTTTTAAAATTATTATTCTTAGAAAATCTCGGTAAGAATATTACCCCCACCTCCACGTAAGTTCATGAAATTTCAAGAAATTAAATTTTGTAGCGAAAATTTGTTTTAATAATTAAACACTAGATTACTTGGGAAATGTAAATAATTTTTTTTTTCAAACACATAGCCTTCTTATTTTCAAAAATCTGCTCCGAATAGGAAAATAAAAATTGCAATAAAACTATGATATTATTTAATTAGATAAGTTTTAAAATTGCATTTATAAACAATATATATTAAGGACATTACAGACTGGAGAAAAAATCGATGAATAATTAAATTTTAAAAGAATTGTTTGAAGTTTTTCTTTTTTAATTATAATAATCTATAAAATTTCAACATTTTTTGAAAAATTCTACAAAGTCTCGTGGTGGTTAGGTTATTAAGTTATTTAGTGAAGACTTTATGTACTAATCGAAAATTGGAAAGTTTAATACAAATCGTCTAGTCATCGTATTTTTAAAATAATTAAAAAATAATTTTTTGTGTATTTGAAGTTTTTTTTGTATGGTATTTTCTGTGTTACATTAAAAGGTCATGTGTTTCATGGTTTCTTCCCCTTACAGGAAAAATTTGGACAGATATGTCGACTCTGGTCATCAATACTTAGCTTATCTCGCCATCCATCTGGTTTGTCATTGCACGTCAGTCGTACGTAAAGGTCAGAAAGTCAAAGCTCCGTGATTAAGAAATAGTTTTATTCTAAATTTCATGCTATAAACAAGTAATACTTGTGTAAATCAGATTAAGATAACTTTAAATTTGCTAATTTTCCAAAAATACCGAGTCACAGATGAATGTTTTATTTTTGCAAGATTTTAAAAACCGAGTCAAGGCAATAAAACCATTAAGATGTAAGGGCGTAATGGAAGTTAAATGAAGGAAAAAACTTGAGAAGGGACCGAAATCCTAATCCTAAACAGGAAATAAGGGATAAACTTCTACTCCTGTTCAAAATACCAGGGAGCATTGGGAACCGGGTGTTATGCAAAACTATCTACTCCAGTTAAATACAAATTTTATTGTGACCTAATTATGACCTTATATTGTGACCTAATTTCAATTGCTTGACTATATTGCATATTATCCATCATAATGGATAATATGCAATATAGTCAAGCAACTGAACTAGAAACATCGAAGAAAAATGTATTTAAACACAAATTGGAGATTTGTCATAATGGATTATCCTTTTCTCGACCCGGACGGCAGGATCAAAGTCTGCTCAGATACTCACTTTCTGCTCACCTGGTGCCAGGTGTGTAGATTTAGAAGCGGGAGCTCTAGACCAACTCGGCCAGGTAGGGTCTCCCCCGAGTGAGCAGAGTCAAACAAGCACAATTTCTCCTTAGTTTTTTAAGGTTTATAACAGTATAGTTTCGTATGTTGATGTAAACAAAGCAATTCCTAAAGAAGTAATAAAGTTTTTATTGATTAATCCGACAGATTTGATCACTTCAAGTTTTTTTTATACTCATATTTCAGTAAACGCCCACTTTATTTAGTAAACGTTGTATTTATTTCGTTTCATACACCGGCCTGAATATTTGAGAAATCTGGCGGATAAATAAATAATAAGGGCGTCGATTCCAAACACGAGTAACCACTAAAACTAATGGTAAAAAAAATATCTTATTAAAAAATAAAATGATTCTGTTTATATATATATATATATATATATATACGGAGATGTCAATTTTTTTTCCTTTTTCCTTTTTTTTCCTTTTTTTTCCTTTTCTTATTTATTTGATTTTATTCTATCTTTTTCTTTTTCTTTTTCGTTTTCTTTTTCTTTTTCTTTCCCTTTATTTTTATTTTATTTTATTTTATTATTTATTTTTTAATTTCTTTGCAATCTATTTAAAAAGGAAAAGTAGACTAATTTTTCTCCAGTTTCTGAAAGGTTTTTTCTGTTGCTGAGGTGATGTGTCGTCCCCCGTGGGGATCTTCATATCGAAATGGCCATCCAACATCTTTGAATTAATCCTTTTTTAATATATATTTGCTCTGTAATATTTTATTACATGGAGCTCTCTTCCTGTATCATTTTTTAATATTAAAATAAATTTTTAATATTAATTAGGATCGGGTTTTTTGGAATTTACCTTCCTGCTTTTTTCCCTTGGATTGAAGTATCTGAATTAAAATATATATATATATATATATATATATATATATATATATATATATATATAGTTACGGAAAGCTCCGGAGATTAACGAAATGGATAAACAACCGACATATTTGTCCAAACGATATCTTGGTATTATTTCCAACTATCATCCTTATCTTGGTAGATATAGATGTTATTATAAATACAAAACGTTTCGACTCTCTGGTCATCATCAGGTGTTCATTGATTGGCTAACATGGATTATCTTGTTGATTGTTCAATATATATATATATATATATATATATATATATATATATATATATAAAGGACTCCAATATCAATATGCATGCGCTTGGTGTTTATGTCAGTGAACATCTTCCTCGAGCTAGGGTGATCTCTCTTGAATCCCTAGATCAGTCTTACATGTATTTCCATCTCTTCCTACTAAGCTCGGTTAGCTATCTTTTCTTTTTTTACTGCTCCCCCTCATCTCCCACCTGTTCTGTACTTGACAGCATCTCCAATAATATTGAAAATACTACTTCTTCTCATCCATTTGCCCATATATTTGTGTTTGGTGACTTTAACGCCTACCACGCCAAGTGGCTGGAAAACTCTGGCACAGATCTTTCTGGTGTCCACACCATGAATTTTGTGGTGGATTTCCCCACGCGTTTCTCTAATAAACCTAATGGACCTCACTGCTAGATCTTTGTTTCACTTTCCTCCCTGACTCTTGCAATGCCAAGCAGCTCTGCCCACTTGGAAACTCTAACCATGTGGTGGTTTCCGTTAACATCTCCTTTCACTTTCCTTTCACTCCCACTCCACCCAAGAACATCAGACCAGCAGAATATCATTCTGCTACCAAAGAGCAGACTGGGACTTGTTCCGTGATTTTTTGTGCGACGTCCTTTGGAACAAAGTCTTTAGTCGTCTCGTTGAAGACTGTGTGTCTGAGGTCTCCTCTTGAGTTAAGGCTGGCATCGACGCTTTCATCCCAGCCAGGAAGTTACGACTTAAATCCCATTCGTCCCTCTGGTTCTCCCCTGCTTGCTCGGCCGCCATCGCCCACCGGAATCACTTCT
This sequence comes from Ascarosepion bandense, assembly GCA_037127315.1. Taxonomy (NCBI): domain Eukaryota; kingdom Metazoa; phylum Mollusca; class Cephalopoda; order Sepiida; family Sepiidae; genus Ascarosepion; species Ascarosepion bandense. The sequence continues at coordinate 2,336,388 of JBBBDQ010000984.1, forward strand.
TCCGGCTTTATAGGAGCCACGCGTCGGAACATAACAGGCGCCTTTTTGCCTCTCCTCGCAATGAGTGCAAGAAGATATTTAATGAAGCTAAGCTGCTGTTTTCTGCCAGAATGAAGCAGCGCATAGCATACCGTAAGTTCGGCTCCAAAGACTACTGGCGGCCCTGTAAAAGCGTAAACACTCAGTCTCCATTCTAATAAATGAATTTGAGGTCCCCATCTCTTTAGCGGACAAGGCTGAGTGCTTTGCTCGCAGATTCTCCACTAGCTCGACACTGGATTCGTCTGGCACCCTTTTACAGTGAATCCAATAAAATCTAACCGCAACTGCTACTCTAATAGCTTCTTTTCTCTCACTTCACGCCTGTGGAATTCCCTTTTGTATATTTGCTTCTCCGACAGCTACAATTTCCAAAAGTTTAAATGTAAGATAAATAGTCATCTCCTATTTCACTGACTCGCATCCTTTCTCTCATGCTCCTTTCTCCGTCCACTCCACTCTCATCAGTATTCACATCCTTCTCTTACCCACTTCCTGAGACCCCCTATAACCTGTAACTCTTTCTCATAACTTTCTCTCATGCTCCTTTCTCCGTCCACTCCACTCTCATCAGTATTCTCATCCTTCTCTTAGCCACTTCCTGACACCCCCTATAACCTGTCACTCTTTCTCATAACTTTCTCTCATGCTCCTTTCTCCGTCCACTCCACTCTCATCAGTATTCTCATTCTTCTCTTACCCACTTCCTGACACCCCCTATAACCGGTCACTCTTTCTCATAACTTTCTCTCATGCTCCTTTCTCCGTCCACTCCACTCTCATCAGTATTCTCATCCTTCTCTTACCCACTTCCTGACACCCCCTATAACCTGTCACTCTTTCTCATAACTTTCTCTCATGCTCCTTTCTCCGTCCACTCCACCCTCATCAGTATTCACATCCTTCTCTTACCCATTTCCTGTCCCTCTTTCTCATCACTTTCCTCTTATGTAACCCTCTGCGCACCAGTGGCAGTGAGACTGCCTTGCTTGGGGTGAAATGATAAAAATATGTTTATATACAGTTTTCATTAAAATTACAGACAAGGTATTATCAAGTTTTTATATAATTTTTTATGTGTTCGTATAATTTTTTCTTTTCAGAACTCAAATTATATGACTTCATTATCAATAATAATACTTCTTCTGCAAAATCTCAACTGCAAAGAACCAGTGTCGTTTACGAATTTATGTCCTTTGAAGAACTGTGTTCCTCAACTATCTAAATCTGTAAACAATTATATTGGCTATACAACCACAACATAGACGAGAAGATTGACCTTGCACCTTTCTCACAACAGTTCCATCCGATCTCATCTAAACACACATCGACATCTTCCATGACCTATCCGTGATATACTTGTTGATAATACATTTAGTGAACACGAAATTAAAAGCAACCCCCTTCTCTCCTTCACTTTTACAAAGATTTACAATTCCGTGTGAAATCCTAATTTCGGCAAATAGGAAACAGATTGATCTCGTACTGAAAGGAAAAGACGAAGCCGGATTTCGCTATCCAATGTTAAATTAATTTTCTAACCAATGGAAGGGAGCGATTTGAAAAACAGAAAAGTTAGCAATCCAATGTGAAAAACTAAATAGCTATAAAAACAAAAGGAAAGTCAGAATCAGTCAGTGAGATGGAAGCAGTGATATCATACACCAGCAGCATGTGACAAAAGTTTCAAACTCTGACCCGGACATATAAGGTCCCGTCACACATTCGTTCTCCTTCTTCACTCGTGCTATTTTCCTTTACCTCTTCTTCTCCATCCTCAACGTTCCCGCGGTCAACAAAGAAGACGATGACAATAACAAAATACTTCGACTCCTAAAAATTAACCTCCGATGAGTACAATTTCTTTTATTGCTTCACCTTCCTATTCACTTTCTCGCCGGCCATAAAAAAAAAGAAAGGAACACATAGTTTATTAGTAACCTGTTAATCTTTCTACATACACACCTTCTGCTACTTACTACTATTTCTCTGAATTCACTTAACTAGATACGTACATTTTCTCTTTTAACATTTAACTTCTACAAACTGATGTTATTTTGTTCTTGTAATGAAATTCTACTTTAACATATCTAAACTTATTTATAAATGGAACTTCGTCTGTGTGTGTATGTGTGTCCGTGACCTATAGACTCCGAAACGGCTGAACCAATTTTCTTGAAAATGTACACAGTTGTACTATAAGCGTCTGCGAGTGTTCTTAGCTAGGTTTTGTGTCGAGGTACTCCCCAATAAATATCGATAATCGAAAAAATCGGGTTATAAAAGGAGTGGTCCGATTTTAATCAAATTTGATACACTCATAGACAAAGACATAAGAAACGATATTCAGAAGTTTCAAGGTTGCAGTTCTTACAATAGTGCAGAAAATCGATAATATATATATATATATATATATTGTCATCCGCAGACAGATCTGTTTCGCGCTGTATCACAGCTCATCAGTACGGTTAGACTCCGATTGCTACACAACCCAGACTCGAAAGCCGACCGATTTGGCGTCAGTCGGCGACTCTACCCCTGGCCCACGGGGCGTTCGGTGAAAGGCAAGATGTTTGTGTGTGTGTCTGTTTATCTGCCTGTATGTCTGTATTTTTTCAGCCCTTTTATTTTAGTTTTTGCTTCGGGTTTGGCTCTAAGTAGGTATAATTGTAGTTCTTAGTCTCAGTCATGATACCATTTACTCAGAGGACTTATTTAGCCTTCAAAATCCAGTTTACGACGAAAAAAAAACTTATTTGATATCGATACCAGGAAATGAAAATTTAACTTACATCCATTCCTTTTTCTTTCAGTCTACGGTTTCGCTTTAACTGGAAACAACTATTGCTTTTTAGTCTTTCGTGCCAACGTCTAAAGAGTCTGAGCTCCAGGACCATGGATTAGTTTTAAAGCTTTCATTACACCCGAGCAACGCCGGGCTATACTGCTAGTAAACGATATACTTTTATTCTTCCAACCTCCAACCTTCTGATGACCATCTGATAATTCTTATGTTGGTGGAAGTTCGGTTATGTGTGACTCAAGGCCAATTTAATAAACATTTAAATATATCTCTACAACTTCATAATAGCATCATCTGCATTCAAAAGAAGATTACAAAAAATAGAGGCATTATTAATAAAAAAAAAAAAGAAGAAATCCTACACTTAATAGCAACAATTATGAACACGGTAACAATGTGCTTAACATGTTCGGAACTTAACATGCACAAGTCTTTATGTGCATAAACTTTACACATGTTTATTTACAAGTAAAACAAAATTAATTCTTGATCATGGCTAAAAGTATAGCCGAAAGTGCTCGAAAGTACAAACCCTTTGGAAAATTCTTATATAATTTGAGTTTTGAAATAAATAAATTATACGAACACATGAAAAATTATATAAAAAACTTGATAATATTTTGTCTGTCATTTTTAATGAAACCTGTATAAAGAGAGATTGTTGCCCAAATACACAATATATATATATATATATATTTTAATTCAGATACTTCAATCCAAGGGAAAAAAGCAGGAAGGTAAATTCCAAAAAACCTGATCCTAATTAATATTAAAAATTTATTTTAATATTAAAAAATGATACAGGAAGAGAGCTCCATGTAATAAAATATTACAGAGCAAATATATATTAAAAAAGGATTAATTCAAAGATGTTGAATGGCCATTTCGATATGAAGATCCCCACGGGGGACGACACATCACCTCAGCAACAGAAAAAACCTTTCAGAAACTGGAGAAAAATTAGTCTCTTATACTAAAATACTAATTTTTCTCCAGTTTCTGAAAGGTTTTTTCTGTTGCTGAGGTGATGTGTCGTCCCCCGTGGGGATCTTCATATCGAAATGGCCATTCAACATCTTTGAATTAATCCTTTATATATATATATATATATATATATATATTGATTGATTGATTGTTTAATTACTTTGTTTTTGGTCATAATAAAATTAAACCAGTGAGTGCAAATTTGTATTAAAAAGTGTTCAATACAATTATATTGTAGAACTTTTGAATATTTTCCATTTTTAAACAAGTTATTACGCGACCCAGGTTTCTACTATGAGGAGTGTCTTCAGGCTTTTTCAATAACTGATTTTTTTAGTATAAAAAATACCTATTAGGTTCATACAACCATGGATGAAAACGTTATAATTTCTTGTAACTTTAAAAATTGCGCGTTCAAAAATCCCCTGCCCCGTAAGCGTTAAAAACAAAAAACAACAACAAAAAAAAAACAAAAACAAAAACAAAACAAAACAAAAAAATCCGTTACGTGAGCGTTCTTAAAAAAAAAAAGAAAACGGTAAACGGTAAAATCAGTTATTGAAAATCGTTTGAAGACACCACTCCTGGTAGAAACCTGGGTCGAAATGGAAAATATATATATATATATATATATATATATATATATATATATATATGCGTGTGTGTGTGTGTAAAAATAGACTCAGTTATGATCTGAGATTAAGGACAGGATGGTTAAGAAGAAGCCAAGATGAAAACTGTATTTAAATCACCTACGCGTTTCGTCCTGTGATGGCAAAAAATACATATCTATTCTAAACAAACACTGTTGGCAACTAGTCTGCTTATGGAAATTAAACTGACTAATATACAGAAAGTCCAAGGAAAACGGTTGAATTCCCTTCAATTTAACATCTCGTGACTTTGCACTACACATGAAGGAATTCTACTAAAACTAAAATATTTTGTTTATCTTTTTGAATGATTTGTGAGCGTTTTTTATAATTACCAACACTGTTTGTTTATAGATACGTAATTTAGAATAAAGCTCATTTCGTTCACACTCCACCCACGTCTATTGAACAGGTTAAGAGGCTCATCCCTTGTTCCCTGTTTAGGATGTGGTTTCCGGCTTTCTCGTTTCCATTCTTTTTACTCTTACGTACCCCTCTGCGCATCAGTGGCATTATTGCCTTGCTTAGGGTGATATGATTAAAAAAAAAAAAAAAAAAAAAAAAAAATATATATATATATATATATATATATATATAACTTCGAAAAGTTTATGTGTCGGTTAATCATTGCAAAGTACATTCGCTTCGTCAGCGGTCTTTTATTATAAAAGCTACTGTATTAAGTGTATTTATTTCACAGAAATGATCATCCGTCACATGTAATTTTCGAAGATATTTTTGAAAAAATACATATTTGGCTTTGTAAATAGATAATTTTACTTACATCGAGCCCTCTGGCTGTGTCACATTTATTAATACTAATAGGATCTTCCTTGGGATTTTACCTACACGTCACTTTCTGTTTTTGGATCTTTATTTTATATTGGAAGGGGTATTTGTAGTAAACACAGGTCGTGCAAAATGTGAAAGCAGGTTGATTTTAAAATGGGATTTCTGTCCGTAGCCCAAAATTGATGCCCCCGACAGTTTCTTTTTGTTAGGAAATGTTTCAGATAATGACCCCAACCTCGTTCCAAAGAAGAGTATGTCTCCTCTGGTGCTGGAGCCCTAAAATATTCATTTAACACCTTCCCGTCTGTCTGTCTGTCTGTCTGCTTGCGTGCGCGAGGGAAGAGAGTTGTTAAGAACATGGTAGATATGTTAATTTAGCCACTGGATGGCCTACATGTATGGTTTAGTGTGAGAGACTAAAACGGCCCGACTGAACTAAAATTAGATTATATCAGGATGACTTGCCATAGAGCCTCGAATAGCAAGTGAACCAAACTGACTATTGCTACTGTGACGGGGTTCATCATCTTTTACGTCGGACGGAGTTAAATATCTAATTTGCGAGATTACACTCTAAGCAAGGGAGATAAATCTTCAGCCTGGTTGGCTTCGCGCCAAGTGACGTCATACCGGAAGTTGAGTTGTTAAATTTGTTATGCCGTTGCCGTGATACGTGACCGGGTTGACACGCACACGGAGACGAAAAAGAAGAAGTCGTTTATTTTGTTTACCAAGGAGACAAGTAAAGATGCCTTTGTCCCACAAAAGTGTGATCATTCGACCACTGCGATGAACTGAGAGACGAAAAAGAGAAAGAATTAAAAAAAAGAAGGAAAATTCAAACCTGAAACTGAATCTTTCTTTGAACGTAACCGAAAAATTCCGTCAATAATGTAGGAGGGAAACATTTATGGTTTTTCTCCCTAGTTTTTTTTTATTTTTACGCAAAGAATTGGACTCCTATCAGGTAAAATACTTTATTTTCTATCAGGGATAAAAATGGGACGAAGATATTTAAAAAAAAATAAAATATAAAATACGATGAAATTTGGCAAGTTCTTTTTTTACCCCATTTTCATGTTCCCTCCTGTTGAATAATTCCTGTTGCTTTAATTCATTTGTTAATAAATTCTTTCTGTTCGTTAATTATTTTTTTACAAAATTTAAATTATTTAAAGCTAAAATATTTAAATATTTAAAATTAGAGTTTTGAATATGTTTTTATTTTCCCCGAAATGTTAATTTCTAGGGAAATTAATTACTTATTTGCAGTTGCTACCCATGTACCCTAAAAAAATAAATACCCTACCTTATTTTTTTTCTCATGTTTTCTTCTTTTCTCTATTTAAAAATATTTTTAAAAATAATGCAAATAGATCTTTAAATTTTTGATAACATTCATTAATTTCTCAAAAGGTTATAACTTATAAAATTCGAAAAATATAATTAAAAAAAAATTATACACGGAGGAAAAAAAAATCGTCTACAAGATTTCGATTATCCTGCTTACCTTCAGTACTATTTATGATAAAGTAGCCTTAACGTAACCCCCATCCTTCCCACTTTTTTATGTCACGCTATTTCCAGGTTTCAGTTTAATCGATAAATTATTTGTTTTTTTATAACTCAACTGCTTGCTTTTTTATTTTTTAAAGACGATTTTTAAGAGGAAAAATAAATCGTAGACTTCAAATTTCTAAAAGTAATAAATGTGAAATTATTTAATTTAAAAAGAAAATTCATTTCATTTATTTTTTAAAAGCACTTTGAGTTTGAAATCTACAAGCTTTTTACAATCATTGTTGAAGTAGTTTGGTATTTCGAACCCAGGAAGACGCCATAATTCAAATGCCGATTTTCAAGGTAGATAGTCGATCTATACTTGACGTTACACGGTCATCTTTTTACACTTCATTTTGGCCTTGTGCCAGACTTCTTTATTGCTCTACAGAGAAACGAATTTATTTACTTAATGTTTGTTACAAGTCATATGGGTTACCTATTGTTTGTTTAGTTTCAAGCTATTTTTGCACACCAAACACTGATTTGCAGTGGTGATTGTGGAACTCTGGGGGACCCCTAGGGGCTAAGATTTTATGAGGAGGAGGGGCAGACTCAAACAGCGTCTATATATTTTCATAACAACATCACTATCGGATACTCAGTTTTACTTCACTAAAACGGAATAACTTTTCATTTCTATTGAGTGGAGTTCTAATCTATACTTGCCCTCTTTTCTACACTCAAACTGTTGGAACAGTCAGTCAGTTAAGTGCCATATGTAATACACGCTTGGGCGATCATGTCTTGTAAAAGACATAACTGACTGGGCAGGAAATTATTCCACAGTAATTCCATTACTTTCTGTGCGAGATTGGTTGCCACCCAAGGCTATAGAACCCAATAGTTCTGTTATTTGACTGATAGCTAGAGGGGGAAGAGATGTATTATATTATTAAGTAGTAATTAGTGGGGGATCAGATAATTACTTCATAACAATATAAAACTGATCCCCCACTTTATACTCAGTGTAAGCCTTAATCATGTTTTCAACTATTATATTCAGTCAGTCAGTGAAGTGCCATATGTGATACATGCTTGGGCAATCATGTCTCCTAAGAGACATGACAGACTGGGCAAATTATCCCGCAGTTGGTTGCCATTACTTTCTACAGTAGACTGGTTGCCAAACAAGGCTAGAGAACCCAATTTGTCCTGTTATTTAACCCATAACTGGAGGAAAGAGACAGATTAATACCTTTCCAAAGGGTATTTGCACATAAGTGAATGCAAGGAATTCGAACACAAGAATTGTAACACAAGTGGTGAATTTGTATCGAATAAGAAATTAATTAAAATCAAACTTCTTCTGCACTTTTAAAAAAGTTCATAATGACATGTGGAATCCTGGTTTTTTCCTAAATAGAAAAGGGATTGACCATGTGGTTAAAGAAAAAGTCAAACTCAGAATTGGCAAGTAGGTGTTAAATTGATTTTTGACCAATGAGTCAGTGCGAAAATCTAATGACAATAAATGGTTGCCATTTGTAAGACGTTTAATAATAGATCATTCTATTTGTCTATATTTCTGAGATGAGGTAGTATTTACACTATTTACATTATTCGGACTATTGTCCTCATCTTGGTTGCCATTTGTACGACATTTAATAATAGATCATTCTATTTGTCTATATTTCTGAGATGAGGTAGTATTTACACTATTTACATTATTCGGACTATTGTCCTCATCTTGGTTGCCATTTGTACGACGTTTAATAATAGATCATTCTATTTGTCTATATTTCTGAGATGAGGTAGTATTTACACTATTTACATTATTCGGACTATTGTCCTCATCTTTGTTGCCATTTGTAAGACGTTTAATAATAGATCATTCTATTTGTCTATATTTCTGAGATGAGGTAGTATTTACACTATTTACATTATTCGGACTATTGTTCTCATCTTTGTTGCCATTTGTAAGACGTTTAATAATAGATTATTTGTCTATATTTCTGAGAAGAGGTAGTATTTACACTATTTACATTATTCGGACTATTGTCCTCATCTTTGTTGCTATTTTGCACAATGTTTCCCAAGTAGGCATCTATACAGATGACACCACCATTTACTCTCGTCTCAATCAAACATCTGCCAAGACTGACAAAGTAAATTTGGCTACTGGTCCTGAAAAGAATCTCCAATTTGTGGAACAAGAAATGGCTTGTAAATTTTGATTCTTTTAAAATCAAACTGCTCTTCTTTAACTACCATAAGCAAACTTTCTACCGGCCATCAGCACGGTTCATGCTGTGTCAGTTGCTAGGAAGGTCGCGTCTCTGTCATGGGTTAGACTGGGTCAGAAGGTTTTTCACATCAAAATCCATTTTGCACATTTATAAATTTCCCATTCATCTATGCGTTGGATACTGTTGCCATATATTGTCGGGTGCTCCTCCTATTCATCTTGAGGTTCTCAAAAAAATCCGAAGAAGGATCTGCAATGTAATTGCTTCTAACTTAAGAACTCGGCTTCACTTCCTTTTTCATCAATATTACCTGTCTTTTCTATGAATATTTTTTTTTTCGTAGTGCTCTGACCACATGAGTTTAAGCATGCTACTAGGTTGGCATCTAGGTCTCACCCTTTTATCAATAAATGTAACTGCTTCTTCTACTTCAACAGTTTCTTTTCTCACACTTTCCACCTGTGGAACTCCCTTCTGTTTACTTACTTCCCTGATAGCTACAATCTCCAAAAATTTAAATGCATTGTCAATTATCATCTTCTTGAATCTGCGTCAATGGTAGCTGGGGTAATATTTGAAATTTGAACCTAGCATCTGTACTTGTGTTCCCCACTTTAAAAACTGAACTGGTGTCACAACTCGCTCTTGTATGGGAGTGGGTAAATATTCCCTTTCATCATTAAAATCGTAAAATATTTAATCAATTTCTTTTCTTGCACTTCCCACCTGTGGAACTCCTTTCCATTTACTTACTTCCCTGAGAGCTACAATCTCCAAAAATCTAAATGCAACGTCAATTGCCATCTTCTATTTTCTTGAATCCCGTTCATCTTTTATCCTTTATTCAATACCCTTTGTACCTAGTCTTTTCTCTTCCCTGACAGGTACAATCTCCAAGAATTTTTAATGTAATGTCAATTGCCATCACTTATCTCGTTGACTCGCATCCTTTCCCCGACAACTCTTGTATCATGTTCTTTCCCATGCCCTCTCTACCCTCATGCAATCCTCTTCACACCAGTGTTCCCATCATTCTCTTACCCATTCTCTGACATTCCCATGACCTGTTTCTTTTTCTCATCGCTCACCTCTAATGTAACCCCCATGCCACACTAGTGGCAGTTCGCCTTTGTTTGGGGTGAAATGATGATTTATTTTTGTAATTTCTAAAATATGTAATGTATATAATTGTTTATATTTGTACATTATTTTCCAAAGGTTGTGATTTTGCATACAGTGGGGACAAGCCCTGACTGTCTGATAAATGATTCCATGTCATGCACCTCAAATAGCCTCTGACAACTAAGTTCAGCTTCAAGCCATAGAATTGGTGAAGGCAGACAACTGGTGCCTCATAACAAGCTGCTTCAGGTAGATGGAGCTAGATAGCTCAGAATGGCGGACAACCGGTGCCTCATGACCAGCAGCTTCAGGTAGATGGAGCTCAATAGCCCTGGAAGGCGGACAACCAGTGCCTCATGACCAGCCACTTTAGGTAGATGGAGCTAGATAGCCCAGAAAGGCGGACAACCGGTGCCTCATGACCAGCAGCTTCAGGTAGATGGAGCTCAATAGCCCTGGAAGGCGGACAACCGGTGCCTCATGACCAGGTGTTTCAGGTAGATGGAACTCAATAGCCCTGGAAGGCGGACAACTGGTGCCTCATAACTAGCTGCTTTAGGAAAATGGAGCTTGACAGTCCAGATAATCCTGATTTAAAAACTCTACTGCCAAACATGGAAAAGGGTATGGAAATAAATTCAGACAGAAAATCCAAAGTGGTGCCCCAAAGATGGTTGACTGTCAACTTTCTGGCAGCTTTTGCAACCAAGCCAGCTTTAAACATTTTTTTTAGCACACAGCCTTCATATATCATTGCTCGAACCTGTGCCCTGGTGAGGCCACTCCAGTCACTAAAGTGCCGAGTTTTAATAAAAGAAGGGTCTACTTTTATCTTGTGAGACAAACAAATATCTACAATATATTTATAGATATATACAAAATGTGATGGTAATTTGTTGCTATTTTATGCTTTTAATTTTGTGCTTACATTTTGTTTTTGATTTTGTCAAGTGCACAGTATAGTAGGGTCAGTTGGGCACCGTCTGTGAGAAAATGAGCACCATGATGCAATTCACTCTGCAAGAAATTATATGTTCTTTATATATATATTCAAAAGGTTGTCACAGTCAAGACAAGCTTCCACTGTCTATAAAATGCTTCTGTGGAATGCGCTTCAAATAGCCTCTGACAACTACGTCCAGCACCAATCTGGAGAATGAGTGAAGGTGGGGAAACTGGTGCCTCATAACCATTGGCTTTGGGTTGATGGAGTTTGAAAGCCAAGGAAGGCAGTCCATATAGGACAGGGCGAGGCAAACTTTTCAGTGCAAGGGCTACATTAAAAAATTCTCAATTTTATTGGGCCACATAGTATATTAACCAAAATAATATTTAAAACAGCCAAAATTAAAGGCTCTTAAAGAAAAATATGCAATTTTTATTAATTAATATTCTAAAGAACTGTAGAAGATTTGTATGAAACACATTTATTTGAACGAAAAAGTAACTCAGTTTAAACTTACAAAGAAAACAATACTTATGAATAATTATTTTTTTACTACGAGCTTCACATGAAACCCATTTCAAAAACAAAATAACCTTGTTTTAAAAAAAAAACAATTATTTTTATTAATCAATATTATAAAGTTGAAAAACATTTATTTGAAAAACAAAGTAAATCTGTTTAATGAAATAAAAAAATTAATTTTTATTTATTAATATTTTAAAGTGCAAACTTCAAATGAAAGACATCTGACTTGGCAGACTTGGCAGCTCAGATACAGTCACTTTCTCACAGGTGCAATGTGGCTTCCCTGTGTCCCTTCTACAAATACTTTCACGGCTTCTGCTCCTATGAACTTATCTCTCTGGTGCCTCCTATATATGAATTTACTCGAGCAACAAGATTAGCAACTAGGTCCTACCCTTTTACTGTGAAACCAATAAAATGTAAACAAAAAATCTACTCCAACAGATTCTTTTCTCACACTTCCCGCCTGTGGAATTCCTTTCCATTTACTTACTTCCCCGACAGCTACAATCTCCAAGAATTCAAATGTAAAGTCAGTAGTCATCTCCTATCTCACTAACCTGCATCTTCTCTCTCATGCTCCTTTCTCTGTCCACTCCACTCTCATTAGTATTCTCATCTGTCTCTTACCCACTTCCTGGCACCTCTATAACCTGTCACTCTTTATCATAACTTTCCTCCTATGTAACCCCCTGCAAAACAGTGGCAGTAAAATACCTTGCTTGGGGTGATATGATTATAAAAGAAAAAAAAATCGTTTGAAAACAATAACTCAATTCAAAGAAGAAAAAATAATCTCTTTTTCAAATTTATTAACATTTGGTGAGTTGCATGAATTTTTTTGGTGGGCCATATTTTGCCACACCTGATTTAGGAGAAAGAAACCTTGATTTTAAACCTCTGCTGCCTTGTGGTCATATCCAAAATATAGAAAGGATATGGAAGTAGATCCAGATAGAAAACCTGGAGTGGAGCCCCAAAGATGGTGAAGCTGTCAACACTGACAACCTTCTGGCAATTCCTGCAGCCAAATTGTCCTCAAATATAATGCCCTATATTTCTTTGGTTCTTTTTGGTATGGTTGAGTGCAGGGTAGGGAAGGGCATGTATTTTGGGTCCTTCATATACCATCACCTATGCCTACACCCTGGAAAGGTCACTTCCTTCACACCAAATGACTAAGCACACCACTCCCTTTATCCTGCTGCGGTCCTGGTTATGACGGTAAACTGCATCCAGCAGCAAGGCCTCTAATTGGGAGGTTGCAAGGAGCATGGAACCACCTCTTCATTGCTGTTTTTCCCAGGTCCACCCTGACCTGGAGTGGTAGCACCTGTTAGGGTCCCAGCTATGGGCAAATAGTTGACCCCGAAATTGGTGTCAAAATGCTATGAAAGTATGTATCAACAAAACTTTTGTGAATGAAAAACGTTACCAAGAAAACTTTATTGAATTTAAAAATGTTACCAAGAAAACTTTATTGAATTTAAAAATGTTACCAAGAAAACTTTATTGAATTTAAAAATGTTACCAAGAAAACTTTATTGAACCATGTAAAAAAAAATGTGATCCCAATATTTAAAGATTGACCCTTAAATGACCAAAATGGTTGATGGGTCATTAAACTTAAACCAAACCAAACCAAACCCTTTATACTGCAAGATTAGTCCTGGGTTTGATGAAAAAACTACAACTGGCAGCAAGACCTCTGATCAGGAGATTGAAGGTTTTCAGGAAGATGGAACCACCTCTTAATTGCTCTTGTTCCTAGGTTAACCCTGACCCTGTTAGGTGTTGACATGCTGCTAAACAATACCAACCAACATGAAAGACCTAAATTATGACATTAAACCATGTCATATCCTACAATTTCTAAAATATCAAACTGTATTCCAAAAGGAAACTTCCGGAAAACTACAGCATGAAATGCACATTTCAACACCTCTACTAATTATGCCCACACACACATATATATATATATATATATATATATATATATATATATATATATATAAAACCTGATTATCATCTACCATGGATTCAATTTAAAAAGCAGAATAACATCATACTTTGATTATTTGAGAGCCGAACCTGCTGGCCCTCCAAACATAAAATTTTGCTATTAACTATGCGACATCAAACGATTCAAATCATTAAATAAACCTCTGCATTGCAAAAAAAACAAAAAAAAACTCTCCTACTTACATTTAATATTCCAGTAATACGTAGTGAAGGTAGGAACAAGTAATGGTAGTCTATGGGTAAACATTAGCCAACCAGATATCTCAACATTGCATATAAACTTCCCTTATTTACATTTAATATTCCAGTATTATAGAGTGAGACTAGGTACAAGTACTGGTAGTCTATGGCTTCTGGGTAAACATTAGTCTACCAGATACCTCAACATGGATATAAGCCTGCCCTATTTACATTTAATATTCCAGTGTTATGGAGTGTGGCTAGGTATATGTCTTGCTAGTCTATGGCTTCTGGGTAAACTTTAGTCTACCAGATACCTCAACATGGATATAAGCCTGCCCTATTTACATTTAATATTCCAGTGTTATGGAGTGTGGCTAGGTATATGTCTTGCTAGTCTATGGCTTCTGGGTAAACATTAGTCTACCAGATACCTCAACATGGATATAAGCCTGCCCTATTTACATTTAATATTCCAGTGTTATGGAGTGTGGCTAGGTATATGTCTTGCTAGTCTATGGCTTCTGGGTAAACTTTAGTCTACCAGATACCTCAACATGGATATAAGCCTGCCCTATTTACATTTAATATTCCAGTGTTATGGAGTGTGGCTAGGTATAAGTCTTGCTAGTCTATGGCTTCTGGGTAAACATTAGTCTACCAGATACCTCAACATGGATATAAGCCTGCCCTATTTACATTTAATATTCCAGTGTTATGGAGTGTGGCTAGGTATGTCTTGTTAGTCTATGGCTTCTCGGTAAACATTAGTCTACCAGATACCTCAACATGGATATAAGCCTGCCCTATTTACATTTAATATTCCAGTGTTATGGAGTGTGGCTAGGTATAAGTCTTGCTAGTCTATGGCTTCTGGATAAACATTAGTCTACCAGATACCTCAACATGGATATAAGCCTGCCCTATTTACATTTAATATTCCAGTGTTATGGAGTGTGGCTAGGTATATGTCTTGCTAGTCTATGGCTTCTGGGTAAACTTTAGTCTACCAGATACCTCAACATGGATATAAGCCTGCCCTATTTACATTTAATATTCCAGTGTTATGGAGTGTGGCTAGGTATAAGTCTTGCTAGTCTATGGCTTCTGCATAAACATTAGTCTACCAGATACCTCAACATGGATATAAGCCTGCCCTATTTACATTTAATATTCCAGTGTTATGGAGTGTGGCTAGGTATGTCTTGTTAGTCTATGGCTTCTCGGTAAACATTAGTCTACCAGATACCTCAACATGGATATAAGCCTGCCCTATTTACATTTAATATTCCAGTGTTATGGAGTGTGGCTAGGTATAAGTCTTGCTAGTCTATGGCTTCTGGATAAACATTAGTCTACCAGATACCTCAACATGGATATAAGCCTGCCCTATTTACATTTAATATTCCAGTGTTATGGAGTGTGGCTAGGTATATGTCTTGCTAGTCTATGGCTTCTGGGTAAACTTTAGTCTACCAGATACCTCAACATGGATATAAGCCTGCCCTATTTACATTTAATATTCCAGTGTTATGGAGTGTGGCTAGGTATGTCTTGTTAGTCTATGGCTTCTGGGTAAACATTAGTCTACCAGATACCTCAACATGGATATAAGCCTGCCCTATTTACATTTAATATTCCAGTGTTATGGAGTGTGGCTAGGTATAAGTCTTGCTAGTCTATGGCTTCTGGGTAAACATTAGTCTACCAGATACCTCAACATTTATTTAAGCCTGCCCTATTTACATTTAATATTCCAGTGTTATGGAGTGTGGCTAGGTATATGTCTTGCTAGTCTATGGCTTCTGGGTAAACACTAGTAGCTCTGAGCTCCATTTAGCCAGAATAGTATTACTCGGATATACTAATTTCAGCACGGCTTCACTCCAAAGACTTGTATATATATTTCCTTACTAAACATATTCCTCGATTACTTAACTGCGTTCCAGTTTGTATCTTTACGTTTAATATAACTTATTTTGTTATCTCAAATACCTGTTTTTATTGTTCATTATTTTGTGTGGTTTCGTACCTGGAATCCATAACAGACACTATATCTGGTCTGGTACTCCTGTTATTCATTTTGAGGTTCTTGATAAAATTCAAGAAAAGATCTATAATATAACCAATCTTGACTTGGCATTTCAACTTAGTCACTTTTTTGCTGACATGACAAGGCTTCCCTCTGTCTTTTCTACAAATATTTTCATGGCAACTACTCTCAGAAGCTTTTTTCCATGGTACCCTGATTACATAAATTTATATTGGCATCTACGTTCCACCCTTTTACTGGTGAAATAGCTAGATGTAACCACCTCTTCTACTCAAGTAGTTTCTTTTCTTGCACTTATCTGTAGAACTCCCTTCCATTTTCTTACTACCCTGCTAGCTACAATCTCCAAAAGTTTAAATGCAGTGTTAATCACTATCTTCTATATTCTTGAATCCCATTCATCTTTGAGGATTAAGGAATGGACACGTCTTCTCTGTCACTTTCACTCCCTGTAACCCTCTGCGTAGTAGTGACACTGTCATCTTGTTTGGGGTGAAATGATTAAAAAAAATGTAAACAAAAAAACTCTTTATTATTTGTCGATTTTTGTCGAGCCTTTAGCTGTCAGTGAATTTGTGAACGAATTTTCGGTGCTCTATGTCCTCGTCAGGTTAATGACTGAAGTTCTCAAGTGATATTTTGCCCTTTCTGTCGGTTAGCTGCGATGTGTCTTCTTTGTTTCGCAGTGCGTCTCCTTTTAACTGTTTTGTTTTTAATTACATTACCAGGGATATATATATATATATATTCCCCCCTTTCTCAATGAACGATCTTTTGAGATTTGCTTCTTTTCCGTTGTTGGCTTTGGGCGGTAATCAAACAAAAAACTTAATACACTGGTGACGCAAACAGTGGAACAACAACATGAGGAAGCACCCAGAGAAACACCAAGCAAAGAAAATCTGACCACAGATCTAACAAAGTCGTTAAATGAAGAACTGATACTACTGGCCTAGGTACCCAAATTTACGATCAAGGAAAACAAAGTTGACCACAACAACATCCAGGCAAACTTCTGCAAGCTTGCATATCAAATCAGATGGAAACAACAGATCAATACAGCGGAATCTAACGAAAAAATCAAATGTTTCCCGAAATTATATGAATCAAGATACTTCGGATTACCAAAGCCAACAACGGAAAAGAAGCAAACCTCAAAAGATAAAAGATTGTTCATTGAGAAAGGGGGGATATATATATATATATATATCCCTGGCAACATAAACAAAACAGTTAAAAGAAAACGCACTGCAAAATGAAGAAGACACATTGTAGCTAACCAGCAGAAAGAGCAAAATATCACTCGAAAACTTCAGTCATTAACCTGATCAGTGCCAAAAATTTGTTCACAAATTCACTGACAGCTAAAGACTCAACAAAAATCTACAATTAATAAAATAATTCAACAATGCTGTTAAAAGAAATATGAATACATTGAAGAAACCGCTTTAGTTTTCTATAATTATTTATTTTCCCCTGATATAGGTAAAATTTGATGGTGTCAAGTGACAACATTTTTTTTTTTTCTTTTCTTATCTGAGCTTTCACACCTGCAGCATTTAATGCTTTTTTTCAGTCAAGTGACAATGAAATAAGAAAGGTATTGTTAGTGGTCAGGAATGAAGGCAAGCATTACTGGCAGAATAGGGCTAATAGATGTAGTATTATTATTTTGTAGTAGTGTTTCACTATAGAAATGCATTGTAAATGGGGAAGAAAGGGATTGTCAGTGGTCAGGAATGAAGGCAAGCATTACTGGCAGAATAGGGCTAATAGATGTAGTATTATTATTTTGTAGTAGTGTTTCACTATAGAAATGCATTGTAAATGGGGAAGAAAGGGATTGTCAGTGGTCAGGAATGAAGGCAAGCATTACTGGCAGAATAGGGCTAATAGATGTAGAATTATTATTTTGTAGTAGTGTTTCACTATAGAAATGCATTATAAATGGGGAGGAAAGGGATTGTCAGTGGTCAGGAATGAAGGCAAGCATTACTGGCAGAATAGGACTAATAGATGTAGTATTATTATTTTGTAGTAGTGTTTCACTATAGAAATGCATTGTAAATGGGGAGGAAAGGGATTGTCAGTGGTCAGGAATGAAGGCAAGCATTACTGGCAGAATAGGGCAAATAGATGTAGAATAATTATTTTGTAGTAGTGTTTCACTATAGAAATGCATTGTAAATGGGGAAGAAAGGGATTGTCAGTGGTCAGGAATGAAGGCAAGCATTACTGGCAGAATAGGGCAAATAGATGTAGAATTATTATTTTGTAGTAGTGTTTCACTATAGAAATGCATTGTAAATGGGGAGGAAAGGGATTGTCAGTGGTCAGGAATGAAGGTAAGCATTACTGGCAGAATAGGGCAAATAGATGTAGTATTATTATTTTGTAGTTGTGTTTCACTATAGAAATGCATTGTAAATGGGGAGGAAAGGGATTGTCAGTGGTCAGGAATGAAGGCAAGCATTACTGGCAGAATAGGGCTAATAGATGAAGAATTATTATTTTGTAGTAGTGTTTCACTATAGAAATGCATTGTAAATGGGGAGGAAAGGGATTGTCAGTGGTCAGGAATGAAGGCAAGCATTACTGGCAGAATAGGGCTAATAGATGTAGTATTATTATTTTGTAGTAGTGTTTCACTATAGAAATGCATTGTAAATGGGGAGGAAAGGGATTGTCAGTGGTCAGGAATGAAGGCAAGCATTACTGGCAGAATAGGGCTAATAGATGTAGAATTATTATTTTGTAGTAGTGTTTCACTATAGAAATGCATTGTAAATGGGGAGGAAAGGGATTGTCAGGGGTCAGGAATGAAGGCAAGCATTACTGGCAGAATAGGGCTAATAGATGTAGAATTATTATTTTGTAGTAGTGTTTCACTATAGAAATGCATTGTAAATGGGGAGGAAAGGGATTGTCAGTGGTCAGGAATGAAGGCAAGCATTACTGGCAGAATAGGGCTAATAGATGAAGAATTATTATTTTGTAGTAGTGTTCACTATAGGCATTGTAAATGGGGAGGGAAAGGAGTTGTCAGTGGTCAGGGCCAGAGGCAAACGTACACTGGCAGAATAGAACTAATAGATGTAGAATTATTATTTTGTAGTAGTGTTTCACTATAGAAATGCATTGTAAATGGGGAGGGAAAGGAGTTGTCAGTGATTGGAATGAAGGCAAGCATTACTGGCAGAATAGAACTAATAGATGTAGAATTATTTTGTGGTAGTGTTTCCACTATGAAATGCATTGTAAATGGGGAGGAAAGTTGTCAGTGGTCAGGAATGAAACCAAGCATTACTGGCAGACCAAACTTAATAGATGTAGAATTATTATTTTGTAGTAATTGTTTCACTATGAAATGCATTGTAAATGGGGAAGAAAAGGGATTGTCAAGTTGGTCAAGATGAAGGCAAGCATTACTACAGCAGAATAGAACTAATAGATGTACAGAATTATTATTTTTGTAGCAGTGTTTCACTATAGAAATGCATTGTAAATGGGGAGAAAAGGGATTGTGGTGGTCAGGAATGAAGGCAAGCATTACTGGCAGGGTATTAATAGATGTAGAATTATTATTTGTAGTAGTGTTTCACTATAGTACATTGTAAATGGGGAGGAAAGGGATTGTCAGTGGTCAGGAATAGAAATAAGCATTACTGACAGAATAGAACTAATAGATGTAGGGTATTATTTTGTAGTAGTGTTTCACTGAAATACATTGTAAATGGGGAGGGAAAGGGGATTGTCAGTGGTCAGGGAATGAAGGCAAGCATTACTGGCAGAATAGGGCTAATAAGAATGTTAGAATTATTATTTTGTAGTAGTGTTTCACTATAGAAATGCATTGTAAATGGGGAAGAAAGGGATTGTCAGTGGTCAGGAATGAAGGCAAGCATTACTGACAGAATAGGGCTTAATAGAGGTAGAATTGTTATTTTTGTGAGTGGTGTTTCACTATAAAATGCATTGTAAATGGGGAGGAAGGGATTGTCAGTGGTCAGGAATGAAGGCAAGCATTACTGGCAGAATGAGGTAATAGATGTAGAATTATTATTTTGTGACGTGTTTCACTATAGAAATGCATTGTAAATGGGGAAGAAAGGGATTGTCAGTGGTCAGAGATGAAGGCAAAGCATTACTGACAGAATAGGGCTAATAGAGGTAGAATTATTTTGTGGTAGTGTTTCACTATGAAAATGCATTGTAAATGGGGAGAAAAGGGATTGTCAGTGGTCAGGAATGAAGGCAAGCATTACTGGCAGAATGGGAACTAATAGATGTAAATTATTATTTTGTAGTAGTGTTTCACTATAGAAATGCATTGTAAATGGGGAGAAAGGGATTGTCAGTATGATCAGGAATGAAGGCAAGCATTACTGACAGAATGAAAACTAATAGATGCTTAGAATTATTATTTTGTAGTGATATTTCCACTATAGAAATGCATTGTAAATAGAGGAGGAAAGGGATTATGGGTGGTCAGGAATGAAGGCAAGCATTACTGGCAGAATAGAACTAATAGATGTAGAATTATTATTTTGTAGCAGTGTTTCACTATGAAATGCATTGTAAATGGGGAGAAAAGGGATTGTCAGTGGTCAGGAATGAAGGCAAGCATTACTGACAGAATGAAGACTAATAGATGTAGAATTATTATTTTGTAGTAGTGTTTCACTATAGAAATGCATTGAAATGGGGAGAAAAGGGATTGTCAGTGAGGTGGGAATGAAGGCAAGCATTACTGACAGAATAAGAACTAATAGATGTAGAATTATTATTTTGTAGTAGTGTTTCACTATAGAAATGCATTGTAAATAGGGGAGGAAAGGGATTGTCATTGGTCAGGAATGAAGGCAAGCAGCCAAGAATAGAGCTAATAGATGTAGAATTATTATTTTGTAGTAGTGTTTCACTAGAAATGCATTGTAAATGAGAAGAAAGGGATTGTCAGTGGTCAAGACTGAAGGCAGGCATTACTGACAGAATAGAAACTAATAGAGGAGGAATTAGAATTATTTTGTAGTCGTGTTTTACTACTATAAAATGCATTGTAAATGGGGAGGAAAAGGGATTGTCAGTGGTCGGGAATAGAAGGCAAGCATTACTGGCAGAATGAGGAGTAATAGATGTAGAATTATTTATTTGTAGTAGTGTTCACTATAGAAATGCATTGTAAATAGGAAAAGGGATTGTCAGTGGTCAGGAATAGAGACATGACATTACTGACAGAATAGGAACTAATGAAGGTAGAATTATTTTGTGGTAGTGTTCACTATAGAAATGCATTGTAAATGGGGAGGAAAGGGATTGTCAGGGGTGGTCAGGAATGAAGGCAAGCATTACTGGCAGAATAAGGCTAATAGATGTAGAATTATTATTTTGTAGTAGTGTTTCCTATGAAATGCATTGTAAATGGGAGAAGGGATTGTCAGTGGTGGGGAATGAAGGCAAAGCATTACTGGCAGAATAGAGCTAATAGATGAAGAATTATTATTTTGTAGTAATGTTTCACCATGAAATGCATTGTAAATGGAGAGGAAAGGGATTGTCAGTGGTCAGGAATGAAGGCAAGCATTACTGGCAGAATAGAGCTAATAGATGTAGAATTATTATTTTGAAGTAGTGTTTCACTATAGAAATGCATTGTAAATGGGGAGGAAAGGGATTGTCAGTGTTCAGGAATGAAGGCAAGCATTACTGGCAGAATAGGGCTAATAGATGAAGAATTATTATTTTGTAGTAGTGTTTCACTATAGAAATGCATTGTAAATGGGGAGGAAAGGGATTGTCAGTGGTCAGGAATGAAGGCAAGCATTACTGACAGAATAGGGCTAATAGATGTAGAATTATTATTTTGTAGTAGTGTTTCACTATAGAAATGCATTGTAAATGGGGAGGAAAGGGATTGTCAGTGGTCAGGAATGAAGGCAAGCATTACTGGCAGAATAGGGCTAATAGATGTAGAATTATTATTTTGTAGTAGTGTTTCACTATAGAAATCCATTGTAAATGGGGAGGAAAGGGATTGTCAGTGGTCAGGAATGAAGGCAAGCATTACTGGCAGAATAGGGCTAATAGATGTAGTATTATTATTTTGTAGCAGTGTTTCACTATAGAAATGCATTGTAAATGGGGAGGAAAGGGATTGTCAGTGGTCAGGAATGAAGGCAAGCATTACTGACAGAATAGGGCTAATAGATGTAGAATTATTATTTTGTAGTAGTGTTTCACTATAGAAATGCATTGTAAATGGGGAGGAAAGGGATTGTCAGTGGTCAGGAATGAAGGCAAGCATTACTGGCAGAATAGGGCTAATAGAGGTAGAATTATTATTTTGTAGCAGTGTTTCACTATAGAAATGCATTGTAAATGGGGAGGAAAGGGATTGTCAGTGGTCAGGAATGAAGGCAAGCATTACTGGCAGAATAGGGCTAATAGATGTAGAATTATTATTTTGTAGTAGTGTTTCACTATAGAAATGCATTGTAAATGGGGAGGAAAGGGATTGTCAGTGGTCAGGAATGAAGGCAAGCATTACTGACAGAATAGGGCTAATAGATGTAGAATTATTATTTTGTAGTAGTGTTTCACTATAGAAATGCATTGTAAATGGGGAAGAAAGGGATTGTCAGTGGTCAGGAATGAAGGCAAGCATTACTGACAGAATAGGGCTAATAGAGGTAGAATTATTATTTTGTAGCAGTGTTTCACTATAGAAATGCATTGTAAATGGGGAGGAAAGGGATTGTCAGTGGTCAGGAATGAAGGCAAGCATTACTGGCAGAATAGGGCTAATAGATGTAGAATTATTATTTTGTAGTAGTGTTTCACTATAGAAATGCATTGTAAATGGGGAGGAAAGGGATTGTCAGTGGTCAGGAATGAAGGCAAGCATTACTGGCAGAATAGGGCTAATAGATGTAGAATTATTATTTGTAGTAGTGTTTCACTATAGAAATGCATTGTAAATGGGGAGGAAAGGGATTGTCAGTGGTCAGGAATGAAGGCAAGCATTACTGGCAGAATAGGGCTAATAGATGTAGAATTATTATTTTGTAGTAGTGTTTCACTATAGAAATGCATTGTAAATGGGGAAGAAAGGGATTGTCAGTGGTCAGGAATGAAGGCAAGCATTACTGGCAGAATAGGACTAATAGATGTAGAATTATTATTTTGTAGTAGTGTTTCACTATAGAAATGCATTGTAAATGGGGAGGAAAGGGATTGTCAGTGGTCAAAAATGAAGGCAAGCATTACTGGCAGAATAGGGCTAATAGATGTAGAATTATTATTTTGTAGTAGTGTTTCACTATAGAAATGCATTGTAAATGGGGAGGAAAGGGATTGTCAGTGGTCAGGAATGAAGGCAAGCATTACTGGCAGAATAGGGCTAATAGATGAAGAATTATTATTTTGTAGTAGTGTTTCACTATAGAAATGCATTGTAAATGGGGAGGAAAGGGATTGTCAGTGGTCAAAAATGAAGGCAAGCATTACTGGCAGAATAGGGCTAACAGATGTAGTATTATTATTTTGTAGTAGTGTTTCACTATAGAAATGCATTGTAAATGGGGAGGAAAGGGATTGTCAGTGGTCAGGAATGAAGGCAAGCATTACTGACAGAATAGGGCTAATAGATGAAGAATTATTATTTTGTAGTAGTGTTTCACTATAGAAATGCATTGTAAATGGGGAGGAAAGGGATTGTCAGTGGTCAAAAATGAAGGCAAGCATTACTGGCAGAATAGGGCTAATAGATGAAGAATTATTATTTTGTAGTAGTGTTTCACTATAGAAATGCATTGTAAATGGAGAGGAAAGGGATTGTCAGTGTTCAGGAATGAAGGCAAGCATTACTGGCAGAATAGGGCTAATAGATGTAGAATTATTATTTTGTAGTAGTGTTTCACTACAGAAATGCATTGTAAATGGGGAGGAAAGGGATTGTCAGTGGTCAGGAATGAAGGCAAGCATTACTGGCAGAATAGGGCTAATAGATGTAGAATTATTATTTTGTAGTAGTGTTTCACTATAGAAATGCATTGTAAATGGCGCAGAAAGGGATTGTCAGTGGTCAAAAATGAAGGCAAGCATTACTGGCAGAATAGGGCTAATAGATGTAGAATTATTATTTTGTAGTAGTGTTTCACTATAGAAATGCATTGTAAATGGGGAGGAAAGGGATTGTCAGTGGTCAGGAATGAAGGCAAGCATTACTGGCAGAATAGGGCTAATAGATGTAGAATTATTATTTTGTAGTAGCGTTTCACTATAGAAATGCATTGTAAATGGGGAGGAAAGGGATTGTCAGTGGTCAGGAATGAAGGCAAGCATTACTGGCAGAATAGGGCTAATAGATGAAGAATTATTATTTTGTAGTAGTGTTTCACTATAGAAATGCATTGTAAATGGAGAGGAAAGGGATTGTCAGTGTTCAGGAATGAAGGCAAGCATTACTGGCAGAATAGGGCTAATAGATGTAGAATTATTATTTTGTAGTAGTGTTTCACTATAGAAATGCATTGTAAATGGGGAGGAAAGGGATTGTCAGTGGTCAGGAATGAAGGCAAGCATTACTGGCAGAATAGGGCTAATAGATGTAGAATTATTATTTTGTAGTAGCGTTTCACTATAGAAATGCATTGTAAATGGGGAGGAAAGGGATTGTCAGTGGTCAGGAATGAAGGCAAGCATTACTGGCAGAATAGGGCTAATTGATGTAGAATTATTATTTTGTAGTAGTGTTTCACTATAGAAATGCATTGTAAATGGGGAGGAAAGGGATTGTCAGTGGTCAGGAATGAAGGCAAGCATTACTGGCAGAATAGGGCAAATAGATGTAGAATTATTATTTTGTAGTAGTGTTTCACTATAGAAATGCATTGTAAATGGGGAGGAAAGGGATTGTCAGTGGTCAGGAATGAAGGCAAGCATTACTGGCAGAATAGGGCTAATAGATGTAGAATTATTATTTTGTAGTAGTGTTTCACTATAGAAATGCATTGTAAATGGGGAGGAAAGGGATTGTCAGTGGTCAGGAATGAAGGCAAGCATTACTGGCAGAATAGGGCTAATAGATGTAGAATTATTATTTTGTAGTAGTGTTTCACTATAGAAATGCATTGTAAATGGGGAGGAAAGGGATTGTCAGTGGTCAGGAATGAAGGCAAGCATCACTGGCAGAATAGGGCAAATAGATGTAGAATTATTATTTTGTAGTAGTGTTTCACTATAGAAATGCATTGTAAATGGGGAGAAGGGATTGTCAGTGGTCAGGAATGAAGGCAAGCATTACTGGCAGAATAGGGCTAATAGATGTAGAATTATTATTTTGTGAGTGTTTCACTATAGAAATGCATTGTAAATGGGGAGGAAGGGATTGTCAGTGGTCAGGAATGAAGGCAAGCATTACTGGCAGAATAGGGCAAATAGATGTAGAATTATTATTTTGTAGTAGTGTTTCACTATAGAAATGCATTGTAAATGGGAGAGGATTGTCAGTGGTCAGGAATGAAGGCAAGCATTACTGGCAGAATAGAACTAATAGTCTGGAGATTATTATTTTGTAGTAGTGTTTCACTATAGAAATGCATTGTAAATGGGGAGGAAGGGATTGTCAGTGGTCAGGAATGAAGGCAAGCATTACTGGCAGAATAGGGCAAATAGATGTAGAATTATTATTTTGTAGTAGTGTTTCACTATAGAAATGCATTGTAAATGGGGAGGAAAGGGATTGTCAGTGGTCAGGAATGAAGGCAAGCATTACTGGCAGAATAGAACTAATAGATGTAGGGTATTATTTTTGTAGTAGTGTTTCACTATAGAAATGCACATTGTAAATAAGGAGGAAGGGATTGTCAGTGGTCAGGAATGAAGGCAAGCATTACTGGCAGAATAGGAGCTAATAGATGTAGAATTATTATTTTGTATGTAGTGTTTCTTTTCTAGAAATGCATTGTAAATGGGGAGAAAGGAGATTGTCAGTGGTCAGGAATGAAGGCAAGCATTACTGGCAGAATAGAGCCTAATAGATGTAGAATTATTATTTTGTAGTAGTGTTTCACTATGAAATGCATTGTAAATGGGGAGGAAAGGGATTGTCAGTGGTCAGGAATGAAGGCAAACATTACTGGCAGAATAGAGCTAATAGATGTAGAATTATTATTTTGTAGTAGTGTTTCACTATAGAAATGCATTGTAAATGGGGAGGAAAGGGATTGTCAGTGGTCAGGGAATGAGGCAAGCATTACTGGCAAGAATAGAACTAATAGATGTAGTTATTATTTTGTAGTAGTGTTTCACTATAGAAATGCATTGTAAATGGGGGAGGAAAGGAGTTGTCAGTGGTCAGGAATGAAGGCAAACATTACTGGCAGAATAGAACTAATAGATGTAGAATTATTATTTTATGTATTAGTGTTTCACTATAGAAATGCATTGTAAATGGGGAGGAAAGGGATTGTCAGTGGTCAGGAATGAAGGCAAGCATTACTGGCAGAATAGAGGCTAATAGATGTAGAATTATTATTTTGTAGTAGTGTTTCACTATAGAAATGCATTGTAAATGGGGAGGAAAGGGATTGTCAGTGGTCAGGAATGAAGGCAATGACATTCCTGACAGAATAGGGCTAATAGATGTAGAATTATTATTTTGTAGTAGTGTTTCACTATAGAAATGCATTGTAAATGGGGAGGAAAGGGATTGTCAGTGGTCAGGAATGAAGGCAAGCATTACTGGCAGAATAGGGCTAATAGATGTAGAATTATTATTTTGTAGTAGTGTTTCACTATAGAAATGCATTGTAAATGGAGAGGAAAGGGATTGTCAGTGTTCAGGAATGAAGGCAAGCATTACTGGCAGAATAGGGCTAATAGATGTAGAATTATTATTTTGTAGTAGTGTTTCACTATAGAAATGCATTGTAAATGGAGAGGAAAGGGATTGTCAGTGGTCAGGAATGAAGGCAAGCATTACTGGCAGAATAGGGCTAATAGATGTAGAATTATTATTTTGTAGTAGTGTTTCACTATAGAAATGCATTGTAAATGGGGAGGAAAGGGATTGTCAGTGGTCAGGAATGAAGGCAAGCATTACTGGCAGAATAGGGCAAATAGATGTAGAATTATTATTTTGTAGTAGTGTTTCACTATAGAAATGCATTGTAAATGGGGAGGAAAGGGATTGTCAGTGGTCAGGAATGAAGGCAAGCATTACTGGCTTGTAGTAGTGTTTCACTATAGAAATGCATTGTAAATGGGGAGGAAAGGGATTGTCAGTGGTCAGGAATGAAGGCAAGCATTACTGGCAGAATAGGGCTAATAGATGTAGAATTATTATTTTGTAGTAGTGTTTCACTATAGAAATGCATTGTAAATGGGGAGGAAAGGGATTGTCAGTGGTCAGGAATGAAGGCAAGCATTACTGGCAGAATAGGGCAAATAGATGTAGAATTATTATTTTGTAGTAGTGTTTCACTATAGAAATGCATTGTAAATGGGGAGGAAAGGGATTGTCAGTGGTCAGGAATGAAGGCAAGCATTACTGGCAGAATAGGGCTAATAGATGTAGAATTATTATTTTGTAGTAGTGTTTCACTATAGAAATGCATTGTAAATGGGGAGGAAAGGGGTTGTCAGTGGTCAGGAATGAAGGCAAGCATTACTGGCAGAATAGGGCTAATAGATGTAGAATTATTATTTTGTAGTAGTGTTTCACTATAGAAATGCATTGTAAATGGGGAGGAAAGGGATTGTCAGTGGTCAGGAATGAAGGCAAGCATTACTGGCAGAATAGGGCTAATAGATGTAGTATTATTATTTTGTAGTTGTGTTTCACTATAGAAATGCATTGTAAATGGGGAGGAAAGGGATTGTCAGTGGTCAGGAATGAAGGTAAGCATTACTGGCAGAATATGTAAGATTAAATCATTGTGTAATTTTGATTGACTTTTTTAAATGTTAACTTTCTTTTCTTTTTTGACAATTTCAGCTTCAAAAGTGGAAAGAGATCTTTGGACATATTCAGAAAATGAAGGTCAATAAACTCGATGGAAAGACGACTGGTGATGGTGATAACGTGAAGGTGGCCATCCGTTGCCGCCCACTTAACGAGAAAGAAATTGCCAATGAATGCAAACAGACTGTATTTATTGATTCCATGAGGGGCACAGCTTCCGTCGAGAATCCGAATGCATCCCATGGGGAACCAATGAAAGTTTTCACATTCGATACTGTCTTTGGTCACGACTGTAAACAGGTCGACGTCTACAATGAAATTGCTCGTCCAATTATAGATTCTGTTCTTGGAGGATACAATGGAACCATTTTTGCTTATGGTCAGACAGGCACTGGCAAGACTTTCACCATGGAAGGTCTTCGTGCTGTGGCTGAAATGAGAGGCATCATACCGAATTCTTTCGCTCATATTTTTGGTGCCATTGCGAAGGCAGAAGGTGAAACTCGTTTTCTTGTACGGGTTTCTTATTTGGAGATCTATAACGAGGAGGTGCGGGATCTTCTTGGAAAGGATCAAACTCAGAGACTGGAAGTGAAAGAGAGACCAGATGTCGGGGTCTACGTCAAAGATTTGTCGGCGTTTGTAGTGAACACTGCTGATGACATGGACCGAATTATGACCATTGGAAACAAGAACCGAGTTGTTGGGGCCACAAATATGAATGCCCACAGTTCCCGATCACATGCCATTTTTTCTGTGACTATTGAATGTAGTGAAAAGGGTGTTGATGGCCACCAGCATGTACGCATGGGGAAACTCCATTTGGTTGACCTAGCAGGTTCCGAGCGTCAGACTAAAACTGGCGCCACTGGTCAAAGATTAAAAGAGGCTACAAAGATCAACTTATCCCTCTCCACTTTAGGGAATGTTATATCCGCTCTTGTGGATGGCAAAAGCAGCCATATTCCTTATCGGAATTCTAAACTGACTCGTTTGTTGCAGGATTCTCTTGGGGGAAACTCTAAAACTGTGATGATTGCCAATATCGGCCCGGCTGATTACAATTACGATGAAACAATTAGCACTTTGCGGTATGCAAATCGTGCCAAGAATATTAAGAATAAAGCCAAGGTTAATGAAGATCCTAAAGATGCCCTCCTACGCCAGTTTCAGGAAGAAATCAAGGAACTCAAGAAGCAGTTGGAGCAAGGCATCTCTAACGAAAGTGATTACACTGATGGGGAGGCCGAAATCATTGAAAAAGACGGCCGGAAGTTGAAAAACAAAAAAGATAAGAAACCGTGGAAGATCTCCAAAGAGAAAATGTCTGAGATTGAACAGAAGATTGCAGAAGATCGTAAACTCTTGGCAGAAAGGAAAGACATGGAGGAGGAGGAACGGAACAAGATCAAAAATAGTTTGGATGAAAAAGAATCGGAATTAAGGAAATACCACGAGGAAATGAATCAGCTCAGCGAGAAGCTGGCTACTATCGAGAAAAAGATCATTGTCGGAGGGGAGAATCTCTTGGAGAAAGCTGAAGAGCAGGAACGTCTTTTGGGGGAAAGTGCCTGCGAGCTGGAAAAACGAAAACAGCATGAGGAAGAACTTCGAAAGGCCCTGGAAGAGAAAGAACAAGAACGGTTGGATATCGAAGAGAAATACTCCAGTCTCCAAGACGAGATCACTGGCAAGACAAAGAAGTTGAAGAAATGTTGGATGATGTACACTCAGGCGAAAATCGAGATTGCCGACCTGCAGAAAGATCACCAACGTGAAATGGAAGGGCTGCTCGAAAATGTCCGGCAGCTGAGCCGTGAACTTAAGCTGCAAATGCTGATCATTGACAATTTTATTCCAATGGAGTTCCAGAAAATGCTTGAGCACTATGTTCATTGGAATGAGGATATTGGAGAATGGCAACTGAAGTGTGTTGCCTACACGGGCAACAATATGCGTAAACAGTCTCCCCAGTCAGAGGAATGCCGAGAGCGTTTTGGAGAAATCGACCTGTCTAATATTTATCTTGCTTACACCAAAGAAGGCGCCGCACAAGCTGTGAGACCAAAGTCAGGCAAAGTGTCCAAATCAGGCCGGCCGAAGACAGCATCGCGGCCAAAGACATCCAAGAAGAAGAGGAAGGATCTGGATATAGAGACAACTTTGCAGTGACTATTTATCCTGGCTGTTGCACTTCTCACCCTCAAGCTGTTTCTCTATATGGACTATTTTCTGGAACTTTTTTTCCCAGCCATAAGCTGGGATGACTATTCATGAATTCTATTCTACCCCTGTTTTGGGGATTGTCTTTCTTGTCCAAGAAGGAAAAAAAAAACCCCAAAAAACTATCTTAACTTAAACCATATCTTCAGACAAATGAGTCTGTTCCCTTACTTTCTGAATTTTTTTTTTTTTTGTTTTTTTTGTTTTTTTGTGTGTGTGTGTGTGTGTGTGAAAATATTGTCCCCACAATATTTTACACAATCCTTTCTCTGGCCTTCTGGTATGCAATTTAAAAAAAAATGAGAGGATTTCTTGTTTTTGGGAGAGTACACAGGATTAACAGAAATGCTTGTAAAATCAGTTTTTCTATTTTTAGTTTGATTGGCACCATATTTATGTCTCATTCTTTTCATATTTCAATTGCAACGAGAAAGTTGCTCTTGGCTTTTCCATAGAACGAACTGCTTTGTGGAAACAGGCTTTACACAAATGCTTCTCCGTACACTACAATCTTCATCAAGGGTTAATTGTTCTCTATCCTCTATATCCCCTCTGGTTCTCATATAATCACCAAAGGTAAGAGCTCGTTATCTAGAGGTGTGATGGCTTGGGAATCTCAGGTGCTGTAAATTTGAATGTGTGTTTAATATAATGTATAACGGCTCAGAATTTATAATTGGAGAACTGAGTTCAAAACCAGTCAGTTTCGTGATATTCACCTCTGAAGAAATACACTTGTGAAAGGTGTGAATCCACTGCTTCTCCTGCCCCATAACTATGGGTTAATTAGAACTTGTATTAATAAATCATTATTATGTCTAAAAAATACTTACAATCTGAAAATATTTTCTGGCTTTAAATAACCTGAAAAAGGTTGATAAGCCGTAAAAAACATATAGAGAAAGAGGGTTTCTTATTTCGAGAAGAGTGCACAGCATTAATAGAATTGCTTATAAAATCAGCTGTATTTTTAATTTGATAGCTACCATATTTCTAGTATTTATAATCACAGTTTTTATTTTGTTCACTCAATACAAGGCCTAAGAGTCACTCAAGGTAGTGGGTTACAGTGTGGACTTATATTAGCATAGGAAAGAATATGTGTTAGGACAGAGTTGAAGTAGAGTTTAGAAGGAACTGAAAAACCAATCCTAAACAGGAAACAAAGGATAAACCTCTACTCCTGTTCAAAAGACCAGAGAAGTTGGACCACTATCATTCCTTCTATATTTCAATTAATCCACTAAGCTTTTTACCCCAAGAACCTCTGCTTTGTAGAACAGACTCCTGCGTGGGTGCTTCCCTGTACACTACAAGGTTAACCACTTCAAGTCAATAGTTAATCATTATCTATCCTCCTTATCCTCACTTTCTACTCTGACATTCATATCACATACCTCATTCAGTAACCCTATCTTGAGTGGCACTTAAGCCTCATATTTCATGAATGTTAATTAAAAAAATGACCTTCTTCTGGAGAAGGCTGTAGAATGGATCTGCTGAAATACTGGGGAGGAAACAAAAGTGTTCAGTTGTCTGGGATTCTCTTTGAATGAAGTAGACATTTCTTAAAAGTTTAATTTAACTTTGTTTGTACTTATTTATAAAGCTTAGTCAAGTCTGGCACAAAGACAGTGTTTTCTGTTTATGTTAACTTTTTGGTAAAGTTTTGATTTGTTCCCCGAAGGCCTTTACCCCGTCAAATCTTTCCAAAACATCCTTAATTACGTGCAAATGTATATGCTTAACTCAAATCGATAATTGTTTATTGAAGAAACCTACCTTTTTTCATGTTATCGACCAGAAAAAAATCGGACTATATCTCACCCCTTACTACCGTTCTCATATCTGATTCACCACTAAATGACTTGAGGCGTAGGATACTTATTTCGGCCTATTTACTTCCTTTGAGCAATTACTCCGCTATTAGTTTGGTTTTGGAACTCATTTTCTGCGTAGTAATTGCAAAAAAGAAGTAAATAGGCTGAAAAATTGGTAAACTATACGTGAAGTCATTCTGCAGTGAATAACATCTTTTGAACTGTGGTTATGGGGTGAGATAAACAGTGACAAGAAGTTCGATATTTTTCTGGTTGTTAACATGAAAAAAGGTAGGTTTCATCAATAAATAATTATCGATTTGAGTTCAGCATATACATTTGCACGGAAATAAGGATGTTTTGGAAAGATTTGAAGGGGAGCAAATAAAAAATTTACCAACTTTTTTGCTCTTTGAATTTTTTTAATCCCCATTTCCGACATTTCTCTGAAGTTTAAAAATGAATTCTTGTTTTCACTGTACCATGAATTCTTTGGACAGTTATCCTCATCTTTGCTGTTTAGATCATTCTGTTTTGGCCAGTTCACTCTCCAACCTTCAATAAGCGTCTACTTCATTGAAATGCTTCTGCTTACTGGGCTCGTCATTTGGTAGCACTGTAGCACATGGCCATATCATGTTGAGACACCAGTTTACATATAAATCATAAAAATTAAGCAACATTGAGCCTAGTCAGTGTCTAGATGGGTGACCACTTGGGAATACCAGGCGTAAAAATGGATGTGTAGTTGGTGTAATAATAAGTGCTCAATTTGGTTCATTACATTCACTGACGCATGAATATTCTTGGGGAAAGGTATGAATCCACGTGTTCTACTCCCAGCTATGGGTTAATTAGTAAGACTTGTATCACTAAACCAGTATTATCTTAAAAAATTCTTACAATCTGAAAATATTTGCTGGATTTAAATAACCCGCAAAGGGTTGATAAGTCATAAAAAAACAAATCCTTCAATGAAATACTGATTAGCTGCACAAGCATGTCTTTTAGATTTATTTGCATTCTCCGGAATATATATGTATAGAAACATCCGTGGCCACAAAGTGAGGGGTCAGTTTATATAATGATTATAATATACATTTGATCCCCTACTTTATATCCACATTATAATGTCAATGCTTATCAAATTCTGATTTGGTATGAATCCACCTCCCCCACCCCATATATAATTAGTAAGACTTGTATCACTCGACCATTTTATCTCAGAAAACTTTTTTTATACTGTACAAATATTTTTTGGCTTAAATAACCTGGAAAGTTGTAGATTTCAAAAAAAATACATCTCATAATTAGTGATCCCCAAGGAGGCTACATTTGGAATCATTCGAAAGAGAAAACAATATATTCTCATCTAAAATCAATTTTGTCTTAATTTTTGGAATGGGGAGTTATCATTGTTTACACTATTTCCATTTGGACTATTGTCCTCATCTTTGTTGTGTTTTATCAGGTTTCAGACCTTGTACCGTCCAGCCTTCATCAGGTGTTTCTTTATCCAGATAAACTATAGAGAATTCCAAACTGAAACCTTTTAATTAATTCTATTCTAATCTCATCTGGACAATATCTACTTTGGTCTGAACATTAAAATAATAAAGTTAGAATTAATTTCTTTAAATCTTAAGAAAAAAAATCAGATAATTATCAGGTTTCTTGAAAGTTTTTGGAAAATATTAGGAAATAAATAGAATGATTTAAAAAAAACTTTTTTAATTTTGTAGAAATATTTTTTTATATTTGTCTTGGAATTAAAATATACTTGCACATATGGAATGTAACTAAACAAAGATAAATTCAAAATGATGGTGACTATCACAAGCAACACCCGGTGCCAATGTAGCCATTGATGGCAAACCACTGGAGGAAGTGTCAACCTTCAAATCCCTGGGAACAACCTTGTCAAAAGATGGTACTTGTCATACAGAAATCCGCACACGGATTGCCACAGCTGCAGCATTGATGGTCAGGCTTGAAAAGATACGGAAGAGAAATATCAGCTTCCAGAGACTAGGGTTCAAGCTCTACAAATCACTGGTTGGTTCCATAAGGGTGTGAGACTTGAACAAAGAGAGAGACAAATGCATAAACAGAGACATAAAGTTTATAAGGGACAGAAAGCATAAATATTGTTTGTCAATGGCTCGTTCAATTTGTTTAAATCTAAATCTAAACTTATTTATAAATGGAACTTTGTGTGTGTATCCGTTACCTATAGACTCCGAAATGGCTGAACCGATTTTCTTGAAAATTTACACAGTTGTACTATAAGCGTCTGCGAGTGTTCTTAGCTAGGTTTTGTTTCGAGGTACCCCCGATAAATATTTAAAATCAATAATCGAAAAAATAGGGTTATAGAAGGAGTGGTCCGATTTTAATCAAATTTGATACACTCATAGACAAAGACACAAGAAACAATATTCAGAAGTTTCAATGTTGCAGTTCTTACAATAGTGCAGAAAATCGATTTTATATATATATAAAAGGCAAGATGTTTGTGTGTGTGTCTGTTTATCTGCCTGTATGTCTATTTTTTTCAGCCCTTTTATTTTAGTTTTTGCTTCGGGTTTGGCTCTAAGTAGGTATAATTGTAGTTCTTAGTCTCAGCCATCATACCATTTACTCAGAGGACTTATTTAGCCTTCAAAATTCAGTTTACGACGAAAAAAAATTATTCAATATCGATACCAGGAAATCAAAATTTGACTTACATCCATTCATTTTTCTTTCAGTCTACGGTTTCGCTTTAACTGGAAACAACTATTGCTTTTTAGTCTTTCGTGCCAACGTCCAAAGAGTCTGAGCTCCAGGACCATGGATTAGTTTTCAAGCTTTCATTGCACCCGAGCAACGCCGGGTTATTCTGCTAGTCAGAAATAAGTAAAAAGTCAGACAGGGTTACTTCCTCTCTCCAATACTCTTCAACTTTTTTTTCTAGAGAGAATTGAAGAGGAAACTCTCCAAAATTTCTATCCCTATCGGTGGCTCGCTTGTCTGCAACCTGAGCTCCGCAGAAGATATTGACTTTATGACAGGCAGTAACAGTGAGCTACAAGACCTGACCAACAAACTCGTTGAAAGAGCCAGCATATGTCGAATGGAACCCACAGAAATTCAAAGTAATAATGAATAATACAAGCAACACCAGTGCCAACGTCCCCACGGGCAGTGAACCACTGGAGAAATTGTCATCTTTAAATACGTGGAAACAATACTGTCAAAAGATGGTACCTGTAACGCGTTGGGATCCGTACACCGATCACCACAGCAATGGCCAAACTGGAAAGGACGTGGCAGAGCAACATCAGTTTCAACACCCGGTGCCGATGTAGCCATCGACGGCAAACCACTGGAGGAAGTGTCAACCTTCAAATACCTGGGAACAACCTTGTCAAAAGATGGTACTTGCTACACAGTTCAAGTTTTTCAAATTGCTGTCGTATCTGTCGTATCCTCTGTGGGCGCCGGAACTCCTGAGAGTCACTGCCAGCATATCATTCTGGAGGAGATTGTTTCTTTTGTCCTCAGGTCCCCACCCCTAACACTTGGGACTGATGACGATCATCATCATAATGATTTGAAGCTAGTTACTCAACATAAGATTTTCCAAACAAGATTTGTTTTACAGTTGACTTGACTCAATTTTCTTGCAATTTAAAACCAAAATCCTATCTATAAAAAAAAGAAGCAAAAAACGACTATATTGTTTATATTTTTTTCATTGAAAATTTTCATACATTTCGCTAGGGTTATTCTTTATCAGCGGTGTCCCTTCAGGACATAGGCGATCGTGGCTCTCCACAATGTCCTGTTTTTCCTAGCTCGTAATAACTTTCGTCCTGGGTATGACGATAAACTGCACCCGGCAGCAAGGCTTCTGATTGGGAGATTGTGAGGAGTATTAACCACCTCTTAATTGCTGTTGTTCTCAGGTCCACACTGATCCGGAGTGGTAGCATCTGTTAGGGTCCCAGGTATTGGCAAATAGTTAATCCCCCAAACTGGGTTCAAAACACTATGAAAGTATAAAAATAGACTTTTATAGAAATATATTCACAAAAATAGACTTATAGAAAAATATACATTTTTGAAGGAAAAAAAATATTGCCATAATAGGTTTTTGAAGGAAAAAAATTGCCATCAATGCATTTTTGAATACAAGACTAAAAGACATCTTCAATTTTCTAAAATAAAAATAAATTAAAAAATGCTTCATCCAAATCTGACGAAATCAACTTTCTCACTATAACCGAACACTAAAAAAATATCTTAAAACCCCACCATTTTAACATTAAATAACCCACAGAGGATGATATGCCGTTAAAACTCCGGATTTAGGCGAAATAAAAATTATGAAGAGTCTGTTTCCACCCCCCTCCATTTACTGAAGCCCACTAAATATGTCATGCGCAGGTTCTCTTCCGTCCCTCTTGCCTTGAATCTGCCCTGTGTGTATCAGATTTTCCAAGCCCTTTTCCTCATTATACGATGAGTTGGTCAGGCAACAACAAAGACTGGACGACAGTGCCGGAACTCCTGAAAACTACCACCAACAGATCATCCTGGAGAAGGTTGTCTGTTTTTTTCGGGTCCTTCTCCCACGATTGAAGCAGTCTAATGCCTATGATGCACCCACAATGATCATCTACATCGCAAAGGCTAATTTTTGACACCCTTACACGGATCGCCACAGCGATAGCCATATTGGAAAGGATGTGGAAGAGCAATATCAGCGTTTATATCAAGTTTAAGTCGTATTCATCTTTTCCTACGACTTGGACACTCCTGATTGAGGCAGTAAAAAGGGTCCAGGCGTTCGAGAACAAATGCCGGAGAAAGTTTGTCCACATCTACTGGGAGCACAAAACCAACGACTATGTACAGAGCAAGGCTGGCAGGAATCTTTTCTTGCCCCATTAATCGTCAGGAGATAGCGTGGTTTGGCCACGTCACACGGCATAACAGCATCTGCAAGACCATTAGGCAAGGCACTGGTGAAGGCGGAGACAAGTGGGGATATTAACGCAAGAGCTGGTCAGACAACATCAAAGAGCGGACGAATATGATAATGCCAAAACTCCGGAGAGCCACCGCCAACAGATCATCCTGGAGGCGGCGGTTTGTTTCTTCTGTCCATAGGTTCACACATCCGACGATGGAAGTAATCAAGACTGATAATGACACAAACAAACACAATTTTAATGAATTTAAAATAGGGCGGACCTGAAGCAGACTACCACCACGTTTAATTCTGTTGTTTTTCATTTTTTTTTTTTTTTTAACGCAGTCCTATCGATTACCCCCTCAGCTTTACGACTGACAAAAATTTTTTTGAAAAATTTCATTATTTAAACATTTTCTGGAGGGGATCAGTTTCTCAAACAATGTTATAGTAAACCGAGCTTCCATTTTGAAACCAGTCGCCGGTACGACATTACCGCCCCCTCTAAATTTGTTCATTATAAAATTTTTGGGACTTTTTTCAGTGCAATATTATCTTTTACACCTTAAACGAATGACAAAAAAAAATTTCAATATTTAAACAATTTTAGCGGGGGACAGTTTCTCATACAACCTTATAGTGGTTTGAAAATGGAGGATCGATTTACTTTAACGTTGTATGAGAAACTGACTCCCCCCACAAATTTGTTTAAATATTTGAATTTTTCAAAATTCTTTTTGATAATTGGAAATTTTAAATAACAATCGATAGAACTGCGCTGAAAAAAACCGCAAAAACAACGAAATTAAACGTGGTGGTAGTCTGTTTCATGTCTGCCTAAAATAGTAATCTACATTGCAAAAGGTCCTGGGCATGACGGTAAACTGCATCCGGCAGCAAGGCCTCTGATTGGAAGGTTGTGAGGAGCATGGAATCGCCTCTTAATTGCTGTTGTTCCCAGGTCCACTCTGCCCCGGAGTGGTAGCACCTGTTAGGGTCCCAGCTATGGGCAAATAGTTAACCCCTCCAAACTGGGGTCAAAACACTATGAAAGTATAAAAAGTACTTTTATAGAAATATATACATAAAAATAGACTTTTATAGAAAAATATACATGTTTTAAGGAAAAAATATTACCAACAGTACATTTTGAAGTAAAAATTTTTATCAAAACACATTTTTGAAAGAAAAGATTGTTCTCAGCAAAACATTTTCGAATTCGAAACTAGAAGACATTTTCACTTTTCTAAACTAAAAAAAGAATAAAAACAAAAAAGTTTCGTTAAAATCTGACTAAATCAATTTTCTCAATATAACCGAACATTAAAAAAAAATAACTTAAAACTCCACCTTTTTGGCATTAAATAACCCACAGAGGTGTTGATATGCCGTTAAACAAATCTCAAACTCAAACATACATTGCGAAAGCTAATTTTAATTTTTGCCTGGTAACAACTCCGGATAATAGGAAAGGAGTATGAACCTGAAATGAGTCATTTTGCAACTTCTGTATTTCAATTGAATATATTTTCTAACAAATGAAGTGTTTTAAATGGACAAACAATTTAGATTTTAAAGTCGATCGTCTCGTCGTCATCAGGAATTGAACTTTATAATGATAATAATTGGATACAGTTGAATGGCTCTTAGAGATTTCAAACTGTGTAAGACAGGAGAATTGAACGGCTTAAACAAACTGATTGAAACAGGAAAGAGGATGTTTGTCTACATAACTTATAAAATAAACCAAAATCTTTGTTCGTTTTTAACAGTCTTTATGATGTTCTCTTTTGGCAAACACTATATATATATATATATATATATATATATATAATCAATGATTTGTTTGAACATTAATTTTGATTGATACTCGTATTTAAATAGATGTTCTGTTTATAATCAAACAGTATTATATATTTATTTCTACCGGCCTGATTATTTACGATAAATTTTTATTACGAAAATGTGTCATTCGGCACATTAAAAAATAATGTTCAAACAAATCATTCCAAATTGTCGGTTGTTTATGACCAAGTTTCGTTAATCTTCGTTATATATATATATATATATATATATATATATATATATATATATGCACTAATGGTCATAATTATTAGGCCACCCCAGTGTTAAAAAAAAATGATGTATTTCATACTATTTCTAAATGAAAATAGAATGTTTCTTTTGTTAATACTGCACAATAACATGTGCATCAAATGAATTTATAAATATTTAATAATTACCTATATTGCAGTTTTATTAAGGAAAGAATGAAGAAAATTTAGGGCGATTCGGACGAGTTCATCATTGCTTTCTGCCTTGTAAAATTTTGCAAAGTAATAATAACAAAACAACCATTCTATTTTCATTTAAAAATAGTATGAAATACATCATTTCTTTTAAAAAACTGGGGTGGCCTAATAATTATGGCCGTGTGTGTGTGTGTGTGTGTGTGTGTGTGTGTGTGTATATATATATATATATATATATATATATATGTATATATATATATATATATATATATATATATATATATATATATATATATATATATATATGGTTAAATAAAGAAGAAAAATTATTTTTTCCGCTTACGTGTTTCATTCAAGGCAAAAAGATGAAATGAATTTTATTTTAAATGACATATCGATAAGCAAAACATTTTTGGTCACTAGAAAAAAAGGAAAACAAAAAAAAAAACAAACAAAAAACGCTGAAATTATTCACTCAGTTAATTTTAATTTGTGTATTTTATATTTAATTTATTTTTTGGGTTTCATGTCCCCCCCCTCAACCTTCATTGCACACACACACACACACACACACACACACACACACATTGTATCGAGGGAGCAGATAATTTTCTAAACATATGCTGTTAAATATAAGAGACAATGAATGTCTATTATGTTTAATCATGAGCCGTTCTAAACATTGTATTTTGACTTTAATTTCAGGTGAAAATAAAGAAAAAAATTCTTCAACATTTGGATAATTTTTTATTAATTTGGTTCTAAGATCTCTGACGATGGCTCATGTGAGCCGAATGCTTAGAAACAACTTAATAAAAAATTATCCAAATGTTGAAGAATTTTTTTTCTTTAATTTCGGTTGAAATTAAAGCCAAAATACGACGTTTACAACGGCTCATGATTCAACATAAGACATTCATTGTCTCTTATATTTAACAGTATATGTTTAGATATATATAGATATATATATATTGTAAATAAAATGTTAAACGCATGGGGTGATTCTTTTTAGGGTCCCCCGAAAGTATGTTGTATTTTGGTATATGGTGCATTGGTTGACGATTGATGGGTTCTTATGGTGAACTGAAAAAATTGTAAAGAGTGAATGGGTCGTGTTTCTGATTAGCTAGGTATAAGATAGTGATGACCAGCCTCCTCCTTTCGGACATGTGCCAAAATTGTAAATTTTGCAATAATTCAACATCTTTTTGCCTTGATAAACTCTATCACAGGACGAAATGCATAGGTAAGAAACATATAGTTTTTCTTTTGCCTTCTTTATTTAACCATTTATATATATATAAGTAAGTAGCTAACCTAGAGCCAACGGACTTACAAAGGTTTCACCTAATGGGTCACCAGAGCAAGTTGGCTAATTTTATTTATTTTTTTTAATTTTAATTTTAATTTTTTCGTGAATAAATTATTACACCACGTCTAGAGTTTTTGGTGTCTTCTATTTTTTTTTTAGTCACGGAGTTGCGGAGTATCTTATATAATAAT
Organism: Ascarosepion bandense; assembly: GCA_037127315.1. Taxonomy (NCBI): domain Eukaryota; kingdom Metazoa; phylum Mollusca; class Cephalopoda; order Sepiida; family Sepiidae; genus Ascarosepion; species Ascarosepion bandense. Next base: position 2,376,979 of record JBBBDQ010000984.1, read on the forward strand.
GCCTTACTTCAGCCTATTTAGCCAACTTGCCCTGATGATTCATTAGGTGAAATGGAGGCTGACTTTTTAGCGTGTATATTATCATTATATATGCCCAATAGCTGAGAGTGTTCTAATTCATTGCTGAATGAACGATGCGTGGAGGCCAGAGTAGCTACTGTTTTTTAAAGTCTACCATTCTTCCAGAGTGCTCAATCAAGGAGTGAGAGCGTAAATAGTCATCCGCAGACAGATCTGTATCGCTGTATGTGACGGTTAGACAGCCGATTGCTGTTTACCCAGGATTGAAACCCGACCGAATTAGCGTCAGTCGGAGATTCTACCTCTGAGCTACGGACGCTCGGTAGAAGGAGGCAGATACATCATTATACACGCCCAATAGCTGAGAGTGTTCTAATTCATTGCTGAATGAACGATGCGTGGATGCCAGAGTAGCTACTGTTTTTCAAAGTCTACCAATATATATATATATAGTAGAATCCTTGGTACTTGGTAAGGTAAATACCACAGGAGATTAAATCTTCTTCTAAATTTTCTTGATTATTATGTTATTATTATTATTATTACCAATAAGTTTTATGAAATAATATAGTAATATTATTATTACTGTTAAAATTAATAAGAAAAACTAACAATTTATTTGTTTTCTAATCAAAATTCAACCTTTAATCTTAACTTTTAATGTCATGCATCTTGAAATAGCCAACTAAAATTACTTTCATAGCTGCTGCCATTGTAAATCTAGGCCAAGGCCATCTTGTCGTCTAGATTTAATATAGAAGCTCATACCTAACACTGTTAAGCTAACCTCCGCCTCGTATTTTTTCTTCTCTTTTTCTTTTTTTCTTCTTCTTTTTAATTGACTTTTTTTATCTGAATAATTTTAACACATTCATTGTTGTATGAATTTGGTCTGAGGAGCGGTCTGTCATAGCTACCATTACCATCGTAATTCATTTCAAATTGTCGGTTGCTTATAACCAAGTTTCGTTAGATTTCGTTGATTTCCGTAACATGTTTACATTTGTTGATATTACGATACATTTCAGAGCAGATATGTTTGTTTACGATGGATCGAAAATTGTGTTATATAGGCTTGATAAAAACGTCGTTTAGACTGGAGGCTATTCGTGGTCGAGAGGTCTAAGTCGTTACCAGATCAAATGGTAGCTTCCCCTATATAAATAGGGGTCGCAGATTCGAACCCTGCCGGATGGCACACATTCATTTCAAATTGTCGGTTGCTTATAACCAAGTTTCGTTAAAATTCGTTGATTTCCGTATATATATATATATATATATATATATATATATATATATATATATATATATTACGAGGATGCATTTATATATAAAAATAATATTAATAATGTATATAAAGTTATAGTAAGGGATTCTATTGAGTCCTACTTGTTATTACAAAAAGTTTTAATTCATGAAGTAGTTGTTAAATAGAGAAATTAGGAATAGAACGTTTTGTAAGATTGTGGAATGTTCAAGTAAAATCGAGAGAATTCTAAATAATTCTAGAAATATGCAAATTAGCCCCTACAAAAATAGGTTTTGGGAAGAGAATAGTTAGTTGTTAAAAGGATTTGCAGACATTATCAACTCCGGCCCGATTAGTGGATCTGTGCATCCAGCCGAAAGAATCTCAAAGAAAAGTTGCCGACCAACTAAAATCTGAAAGAGAACCTCATGGAACTATATGGGTAAACAGATATTTTTGACTCTTTCATTGACCAAATTAATAATTATTTTTTATATACACATTTGAGGTTTTCCTAAAAGTATAGCACTTAAGGATGTGCGTTGTGGTACAGTGGATATCGGCTCGGAAGGAGAAACCGGGGAGCTGAGTTCGAATTCCAGCTGAATCCATTGTATTCATTTACGCGCAAATACCCTTGGGAAAGGTATTAATCCGTTTCTTCCTTCCAGTTATGGGTTAAATAGCAGGACAGATTGGGTTCTATAGCCTTGGTCGGCAACCAGTCTACCGCAGAAAGCAATGGCAACCTACTGCGGGATAATCTTCTGCCCAGTCAATCATGTCTCGAAAGAGACATGATCGCCCAAGCGTGTATCACGTATGGCACTTAACTGACTGACTGATAGCACTTAAACTTCTTCGCTGTCTTAACTGGGTAAAGATATTTGACACCTTCCTTCTCGTTCGTAACACTTACCCGTCACTCTGTCAGTAGTAAACTCTGTGTTTAATGCCGAAAATTGTAAATTTTGTATATATATCTTTTTTGTGTTTATCGTAAATTAACTATCTGTCTGGGATTTAACTTAATGTCTGCTTATTTTAAATAAAATTCGTTCGTATGTAAAATATATAAAATATAAATATATAAAGATATATATATATATCGACAACACAACTTTCCTTCATCAAGAAAACAACACATGCAAACTACAGATCCTCGAAGCAATAATCATAAAAACACTTAAGACGTCCCTTTATAGAATCAGATACGAATATTGTCGTAAAGTTCGGAAATGTTTTTTTTTTTTTTAATCATTTCACCCCGAGCAAGGCAGAAACGCCACTGATGTGCAGGGGGTTACATAAATATAAAAAGATTAATTAGAAAAGAGTGAGGAGTACAAACTAGTTAGAAAGGAACAATAGAAAGCTGAGAAAGCAGGTGTAATGACAGATACATAGGTGGAGAGAAAGGGAAGGTTATACAGGGGTGGGGAGAGAGCTCGAGTCCAGTGGTTAGTAGATGAGTATTGATTTTGCATTTAAATTTCTGGAGGTTGTAGCCGTCAGGAAAGCAAGAATACGGGAGCGAGTTCCACAGGCGGGAGGTGCAAGAGAAGAAGCTGCAGGAGTAGAATTGTCGTCTGCATTTGGCTAACCTGACTGTAAATGGGTGGGACCCAGTTGCCAGTCTGGTTGCACGAGTAAACACCTGTTGAGGAGGCATCAGTGACTTAAGCTCATCCGAGCAGAAGCCATGAAAGTATTTATAGAAGAGACAGAGGGTAGCCACATATAAAAAGAACAGTTTTTTATGCCTTAATACGTGCATGAATGCGCGTTGTGGTGCAGTATGTGTATGTTTATATGTCTGTATGTCCTTTATACAAAAATCCACAATTTTTATCCGATTCTCACCAAACTTCACACAAATATTCTTTAGGCTGAGTCTGAGCTCCAGGACCATGGATTAGTTTTAAAGCTTTCATTACACCCGAGCAACGCTGGGCTATACTGCTAGTAAGATTATATATCTAAACATTTTAAATTTTTGCGTAGTTCTATACTGGCCTACGGGATCTCATCAATTTACAGTTGGGTTGGTTAAATGTAGCCGCAAGTTCTATGCTAACAGTATCTTTTCTCGCACTCGTCGATTGTGGAACTCCCTTCCAGCTCCATGCTTTCCAGCCAACTTTAATCTGCAAAAATTTAAATGTAATGTCAATCGCTATCAATTGTCCTCCTGATTACTCTTTTCTCTTTCTGCTCATTATTAATGTTCCTGTTCCTAATTCTTCCACACCTTGACACCCCTTGTGTTTTAGTGGCTTTACTACCTTGATTTGGGTGAACTCAGTGTAAATTATATATATATATATATATATATATATATATATAAAGGGCAATCTTTGAGTCTGTGTGTGACTGTAAGCTATGCATGCTTTTAAGCTACGCCATTCAAACTTTCTAGGGACACATATCTACAGGGAAGCCAGGTCGACACATACTTTTTGAGTTTAAGTTCAGCAATTTTCCCTTTCGCACTTTTTGGTTAATCGAACCGATTTTTTTGCATTTGTTCCGTAAAACAAATAAGATCTAAGATGGTTGCTAGATTACGTCACAGAAATCAAATCAAACATGTCAAATGCGACTAAAAAAAAACAAAAAAACATGAGCCTTTATATTTAAGTTTTATTCCGACGTTTTAAAAGTTCATTTGGTCAACAATAAAATGTGAAAATTTTCCCCCGTAAGTTTCAAACGAAGATATTAAAAAAAAGTTTTTTTCAAACAAAAACAAAATATGTGAAAAAAGCGCCAATGTTTAATTTAATTATTTAAGTCTTTTTTTAAGATTTAATATTTCATACTTCAAAAAATAAAATTAAAAAAAAATAAAGCTTTTTTTTCGCTAAATATTTCATGCAGGAAATCAACTGTCTGTAATTCGTGTGGCATTAATGTAACTTTTTCCTCTAAAATTAAATGTCTACATTTTTAAATATTCTTCGAAAATTTCTGAAATTCATTTCGTCAACAAAAAATGTAAATATTTTCCCCCGTAATTTTGAAACAAAAACAAACGCAACGTTCTTTACAATGTCACGCAAAACATCAACTCACGTTTACGCAAAACAAAAGAAAATAGATTTTTTAATGGAATTTTTGAACAATTTTTAAACAACAATTTTTTATATAATTACTTTTTTATATAACTGATTTTTAAAGTGAGGCGGCGACTACAAGCGCTCGGAAATTGCAAAACGCTGCATTAATCATCTAATTAAAAAATGTTCAGAGTTGCACGAGCAACGCCGGGCATATATATATATATATATTAAACCGTCAGTTCTCGCACTTGTGGCTCTACAATATGCCAACAGAATTCCTGCAAAGAGTAAAGAACCACTCACCTGCTAAAAAGGCTATGGCACCCAAGGTAAAATACATTTTCACTGAGTAAGACAAAAATACTACAAGGAAACAAACATGAGAAAACTATTTGAAAATAAGGAATCCATCAGCAGAATATTTTACCCTAAAGAAATGGGTTCATACCAAAACAAAGAACACTGACAACAGACCATGTACAAATTATATATTTATAAAACACAAGTATCCGGAAAGTGTAAAATACGTACAAAATATCAGTAGTTGAAGGCATTCAGTTGCATTCAAAAGATTTAGATTTTGGTATTAACTACATTGTTTGGACTGTTGTCCTCATCTTTGTTGCCATATTCACCTTCAATACCTGTCTATATTTCTCAGATGAGGTGTTGTAATTATTTACACTATTTACATTGTTTGGACTGTTGTCCTCATCTTTGCTGCCATATTCACCTTCAATATCTGTCTATATTTCTGAGATGAGGTATTGTAATTATTTACACTATTTACATTGTTTGGACTGTTGTCCTCATCTTTGTTGCCATATTCACTTTCAATATCTGTCTATATTTCTCAGATGAGGTATTGTAATTATTTACACTATTTACATTGTTTGGACTGTTGTCCTCATCTTTGTTGCCATATTCACCTTCAATATCTGTCTATATTTCTGAGATGAGGTATTGTAATTATTTACACTATTTACATTGTTTGGACTGCTGTCCTCATCTTTGTTGCCATATTCACCTTCAATATCTGTCTATATTTCTCAGATGAGGTATTGTAATTATTTACACTATTTACATTGTTTGGACTGCTTTCCTCATCTTTGTTGCCATATTCACCTTCAATATCTGTCTATATTTCTCAGATGAGGTATTGTAATTATTTACACTACTTACATTGTTTGGACTGTTGTCCTCATCTTTGTTGCCATATTCACCTTCAATATCTGTCTATATTTCTGAGATGAGGTATTGTAATTATTTACACTATTTACATTGTTTGGACTGTTGTCCTCATCTTTGTTGCCATATTCACCTTCAATATCTGTCTATATTTCTCAGATGAGGTATTGTAATTATTTACACTATTTACATTGTTTGGACTGTTGTCCTCATCTTTGTTGCCATATTCACCTTCAATACCTGTCTATATTTCTCAGATGAGGTATTGTAATTATTTACACTATTTACATTGTTTGGACTGTTGTCCTCATCTTTGCTGCCATATTCACCTTCAATATCTGTCTATATTTCTGAGATGAGGTATTGTAATTATTTACACTATTTACATTGTTTGGACTGTTGTCCTCATCTTTGTTGCCATATTCACCTTCAATATCTGTCTATATTTCTCAGATGAGGTATTGTAATTATTTACACTATTTACATTGTTTGGACTGTTGTCCTCATCTTTGTTGCCATATTCACCTTCAATACCTGTCTATATTTCTCAGATGAGGTATTGTAATTATTTACACTATTTACATTGTTTGGACTGTTGTCCTCATCTTTGTTGCCATATTCACCTTCAATATCTGTCTATATTTCTGAGATGAGGTATTGTAATTATTTACACTATTTACATTGTTTGGACTGTTGTCCTCATCTTTGTTGCCATATTCACCTTCAATACCTGTCAATATTTCTCAGATGAGGTATTGTAATTATTTACACTATTTACATTGTTTGGACTGTTGTCCTCATCTTTGTTGCCATATTCACCTTCAATATCTGTCTATATTTCTGAGATGAGGTATTGTAATTATTTACACTATTTACATTGTTTGGACTGTTGTCCTCATCTTTGTTGCCATATTCACTTTCAATATCTGTCTATATTTCTCAGATGAGGTATTGTAATTATTTACACTATTTACATTGTTCGGACTGTTGTCCTCATCTTTGTTTCCATATTCACCTTCAATATCTGTCTATATTTCTGAGATGAGGTATTGTAATTATTTACACTATTTACATTGTTTGGACTGCTGTCCTCATCTTTGTTGACATATACACCTTCAATACCTGTCTATATTTCTCAGATGAGGTATTGTAATTATTTACACTATTTACATTGTTTGGACTGTTGTCCTCATCTTTGTTGCCATATTCACCTTCAATATCTGTCTATATTTCTCAGATGAGGTATTGTAATTATTTACACTATTTACATTGTTCGGACTGTTGTCCTCATCTTTGTTGCCATATTCACCTTCAATATCTGTCTATATTTCTCAGATGAGGTATTGTAATTATTTACACTATTTACATTGTTTGGACTGTTGTCCTCATCTTTGTTGCCATATTCACTTTCAATATCTGTCTATATTTCTGAGATGAGGTATTGTAATTATTTACACTATTTACATTGTTTGGACTGTTGTCCTCATCTTTGTTGCCATATTCACCTTCAATATCTGTCTATATTTCTGAGATGAGGTATTGTAATTATTTACACTATTTACATTGTTTGGACTGTTGTCCTCATCTTTGTTGCCATATTCACTTTCATTATCTGTCTATATTTCTGAGATGAGGTATTGTAATTATTTACACTATTTACATTGTTTGGACTGCTGTCCTCATCTTTGCTGCCATATTCACCTTCAATATCTGTCTATATTTCTCAGATAAGGTATTGTAATTATTTACACTATTTACATTGTTTGGACTGCTGTCCTCATCTTTGTTGCCATATACACCTTCAATATCTGTCTATATTTCTCAGATGAGGTATTGTAATTATTTACACTATTTACATTGTTTGGACTGTTGTCCTCATCTTTGTTGCCATATTCACATTCAATATCTGTCTATATTTCTCAGATGAGGTATTGTAATTATTTACACTATTTACATTGTTTGGACTGCTGTCCTCATCTTTGTTGCCATATACACCTTCAATATCTGTCTATATTTCTCAGATGAGGTATTGTAATTATTTACACTATTTACATTGTTTGGACTGCTGTCCTCATCTTTGTTGCCATATACACCTTCAATATCTGTCTATATTTCTCAGATGAGGTATTGTAATTATTTACACTATTTACATTGTTTGGACTGCTGTCCTCATCTTTGTTGCTATATACACCTTCAATATCTGCCTATATTTCTCAGATGAGGTATTGTAATTATTTACACTATTTACATTGTTTGGATTGTTGTCCTCATCTTTGTTGCCATATTCACCTTCAATATCTTTCTATATTTTTTAGATGAGGTATTGTAATTATTTACACTACTTACATTGTTTGGACTGTTGTCCTCATCTTTGTTGCCATATTCACCTTCAATATCTGACTATATTTCTGAGATGAGGTATTGTCATTATTTACACTATTTACATTGTTTGGACTGTTGTCCTCATCTTTGTTGCCATATTCACCTTCATTACCTGTCTATATTTCTGAGATGAGGTATTGTAATTATTTACACTATTTACATTGTTTGGACTGTTGTCCTCATCTTTGTTGCAATATTCACCTTCAATATCTGACTATATTTCTGAGATGAGGTATTGTCATTATTTACACTATTTACATTGTTTGGACTGTTGTCCTCATCTTTGTTGCCATATTCACCTTCATTACCTGTCTATATTTCTGAGATGAGGTATTGTAATTATTTACACTATTTACATTGTTTGGACTGTTGTCCTCATCTTTGTTGCCATATTCACCTTCATTACCTGTCTATATTTCTGAGATGAGGTATTGTCATTATTTACACTATTTACATTGTTTGGACTGTTGTCCTCATCTTTGTTGCCATATTCACCTTCAATATCTGACTATATTTCTGAGATGAGGTATTGTAATTATTTACACTATTTACATTGTTTGGACTGCTGTCCTCATCTTTGTTGCCATATTCACCTTCAATATCTGTCTATATTTCTGAGATGAGGTATTGTAATTATTTACACTATTTACATTGTTTGGACTGTTGTCCTCATCTTTGTTGCCATATTCACTCAATATCTGTCTATATTTCTGAGATGAGGTATTGTAATTATTTACACTATTTACATTGTTTGGACTGTTGTTCTCATCTTGTTGCCATATTCACCTTCAATATCTGACTATATTTCTGAGATGAGGTATTGTCATTATTTACACTATTTACATTGTTTGGACTGTTGTCCTCATCTTTGTTGCCATATTCACTTTCTCAATATCTGTCTATATTTCTGAGATGAGGTATTGTAATTATTTACACTATTTACATTGTTTGGACTGTTGTCCTCATCTTTGTTGCCATATTCACCAATATCTGTCTATATTTCTCAGATGAGTGTATTGTAATTATTTACACTATTTACATTGTTTGGACTGTTGTCCTCATCTTTGTTGCCATATACACCTTCAATATCTGTCTATATTTCTCAGATGAGGCATTGTACTTACTTACACTATTTACATTGTTTGGACTGTTGTCCTCATCTTTGTTGCCATATTCACTTTCAATATCTGTTCATATTTCTTAGATGAGGTATTGTAATTATTTACACTATTTACATTGTTTGGACTGTTGTCCTCATCTTTGCCATATTCACTTTCAATATCTGTCTATAATTTCTTAGATGAGGTATTGTAATTATTTACACTATTTACATTGTTTGGACTGTTGTCCTCATCTTTGTTGCCATATTCACCTTCAATATCTGTCTAGTATTTCTCAGATGAGGTATTGTAATTATTTACACTATTTACATTGTTTGGACTGTTGTCCTCATCTTTGTTGCCATATACACCTTCAATATCTGTCTATATTTCTCAGATGAGGTATTGTAATTATTTACACTATTTACATTGTTTGGACTGTTGTCCTCATCTTTGTTGCCATATTCACTTTCAATATCTGTCTATATTTCTTAGATGAGGTATTGTAATTATTTACACTATTTACATTGTTTGGACTGTTGTCCTCATCTTTGTTGCCATATTCACCTTTCAATATCTGTCTATATTTCTTAGATGAGGTATTGTAATTATTTACACTATTTACATTGTTTGGACTGTTGTCCTCATCTTTGTTGCCATATTCACTTTCAATATCTGTCTATATTTCTTAGATGAGGTATTGTAATTATTTACACTATTTACATTGTTTGGACTGTTGTCCTCATCTTTGTTGCCATATTCACCTTCAATATCTGTCTATATTTCTGAGATGAGGTATTGTAATTATTTGCACTATTTACATTGTTTGGACTGTTGTCCTCATCTTTGTTGCCATATTCACTTTCAATATCTGTCTATATTTCTTAGATGATGTATTGTAATTATTTGCACTATTTACATTGTTTGGACTGTTGTCCTCATCTTTGTTGCCATATTCACTTTCAATATCTGTCTATATTTCTTAGATGAGGTATTGTAATTATTTGCACTATTTACATTGTTTGGACTGTTGTCCTCATCTTTGTTGCCATATTCACCTTCAATATCTGTCTATATTCCTGAAAGGTATTGTAATTATTTATACTCTATTAGTAGAACTGTTTTCCTCATCTCTGTTGCCATATTCAAGACGCTTTGGTTGTATGTCCCAGCCTTCCTCAGATGATATACGTTTGAATTTCGAACCGAACCCTTTATTTTGTCCTCTGAAATATTTTGTTCCAGTCCCAAGTCACATGCCTCTTCTGGATATATCAGTTTTATTTATTTCCTTTTAGTAACTTAACTCTCCAAGTTTTTGTTTTGAAACTTTTATCCACTAATCTATGTGTCTCCAGTGTACTAGCGAGATCTCGTTTTGAAATTCAGACGTATATCACCAGAAGTAGGCTGGGGCGTACATCGGCCAACATGTTGTGAATGTACCAATAAAGATGAGGAGAACAGTCCAAACACTGTAAATAATCCATAAAGGTATTGATATGCCGTTAAACAAAAACAACCAAACTAGTCTCTTAAGATACTTGATGAAAATCGACAAAAATCGGCCATTATAGGTTAAAGCCTTCATGTTTTTGTTTCTATTTTTTGATTGGAAATTAATTTATTTTTGGTTTCATTAATTTGTTAGCTTTCTTTAGAGCAGATTGGACCCAGTGTCTGCAGCTGTCAATCTTGTATAAATGTCTTCCATTAATTAATTATTTTTTAATCCTTTCACCCTAAGTAAGATGATAATGGGCCAGGAAGTTTTTCTCGTCTGAAACAATCCTGCACATATATAATTCTACCATCCACCCGTGCATTGAATACTACTGCCATATCTGGTCTGGTGCTCCTGCTATCTACCTAGAAGCCCTTGACAAAATCCAACGGAGAATCTGTAATGTAACAGATCCTGACTTCCACCGGCGTAATGTGGCTTCCCTGTGTTTCTTCTACAAATATTTTCACGGCTTCTGCTTCGATGAACTTAGCTCACTGGATTAGCAACTAGGTCCCACCCTTTTACTGTGAAACCAATAAAATGTAAATGCAAATTCTACTCAATCCGCTTCTTTTCTCGAACTTCCCGCCTGTGGAATTCCCTTCCATTTACTTGCTTCCTCGACAGCTACAATCTCCAAGAGTCTAAATATAAAATCAATAGTCATCTCCTATCTCACTAAATTGCATCCTCTCTCTCATGTTCCTTTCTCCGTCTGCTCCACTCTCATCAGTATTCTCATCCTTCTCTTACCCACTTCCTGACACTCCCTATAACCTGTTACTCTTTCTCATAACTTTCCTGCTATGCAACCACCTGCACAATAGTGACAGTAAAATACCTTGCTTGGGGCGATATGATTATAAAAAAAATTCTATGCTATTATAATGTGGATATAAATGGGGGATCAATTTTACATTACAATCAGTATATAAACTGATCCCTCACTTTTTTGGCCACTGTTCTCCTTCTTTCAACCACTTCCTGACACCCGACATAACCTGTCATTCTTTCTCATACCTTTCCTCCTATGTAACCCCCTGCAAAACAGTGGCAGTAAAATGCCTTGCTTGGAGCGATAGGATTATAAAAAACAAAATTCTATGCTATTATAATGTGGATATAAAGTGGGGGATCAATTTTACATTACAATCATTATATAAAATGATCCCTCAATTTTGGGCCACATTTATCCTTCTTTCAACCACTTCCTGACACCCGATATAACCTGTCATTCTTTCTCATAACTTTCCGCTTACGTAACCCCCTGCACAATAGTGACAGTAAAATGCCTTGCTTGGGGTCAAATGATTATAAAAAAAAGTGTAAAAGAATGCGAAGAATTTAAGTAAAGAAGTCCAGTGCTTAAGAAGAAACGAGTGATAAATCTTTGCTCTTGTTTCAAGGGCAGGGAAAGAGTGCGAACCTAGTAATAGATAAATCTGTTAAAAGAAGGGCTTTTGGGTAAGAACTGATGCCCTTTATAATGTCCGAGTAAAAGTTTAATATATGTGCATTTGTGTCAATTTTCTTTGCTCTGAATAGATGAAACCTGACATTTTCTATTTTCCTAAAATGAAAAGCTCTTTTTCAAAAGGTTATCTTATTGAAAACTTATTTTTTAAAAATATCTTGCTTTATTGATTCTAAAGAAGTTATATCCAATAATTAGCTGAACCTCCCCCACCAAAAAAAAAACAAAAACAAAAAAAACAGCTTAGCATGAATGAAAAATGCCCCAAACTTAAGAAAAACAATTTTTTTTTGTGAAAAGGTTTGCCATTATAAAAAGGAAAACTCAAAGTATTTTTTAATTATTTAAAAAACAAATTTCAATGCTTTCTAACACGTTCGAAATTTATTAAAAATATTGTTTTAATTTTCGTCAGTAGGTAACCAAATTATTACCAGAGTTTACTATGGATAATGTAATATTATGCAGCTCATTTTTTTCGGTGAAAAACACATTAATTTGAAAATTCTTGCAAAAATCAAATAATTGTAGGATTTTAATTAAACTTTCAGTAATTATATTCAATAAATGAAATTATTTTTGAAATTATTATTTTTTATTTGTTACAACCCCCAAGTAAATTCATGAAATTTTAAGAAATTAAATTCTGTAGGTAAAAATGGTTTTATTAAACGCAGGAGACAATGAGGAATGTAAATCGTTTTATTTTTTAAAATCATTAACCCTTTATTACCGAAAATCTGCTCCAAATAGTAAAATAAAAATATGTAATAAAACTATGACATTATTTAACCCTCTAGGGCCATTCGTATCATATTTGATACAGTATTTCCCTATAAGGAAACATTTGGTATTTCCCTATAAGGAAACATTTGGTATTCATTGACTGAGCAGTCAGTACTGCTTTCATTTGAAATTTATAAAATATTTCTCTTAAAAAATTTTTCAGGAAAAATATTTCTTTCAAGGCTTGTTTTCATACTGTATCAAATATGATACGAATGGCCCTAGAGGGTTAATAATATAATATGATTAAGGCTTCTACTTGTCATAAAGTGGGGTATCAGTTCTATATTGTTATGAAGTAATAAACAGATCCCCCACTAATATGATACGAATGGCCCTAGAGGGTTAATAATATAATATGATTAAGGCTTCTACTTGTCATAAAGTGGGGGATCAGTTCTATATTGTTATGAAGTAATAAACATATCCCCCACTAATATGATACGAATGGCCCTAGAGGGTTAATAATATAATATGATTAAGGCTTCTACTTGTCATAAAGTGGGGGATCAGTTCTATATTGTTATGAAGTAATAAACATATCCCCCACTAATATGATCCGAATGGCCCTAGAGGGTTAATAATATAATATGATTAAGGCTTCTACTTGTCATAAAGTGGGGGATCAGTTCTATATTGTTATGAAGTAATAAACAGATCCCCCACTAATATGATCCGAATGGCCCTAGAGGGTTAATAATATAATATGATTAAGGCTTCTACTTGTCATAAAGTGGGGGATCAGTTCTATATTGTTATGAAGTAATAAACAGATCCCCCACTAATATGATACGAATGGCCCTAGAGGGTTAATTAGATAAGTTTTTAATAGCTTTGATAGATAATATAAATTGAGGACAGTATAGAGTAAATTTTTGTTTTCGATTAATAATGAAACATATTTGAGGAGATATTTATTTCTATGTTTGCATGTCATCATTATTTCACTTCTTTTGTTTAGCAAATTAGAGTTTTTTAAAGAGTTTTTAGATATTCATTTTTTCTGAAAGGCATAAATTACATCTATTTCCTATTCTATCATAAGATTTGGTTTTTGCTGTAATATCCCAGATTTTGGGATTTTGCTGATGTTTTTTAATTGCCAGAAATATTTTGAGAGAGATTACTTAGTCATTTTATGAGTGTAGTAACCGTATTTCTTTCTCTCTCTCTCATATATATATATATATATATATTATGGACTCACCCGTCGATTTTGACGTATGAGCGTCTAACACAGACAACCACACAAAGAATTGTTTAAAGTGGTAAAGGCTTGTGCAGCACCATCCACACTTTTTGGAACTGCTGATACCAAACAATCGGTGCAGAAGTCTGACACAGATCGCATGAACAATAACTTCAGCTATTTAACCTATAACTGGAGGGAATGGACGGATAAATACCTTTCCCAAGGGTACCAGTGCGTAAGTGAATGCAAAGTGTTCTACTGGAATTGGAACTCGGCTCACCGATTTCCCTCTCCGAGCCGACATCCACTGCACCACAACGCACATCCTTACAGCACCTGGCATTCCCAAACCGTCACCCATCTAAGTACTGACCAGGCTCAACTTCGGTGATCGAGCGAGAACCAGTGTATTCAACGTGATATGACTGCAAGCATATATATATATATATATATATATATATATATATATATATATATATCAGTTATTATAAATCACCTGAAGATACTGACAGGTTGAAACTGTGGTTGCAGAAATAACCGGTTTCCAAATGAAAAATATTCAAAAGCTCTACAATATATTTAAATTAATAGATCGAGTATATCAAGGGAAGAGGTTATACAGTTTGTGCCTCCTGTTTTAATTTTCAGGGAAAACAAAAGATATCTATAATAAAAATAATGTAAAAAAGTCAAGAGACTTTAACATAGATTCTAAGAGAATCTATGTTAAACTGGGTCAACGTATTTGAGGAGATATTTATGTTTGCATGTCGTCATCAATTCACTTCTTTTGTTCAGTAAATAAAGTTTGTTTAAGTGTTTTCAGATATATATATATATATATATATAGTCATTCGCAGACTGTATCACAGCTCATCAGTACGGTTAGACTCCGATTGCTTTTTAACCCAGGATTGAAACCCCACGGAATTGGCGTCAGTCGGCGATTCTACCTCTGAGCTATGGGCGTTCGGTAGAAGTAGGCAGATTTTAGCGTGTATATTATCATTATATATGTCAATAGCTGAGAGTGTTCTAATTCATTGCTGAATGAACGATGTGTATATGCTAAAGTAGCTACTGTTTTTCAAAGTCTACCATTCTTCCCGAGTGCTCAATCAGGGTGTGAGAGCGTAATATATATATATATATATATATATATATATATATATATATAGCATATACGCATCGTTCATTCAGCAATGAATTAGAACACTCTCAGCTATTGACACATATAATGATAATATACACGCTAAAAGTCTGCCTACTTCTACCGAACGCCCATAGCTCAGAGGTAGAATCGCCGATTGACGCCAATTCGGTGGGGTTTCAATCCTGGGTTAAAAAGCAATCGGAGTTTAACTGTACTGATGCGCTGTGATACAGTCTGCGAATGACTATATATATATATATATATATATATATATATATATATATATATATATATGTATTGGTCAACAAATCATGAAAATATTTATATTGTTCAGGCTGTTGTCCTCATATTGCCATATTTACAACGTTTCGACCGTTTACTGGCTTACCTGATAGCTACAATCTTTAAATATTTAAATGCAACATCGATTGCCATCTTCTATCTTCTTGAATCCCGTTCATCTTTTATCCTTTCTTCAATACCCTCTGTACCCAGTCTTTTCTCTTCCCTGATAGCTACAATCTCCAAATATTTATAAATGCAACGTCAATTGCCATCTTCTATCTTCTTGAATCCCGTTCATCTTTTATCCTTTCTTCAATTCACTCTGTACCCAGTCTTTTCTCTTCCCTGATAGCTACAATCTCCAAATATTTAAATGCAACGTCAATTGCCATCTTTTATCACCTTGAACCTTCTTAATCTTTTAGCCATTCTTCATTACCCCTGTGCCCAGCCTTTTCTCTCGCTGTAACCCACTGTGCACTACTAGTGACGATCCCGAACAGAAAAGATCCAAATAAATCATCCGTGGCTGAGGTTGGGAACAAAATAATCACTGGTATATAAAAATTATAGTTTCGAGATTATGGAACTGGAAAAGGGAAATAACTCTGTTAAGAAAGTAGGAATTATCTCCCTTAGAATAAAACGCCGTTTCAGCAAAGAGAAAAAGATTCTTTTTTGGCTCTGTTCAATTTCTGGGCTGGGATTTATTATTAAACCTGGGCTGAAGTTACACAATCTTCACTTTCCAGGTGATTCAAAATCGATCAGGGTTTCTTATGTAGGAAGTTTATCTTTACTATCACAACGTTTCGGCCGTTGTGACCTCCGGCCTTCTCCAGGTAACCTAGCGAGAGAACGAATTTCTAGGAATAGGAGTTATTATTTACACTCTTTATATCCGGACTGTTGCCTTTATCATTGTTGTTGTTATCAGGACGTTTCTATCATTTTCCTTTTCGGCCTTCCTCAGATGTAGATTGATCTGCATAACCTGCAGAAAATGCATTTCTAGGATGAGGAGGTATCATTTTTCCCAGTATTTAGATTTTGATAATCTTTATTTCGTCTTCATATTTTGTTTTTTCTTAATTATATTTTCCAATTTTTTTCTTTGTTTCTTTCTTTTCCTTTACATATCGGATAATCTGTCTTTCTTTATATTTCGGATAATCTTTCTTTATTTTAATCTTTCTTCCATTCTACATTTCTATATTTTGGATAATCTGTCTTTTTTAATATTTAATCTTTCTTCATTCTATATTTCTTTATATTTTGGATATTCTTTGTCTCTATTTAATATTTCATTTATTCTACATTACTTTAAATTTCGGATAATCTGTCTTTATTGATATTTAATCTCTCTTGTATTCTGTGGGGTTTCATACATTGACACCCACACACACACACACGCATGGTCACTCGGCGTTCCACGTGATGACTGGTTCCCGCCAAAACGATGCTAATAAAAGCGGAAAAAATCACGTGGTAGACCAGTTAGGATTTCGTCCCGGGACAAGAGCAGACATGTCTCCCTAACTCACACAAACACACGCGCACTAATTGCGGGTAGCAATTAGTGGCGCAAATTTCTTTTATTTTTCTTCTCACCGACATTAACACTATGCACATTAACTTTCATTCAAACAGGACTTTACATAAAATAACTTCCTACACATAAATTTACAATTTTTCCAACCTTCGTCAGTAGAAATCCACAGACTGCCTAAGATTGCTACATTCGCATGTAAGTTTCTCTCTCTCTACTCAACGCACACACAGACACAGAACTTTGTCTTCTGTCTGACTTTCTTAATCAAGGATTTGAACTTTGAACTCTTTACGAAAATCTTAACAATTGTTACAAACCTTCCTTTTAGCTAGAGAAAAAACTTCATACATCTTATTTTGTTTCTACGAACAGACGAAGGGAATGACTCTTTCCTTTTCACTTTCTTATGCATGCTCTCTCAACCCCATGTAACCTTTGTCAATACATTGTTTTTCTGGTTACTTTCGCCTTTTTGTTCTTTCTAAAAACCTGCTTCAAACCATGACCCCATGTTACGTCGAGTCGACTCGCAAACATAAATTAGTAAATGGACGCATCGTCCACTACAATTCTCTCTTTCTTTATATTTCGGTAAATCTTTCTGTATATATAATGTTCTTTCCATTCTACATTTCTTTATATTTCGGATAATCTGTCTGCCATTACTCAATTTTTCTTCCATTCTAGATTTCTTGATATTACAGATAATCTGTTTTTCTTTATATTTAATCTTTCTTTCATTCTCTCTTTTATATTTCGGATAATTTTCCTTTATATTTAATTTTTCTTACATTCTACACTTCTTTATATTTCGGATAATCTGTCTTTCTTTATAATTAATCTTTCTTTCATTCTCTTTTCCTTCATATCTCGGATAATCTTTCTTGATATTTAATCTTTCTTCTATTCTAGATTTCATTACGTCTCTGATAATATGTCCGTTTTTTTAATTTAATAGTTCTTTTCTTCTCTCTTTCGTTAGATTTCCCGTAATCTTTTTTTTTTATATTTAACCTTCTTTCCATTCTACATTTTTTTATATTTCAAATAATCTGTCTCTCTTTATAGTTAATCTTTCTTCCATTCTAGATTTCTTTATGTTTGGGATAATCTGTCTGTTTTTATATTTAATCTTTCTTTTGCTCCTCTCTTTCTTCATATCTCGGATAATCTTTCTTGATATTTAATCTTTCTTCCATTCTAGATTTCATTAAGTTTCTGATAATCTGTTTTGTTAATTTAATCTTTCTTTTCTTCTCTCTTTCGTTATATTTCGGATAATCTTTCTTGATATTTAATCTTTTTTCCATTCAATATTTCTTCATATTTCGGATAATCTTTATCTGTATTTAACATTTCTTCCATTCTACATAATTTAAAATTTCGAATAATCTATCTTTATATTTAATCTTTCTTCATTCTCTCTTAATCTTAGATAATCTCTTAATCTTAGATAATCTTTCTTTATATTTAATCTTTTTTTCATTCTTTCTTTCTTCATATTTTGGATTACTGTCTTTTGTTATATTTAATCTGTCATTCATTCTCTCTTTCTTTCGATTTTTGATAATCTGGCTTTATCTTAATCTTCCTTGATTTTTATTTCGAATAATCTTTCTTCATTTCTTCTTACTTTTTATTTTTTGCTAACCTGTCATTCTTCATATTTAATCTTTCATTTTCTCTTTCATTATAATTTTGCATAAGCTTTCTTTCATTTTTCTTTTATATTCTGACTAGCAGTATAGCCCGGCGTTGCTCGGGTGTAATGAAAGCTTTAAAACTAATCCATGGTCCTGGAGCTCAGACTCAGCCTAAAGAATATTTGAAATAATAAAATAATTGCGACAATTTACCAATCGCACCCAGTATATTTTATTGCGACAATTTACCAATCGCGCGGACGCATAGCGCGCGCGCGCGCGCACACACACACACATACATATATATATATATATATATATATATATATATAATATATGTACTAGCAGTATAGCTCGGCGTTGCTCGGGTGTAATGAAAGCTTTAAAACTAATCCATGCTCCTGGAGCTCAGACTCTTTAGACGTTGGCACGAAAGACTAAAAAGCAATAGTTGTTTCCAGTTAAAGCGAAACCACAGACTGAAAGAAAAGTAAATGGATGTAAGTCAAATTTTGATTTCCTGGTATCGATATCAAATAAGTTTTTTTCGTCGTAAACTGAGTTTTGAAGGCTAAATAAGTCCTCTGAGTAAATGGTATCATGGCTGAGACTAAGAACTGCAATTATACCTACTTAGAGCCAAACCCGAAGCAAAAACTAAAATAAAAGGGCTGAAAAAATACAGACATACAGGCAGATAAACAGACAAACACACAAATATCTTGCCTTTTATATATATATATATATATATATATATATATATATATATATATATATATATATGTATCAGACTCTACCAGGGCCTTCGCTATTTGTTAAAAAACAATGTCGCTGACGTGACGTAGAGTCTCTATTAGAGATTCTATGTCGAAATGTACATCCGACACCTTTGAATTTTGAAAATTTTCTCTAATTTATATTGGCTCTGTATTCTTAATACATTGAGCTCTCTGCCTGCATCACTTTTTAATGTTAAAAATTTCTTAATATTGATTAGGATCAGGTTCTTGGAATTTACCTTCCAACTCTTCCACTTCGGATTAAAGAAAAACAATATATATAATCTTTCTTTTTTCGATTATCGATTTTCGATATTTATCGGGGGGTACCTCGAAACAAAACCTAGCTAAGAACACTCGCACACGCTTATAGTACAACTGTGTACATTTTCAAGAAAATCGGTTCAGCCGTTTCGGAGTCTATACACACACACAGACAAAGTTCTATTTATAAGTAAGTTTAGATTAGATTATCTATTTTTCTTTTTGTCATTCATTTTTTTTACGATCTTTCTTTCTGAAGCATATTTCCGAAATTTCCTTCTCTAGATTTTACTGCTTTTTATTTTTAATTTCTTTCTTTTTTTTTCTTTCTTCGTTATAATTCTCAAATTTTCTTCATTCTTCTCTGTGGTGTTCATTTTTATCATTTTTCTTCATTTTTTGATGAAATGGTTTTCTTTCTTTTTCTCATTATTTTTTTGACAATTTTTCTTTCTTCCTTTCTATCTTTCTGCTTCTAATGAACTTTCTTTCTTTCTTTCTTCTTTTATATTTTTGAAAATATTTATTTTTTGCTGTCTTTCTTCCTTTTTCAGTTATACTGACCTCATTTCTTTCTTTGTTTCTTTCTTTTTCATTTATCTATTTGATAATTTGTCTTTCTTTCTTTCTTTCTTTCTTTCTTTCTTTGTTTTTATAATCTTTCTTTCTTTTTTTCTTTCTTTCTTTCTATTTTTATAATCTTTCTTTCTTTCCTTCTTTCTTTATATTTTTATAATCTTTCTTTGTTTCTTTCCTTCTTTCTTTCTTTCTTTCTATTTTTATAATCTTTCTTTCTTTCTTTCTTTATATTTTTATAATCCTTCTTTCTTTTTTTCCTTCTTTCTTTCTATTTTTATAATCTTTCTTTCTTTCTTCCTTTCTTTGTATTTTTATCATCTTTCTTTCTTTCCTTCTTTCTTGCTTTCTTTCTTCATATTTTTATAATCCTTCTTTCTTTCTTTCTTTCTTTCTTTCTTTCTTTCTTTATATTTTTATAATCTTTCTTTCTTTCTTTCCTTCCTTCCTTCTTTCTTTGTTTCTTTCTTTATATTTTTATAATCTTTCTTTCTTTCTTTTTTGCTTTCTTTCTTTCTTTCTATTTTTATAATCTTTCTTTCTTTCTTTCTTTCTTTATATTTTTATAATCCTTCTTTCTTTTTTTCCTTCTTTCTTTCTATTTTTATAATCTTTCTTTCTTTCTTCCTTTCTTTGTATTTTTATCATCTTTCTTTCTATCCTTCTTTCTTGCTTTCTTTCTTCATATTTTTATAATCCTTCTTTCTTTCTTTCTTTCTTTATATTTTTATAATCTTTCTTTCCTTCTTTCTGTCTTTCTTCATATTTTTATAATCTTTCTTTCTTTTCTTCATTCTTTCTTGCTTCCTTTCTTTCTTCATATTTTATAATCTTTCTTTCTTTCTTTCTTTCCTTCTTTCTTTCCTTCTTTCTTTATATTTTTATAATCTTTCTTTCCTTCTTTCTTTCTTTATATTTTTATAATCTTTCTTTCTTTCCTTCTTTCTTTCTTTATATTTTTGTAATCTTTCTTTCTTTCCTTCTTTCTTTCTTTCTTTCTATTTTTATAATCTTTCTTTCTTTCCTTCCTTCTTTATATTTTTATAATCTTTATTTCCTTCTTTCTTTCTTTATATTTTTATAATCTTTCTTTCTTTCCTTCTTTCTTTCTTTCCTTCTTTCTTTATATTTTTATAATCTTTCTTTCTTTCTTTCCTTCCTTCCTTCTTTCTTTGTTTCTTTCTTTATATTTTTATAATCTTTCTTTCTTTCTTTTTTGCTTTCTTTCTTTCTTTCTATTTTTATAATCTTTCTTTCTTTCTTTCTTTCTTTATATTTTTATAATCCTTCTTTCTTTTTTTCCTTCTTTCTTTCTATTTTTATAATCTTTCTTTCTTTCTTCCTTTCTTTGTATTTTTATCATCTTTCTTTCTTTCCTTCTTTCTTGCTTTCTTTCTTCATATTTTTATAATCCTTCTTTCTTTCTTTCTTTCTTTCTTTCTTTATATTTTTATAATCTTTCTTTCCTTCTTTCTGTCTTTCTTCATATTTTTATAATCTTTCTTTCTTTCCTTCATTCTTTCTTGCTTCCTTTCTTTCTTCATATTTTATAATCTTTCTTTCTTTCTTTCCTTCTTTCTTTCCTTCTTTCTTTATATTTTTATAATCTTTCTTTCCTTCTTTCTTTCTTTATATTTTTATAATCTTTCTTTCTTTCCTTCTTTCTTTCTTTATATTTTTGTAATCTTTCTTTCTTTCCTTCTTTCTTTCTTTCTTTCTATTTTTATAATCTTTCTTTCTTTCCTTCCTTCTTTATATTTTTATAATCTTTATTTCCTTCTTTCTTTCTTTATATTTTTATAATCTTTCTTTCTTTCCTTCTTTCTTTCTTTCCTTCTTTCTTTATATTTTTATAATCTTTCTTTCTTTCTTTCCTTCCTTCCTTCTTTCTTTGTTTCTTTCTTTATATTTTTATAATCTTTCTTTCTTTCTTTTTTGCTTTCTTTCTTTCTTTCTATTTTTATAATCTTCCTTTCTTTCCATCTTTCTTTCTTTCTTTCTTTCTTTCTTACTTTCTTTCTTCATATTTTTATAATCCTTCTTTCTTTCTTTCCTTCTTTCTTTATATTTTATAATCTTTCATTCTTTCTTTTTTTCTTGCTTTCTTCATATTTTTATAATCTTCCTTTCTTTCCTTCTTTCTTACTTTCTTTCTTCATATTTTTTATAATTCTTTCCTTTCTTTCTTTCTTTCCTTCTTTCTTTATATTTTATAATCTTTCTTTCTTTCTTTCCTTCTTTCTTTCTTTCTATTTTTATAATCTTTCTTTCTTTCCTTCTTTCTTTATATTTTTATAATCTTTCTTTCTTTCCTTCTTTCTTTCTTTCTATTTTTATAATCTTTCTTTCTTTCCTTCTTTCTTTATATTTTTATAATCTTTCTTTCTTTCCTTCTTTCTTTCTTTCTATTTTTATAATCTTTCTTTCTTTCTTTCTTTCTTTCTTCATATTTTATAATCCTTCTTTCTTTTTTTCCTTCTTTCTTTCTATTTTTATAATCTTTCTTTCTTCCTTTCTTTGTATATTTATTATCTTTCTTTCTTTCCTTCTTTCTTGCTTTCTTTCTTCATATTTTTATAATCCTTCTTTCTTTCTTTCTTTCTTTATATTTTTATAATCTTTCTTTCCTTCTTTCTGTCTTTCTTCATATTTTTATAATCTTTCTTTCTTTACTTCATTCTTTCTTGCTTCCTTTCTTTCTTTATATTTTATAATCTTTCTTTCTTTCTTTCTTTCTTTCCTTCTTTCTTTCCTTCTTTCTTTATATTTTTATAATCTTTATTTCCTTCTTTCTTTCTTTATATTTTTATAATCTTTCTTTCTTTCCTTCTTTCTTTCTTTATATTTTTGTAATCTTTCTTTCTTTCTTTCCTTCTTTCTTTCCTTCTTTCTTTCTTTCTTTCTATTTTTATAATCTTTCTTTCTTTCCTTCTTTCTTCCCTTCTTGATATTTTTATAATCTTTCTTTCCTTCTTTCTTTCTTGATATTTTTAAAATATTTCTTTCTTTCTTTCTTTCTTTCCTTCTTTCTTTATATTTTTATAATCTTTCTTTCTTTCTTTCTATTTTTATAATCTTTCTTTCCTTCTTTCTTGTTTTCTTCATATTTTTATAATCTTTCTTTCTTTCTTTCTTCATATTTTTATAATCCTTCTTTTTTTCTTTCCTTCTTTCTTTATATTTTTATAATCTTTCTTTCTTTCCTTCTTTGTTTCTTTCTTTCTTTTTTTATATTTTTATAATCTTTCTTTCCTTCTTTCTGTCTTTCTTCATATTTTTATTATCTTTCTTTCTTTCTTCATATTTTATAATCCTTCTTTCTTTTTTTCCTTCTTTCTTTCTATTTTTATAATCTTTCTTTCTTTCTTTCTTTCTATTTTTATAATCTTTCTTTCTTTCTTTATATTTTTATATTCTTTCTTTTTTTCCTTCTTTCTTTCTTCATATTTTTATAATCTTTCTTTCTTTCTTTCTATTTCTGATAGACTTATAGGATACAAATCCTATAACACCAATCAACTAGCAATCAACCTAGTAAAATTGCGCACCCTCAAAATCGGATTCAAGCGACTAAAAACATTTTGGAAAAGCCCAGACCAGAGCAAATCTCACAAGTCAGTGTAAAAAACAAAATTCTGGATCCTAATTGGATAAGAAATAGAAAATTCATATATGGCGCCAGTCAAACGTTTTTTCACACCTAAAGAAGAAAATGCCTCCCGGATGACATAACCAGATTCTCTACTTAGGGACATTCCGTGACCGGTCAAAATGAGGAAAAAAACATAAAAATTTACATTCTGCTACTACACAACCATGAACTCTAAACTTCTGCGGACATTTTAAATACTTACATATTCTCTTTAGACTTCAAACATACGCTCCGTAGTGTGGGCGCTAGAGGGTGTCGTCAGTGATGTCATCGCGAGGATCACTAGGGGGTTTCAGGTCTTTCAACATCATACCCCACTCACCGCGCCGACCCGACCAGAGATGATCAGTTTCTGGTCCACCCTCAATCTGCGCTTTCAGACACTGGAAAAAATTTATAACATTTAGGCCCGGTACGAAGTCTTGCAAACACTTCTGATTGGCGACAATCAGAGCCACTTTAGAGGAGGCGAGCCGTACATGAACTCGTCCGAAACTTGTCGAACGGCTAAAAAAAAAAAAAAACCCCAAAAAACCCCAAAAAACTCTCGACTAAGGATTAATCACGATTCGTTTTAAAAATAAATAAATATCTACAAATATATAATTTGAAGTCGTTTCTAAAAAAGATATGAGGATAAAAACGTCTAAGAATTTATCAAAAGAAAAAAAAATCCGTTTAAAAAAATAAGTATCTACAAATATGTATAAATTTAAAATCGTTCCCAAAAATTAGAAATATATATATATATATATATATACACAAAAGTACTTTAAAATCATTTTAAAACCACACATAAATATATACTGAATTATGTACAAGAAAAAAACCTTAATTACAATTAAATACATTAATTTAAAAACTTATTTATGCATTTTTTCTTATTTACGAGTAATAAAAAAGAAAAAAAATGATGAAGAGAAATCAGAAATGTAGAATTTCGGGGAATTTTAGCTAAGAATTTGTTTTGAAATCCAGGCACTCTCTCTTTTGATCCATAACCAATTAGCTGTTCTTTCCGCTGTTTTGGTTATGGACTTGAGTGCTTTTCTTTTTTTTTACTCCCACGATCCCAATATCTGTTAAGGCTTTGTTTAAGGACCTTGCAAAATTTCAACTACAAAACAGCATGCATTTTCTCAATGAGCTTTTCTTTACTTACAAATATGTTCTCGTGTTCAGTTAATGAAATTTCACTTATATTTTGCTACTTACAATTTTGTTATTCTTTTAATAAATCTTTAATGTACACACGTTTCAACATCCATCCTTCAACCTTCTGACATATAAATTATGTGAACTTCGGACGTGTTTGGCACAAGGTCAATTTACCAAGCATCACCGAGCCCCTTACAGACTTTCATTCTTTTTTCATCACTTATATCATGATGTGCGTTTTTGTGCAGTGGATATCGACTCAGAACAACAAATCGGGGTGCCAAGTTCGAATATCAGTTGAATTCCTTGCATTCACTTACGCACAAATACCCGTGGGAAAGGTATTAATTCGTCTCTTCCCTCCAGTTATGGGTTAAATGACATAACAAACTGGGTTCTATAGCCTTGGTCGGAACCAGTCTACCGTAGAAAGCAATGGCAACCTACTGCGGGATAATATTCTGTCCAGTCAGTCATGTCTCTTTCGAGACATGATCGTCCAAGCGTGTTTCATGTATGGGACTTAACTGACTGAATGTAATAGTTGAAAACATGATTAAGGCTTCTACTGGGCATAAAATGGGGGATCAGTGTTTTATTGTTATGAAGTAATAAACTGATTCCCCACTAATTACTATTAATAATATAATACATCCCTTCCTCCTCTAGCTATGAGTCAAATAACAAGACAGATTGGGTTCTATAGCCTTGGCTGGCAACCAGTCTACCGTAGAAAGCAATGGCAACCTTTTTGGAGACATGATTGCCCAAAGCGTGTATCACGTATTTTAAAACCACACATAAATATATACTAACCCTAACCCTAACCCTAACCCTAACTGACTGATATATCATGTAATCTTTTTTTTCTCTTTCCTATAAAATTTCTGAAAATTTCACTTTCTTTACTTTTCTTTTTTTTATAATCATATCGCCCTAAGCAAGACATTTTACTGCCACTGTTTTGCAGGGGGTTACATAGGAGGAAATTTATGAGAAAGAGTGACAGGTTATAGGGGGTGTCAGGAAGTGGGTAAGAAAAGGATGCGAATACTGATGAGAGTGGAGTGGACGGAGAAAGGAGCATGAGAGAAATTTATGAGAAAGAGTGACAGGTTATAGGGGGTGTCAGGAAGTGGGTAAGAAAAGGATGAGAATACTGATGAGAGTGGAGTGGACGGAGAAAGGAGCATGAGAGAAATTTATGAGAAAGAGTGACAGGTTATAGGGGGTGTCAGGAAGTGGGTAAGAAAAGGATGAGAATACTGATGAGAGTGGAGTGGACGGAGAAAGGAGCATGAGAGAAAGTTATGAGAAAGAGTGACAGGTTATAGGGGGTGTCAGGAAGTGGGTAAGAGAAGGATGAGAATACTGATGAGAGTGGAGTGGAGGGAGAAAGGAGCATGAGAGAGAGGATGCAGGTTAGTGAGATGAGAGATGACTATTGACTTTACATTTAAACTCTTGGAGATTGTAGCTGTTGGGGAAGCAAGTAAACAGAAGGGAATTTCACAGGCTGGAAGTGCGAGAAAAGAAGCTGATAGAGTAGAATTTGCGTTTACATTTTATTAGTAAAATGTTGAAGTTAGTTGCCAATCTTGTGGCTTGAGTAAATTCATAATATTTATTTTTTAATTCTTTCTTTGTTCTCTTTTTATCCCAAACTTCTGGGTTTTTTTTTCTTTTTTCTTTTGATAATCTATCATTTTTCTTTCTTATTTACAATCTTTCTTTCTTTCTATTTCCGATTATTTTTCTTTCTTTTTTTTTATGTTTCTGATAATTTGACTTTCTTTTCTTCTTCTTTGTATTTTCGCTGTCTTTTTTCTTTCGCAATTATATTTCTCGCATTTCTTTTGTTTTTTCCTTTTTTATTTTTGTTTTGCTAATCGGTTTTTTATTTTACTTCTTATTTTCATCATCTTTTTTCTTCCTTTCTTTCTTGATATTTTGGCTAATCTGTTTTGCTTCATTATTACTGATGATCATTTATTGTTTTTATTTCCTTATATTTCTGTTAATCTTTCATTTTTCTTTAAATGTTTTAAAAACATTTAAAGAAAAACATTCCTTTCTTCCTTTGTTTTAGATCATCTTTCATTCTTCCTTCATTTTTTTTATTTCTGTTAAATTTGGTGCAGAAGCGAATGTGACGAATTCAACAGGAATTCGAATTCTGATCTGCAGATTTTTCATTCAGAGCCAAAATATTCCTTTTAGTAGCAAACCTGATAAAAAAAGCAGTTAAAATTCAGGGGGAATTTATTATAACAGAAAAATTAAGTAAATAACTGATAAAAAAGCATTTAAAATTCGAGGAGAATTCATTATAACAGAAAAATTAAATAAAAAAATGATAAAAAAGCAGTTGAAATTAAGGGAAAATTCATTATAACAGAAAATTAAGTAAAAAACTTATAAAAACAGTTAAAATTCAGGGAGAATTCATTATAGCAGAAAATTAAGTAAAGAACTGAACAAAAACAGTTAAAATTCAGGGAGAATTCATTATAGCAGAAAATTAAGTAAAGAACTGAACAAAAACAGTTAAAATTCAGGGAGAATTCATTATAGCAGAAAAATTAAGTAAAGAACTGAACAAAAACAGTTAAAATTCAGGGAGAATTCATTATAGCAGAAAATTAAGTAAAGAACTGAACAAAAACAGTTAAAATTCAGGGAGAATTCATTATAGCAGAAAAATTAAGTAAAGAACTGATAAAAACACTTAAAATTCAGGGAGAATTCATTATAACAGAAAAATGAAGTAAAGACCTGATAAAAACAGTTAAAATTCAGGGAGAATTCATTATAGCAGAAAAATTAAGTAAAGAACTGAACAAAAACAGTTAAAATTCAGGGAGAATTCATTATAGCAGAAAATTAAGTAAAAAATGATAAAAACAGTTAAAATTTAGGGAGAATTCATTATATTATAGTTTTTAATTGAATCATTAGCAAAAAAATGTAGTCAAAATTCAGGGAAAATGCATCATGGGAAAAATTTTAATTAAAATACTGACAAAAATCAGTTAGATTTCAGGGAGAATTTATTATAGGATAAATTTTTAATGCAAAATTAGCAAAGAAATCGGTCAAAATTTAGGGAGAATTCATTATAGCAGAAACTTTAGTGGAAGACTTGATAAATAATACAGTTAAAATTCAGGGAGAATTTATTATAATTAAATTTCTAATTGAATAGTTAGCACAGAATGTAGTAAATATTCAGGGAGAATTCATTATAGGTGGAATTTTAGTTAAAAGATTAGCAAAGAAAGCGATTAAAATTCAGGGAAAATTTACTATAGTATAATTTTGAATTGAATGATTTGCAAACAATGTAGTCAAAATCCACGGAGAATCCATTATAGGAGAACTTATTAAAAGTTTAGCAAAGAAAGCAGTTAAAATTCAAGATAAGTTCATTAGAGGAGAAATTTTAATTCTAAAATTGGCAAAGAAAGCTGTTAAAAATTAAACGTTGCAATAATTTACACGTGAAATATTAATGCCTGAGAAAAACATGAAATTTCTGAAATAAGTTAGAAAATAAAAGTATAAATTATTTAATATTGTGAATAAATAAACGAGACAAACATTTTTTTAATGTTTTATTTTGTCTAAAATAATGACAAAGAATTCGATCTGTCTTGAATGATGATGCAATTCTGGTGGCTCAGTTTTCTTGCATTGACAGGAATGGTTCCTCTTGACCGTTCTTTAGTTCTTGAAAAGTATTTTTTTTTTTATTCATGTGTGATTATTGAAGACATATTAAAGAAAATTTCAAATAAAAGTATGTTTAAATACGACAGAATTTCTTTTCTTTTTTAAAAATTACTTTTGCAAAATATTTTAATCTTTTTAAAATGTTAATGTTAGTATCTATCTATCTATCTATCTATCTATCTATCTATCTATCTATCTATCTGTTATATTTATTACTGTTATTCATCATTAAATAAATCTCAATCCAAATTTTCCTCATTGAATTAAAATAAATGCAACTCTATTTATTAACTTTTTTTTTCACATACTTTTACTTGCTATAAAAATTTTTTTCAATAATTATTATTTTAATATTTTCGTCCCAAATCCCAGATATATCATTAAAATGTTTGTGCAAAATGTCGATAGAGAAATTAGAAAAATACCCCCACAAAAAAAAAACAAAAAAAAAACGATACAAAGCCCAAAACAAATCTATAAATTATATTATTATATTTGAAAGCAAAATATATTGCTTTTCACATGAGATGAAATATTAAAAAATGTTTCAGTATATTTGTCAAGTTTTGGATACATAGCTACCATCTACAACACTCAACTTGCTTTTAAAATTGTTTTTGGAAATAAAAAAAATAGCATTGGTTTGATGGTAATTCATAAGAAGGATTATATTTTCAGCTGAGGCAATAAAATAATAGATGAGGACCTTAGAAAATATCTTGGATAAAAATCTTTACTAATAATGTTTAAATATGAAGATTAAATATATCCATTCGATAAGAAACATGGCTGTCTGTAGTTATGTAGTCAATATGGCTGACTTTTGAAAAAGATCGTAAAAACTGGAATCTGTTGATTTAGAAGTGATGCGTGTGTGTGTGTGTCTTTGTGAACCTGTGAGTGGAAGCAGAGAAGAAAACTTGGAAAGAATCCTTTACACTGGTTGCATTATATATATATATATATATATATATATATATATATATATATGAAATTATTTAAAATTATTGAAATTATTATTTGAAATATATATATGTATACATATATATATATTTATATGTAATTATTAGAAATTATTTGTTTGAACATTATTTTTGATCGATACCCGTATTTAAGTAGATATTCTGTTTATAATCAAACAGTATATATATTTATTTCTACCGGCCTGATTATTTACGATAAATTTTGTTTCGAAAATGTGTGTCATTCGGCAGGATTTCGTAACAAAAATTTATCGTAAATAATCAAGTCGGTAGAAATAAATATATAATACTATATAATATCTACTTAAATACGAGTATTGATACAAAATAATGTTCAAACAAATAATTTCAAATTGTCGGTTGTTTAAAACCATTTTATTAATCTTTGTGATATATCTATATATATATAAAAAAACAAAATAAAAAGGCCAACAAATGCTGGATGCGACATATCATGAAGATCTCTCAATTCCGACATTTAGACACTGATTGTCTAAAAGTGGGTTTTACGAATATCTGCCCGCTTTCAAGCTCCATAAAGTGCAGGATGTCACCTTCGAACCTTGGTACGTTAGTTTTCTGCAAAAGCAAAACGGAAGAATAAGTGTCAGAACAAATATATTTAACTCTGGCATATCAGATAAAGTAATAGTTTTGTCTTTTAATGTATATTTTTGTTTACCTAACGTTATATATATATATATATATATATATATATATATATATATATATATATATATATCATTCCTGCCACGTGAGCGTTAAAAAAAAAAACAAAAAAAAAAAAACACCGTTACGTGAACGTTCTTAAAAAAAAACCGGTAAAATCAGTGATTGCAAATCGCCTGAAGACACCACTCATGGTAGAAACCTAGGTCGCGTAATAACTCGTTTACAAATGGAAAATATTCAGTTCTACAATATAATTGTATTGAACACTTTTTAATGCAAATGTGCACTGGTCTAATCTTATTATGACTAGAAACTAATTAATTAAACAATCACACACACACACACACACACACACACACACACACATATATTTTACATTGCGACATGGACATTTCTACCATTATATTGAGCACTGTTTATAATAAAATAAATGCCTGAGTACTCAAAATAAAAAAAAACAAACCTTGAGTCCTCTTCACTTGGAATTATATATATATATAGTTATGTATCAATTTTACATTGCGACATGGACATTTCTACCATTATATTGAGCACTGTTTATAATAAAATAAATGCCTGAGTACTCAAAATATAAAAAAAAAACCTTGAGTCCTCTTCACTTGGAATTGGAATTATATATATATATATATATTCCATTTGTAAACGAGTTATTACGCTTATAATGAGCATAATAACTCGTTTACAAATGGAAAATATTCAGTTCTACAATATAATTGTATTGAACACTTTTTAATACAAATGTGCACTGGTCTAATCTTATTATGACCGAAAACTAAATAATTAAACAATCAATAATCTCTACGGAGATTAAATTTTTCTTTTTTTATTCTTTCCTTTCTTTTCTTTTTCCTTTTTTTTTTTCATTTTCTTTAGCCCCCTTCCCCCTTCAAACACCATTTCCTATTTCTTCTTTCACTTCTCCTTTTTTAGCCAAATTTTTAAATTTTTCACTTACAACTCGATCGTAAAGTTGTCCAAAATCTAAAAATAGACATTGAATGCTATCTACTTATCAATCCCACCCCTCTAGTTTTTTCTGTGACGTAAATTTTGAACTTCCGCCGGTAATATTTTATTTTGAGTATAAAGGTTGTCGATGAAATGTGAAATCTCTTTTAGGGATTTCATGTAGAAATAATCATACAACGTTTCTGAACTTCGAAATTTATTTTATTATATATATATATATGACTGTGTTTTGTAGACACATTTTAAGCTTAACATTAGGTAATATTTAAAATTTAGAAAAAAGAAAGAAATATAAACCTTAAAATAAATGACAAAAATCGATAAAATTACGAATCTAAAATAACATTAAAAATAATAAAATTTAAAAAAGATTAAAAAACAAAAAAAGTAAAAAGGAAACGTTGGTGACAATAAAAATAAAAATACATTGTAGTATAAAAAAATAGAACAAAACTTAATACCCTTTTAGCACAGACACGTTAAGAATAAATATGACCCTGTAATTTGAAAACCTAATCAGAAGCTATTTATGCCTTGTAACTAAAAAAAGATACTAACACACAGGAAGATCTCAATAGAAACGAAGAAAAGAGTGCTAGACTGCTACGTGATGTCAGTTCTTCAGTACGGCTGTGAATGCTGAACAATATAATCGAAAATGAGGAAAAAACTGGAAGCGGCCGAAATGTGGTTCTACAGAAGGATGCTACGGATATCGTGGACTGAGCATACAAGCAACGACGAAGTGTTAGAAAGAATGGTAACAAAAAGGAAATTGATGCTGAGCATCAGGAAGAGACAACTGAAGTTCCTGGGACATGCAATGAGGAAGGAGAGCCTGGAGAACCTGATACTGACTGGTCAGATAGAAGGAAGGAGAGACAGAGGAAGGCAGCGGATAACATATCTGCAGAGTCTGATCAGGTGGATGACGGAACGGGGGTTGCCAGGAGCAACAGGAGCAAACATACTAAGAGCCGCAAGGGATAGCCACCCCGTAGACTGAGCATACAAGCAACGACGAGGTGTTAGAAAGAATGGCAACAAAAAGGAAATTGATGCTGAGCATCAGGAAGAGACAACTGAAGTTCCTGGGACATGCAATGAGGAAGGAGAGCCTGGAGAACCTGATACTGACTGGTCAGATAGAAGGAAGGAGAGACAGAGGAAGGCAGCGGATAACATATCTGCAGGGACTGATCAGGTGGATGACGGAACGGGGGTTGCCAGGAGCAACAGGAACAAACATACTAAGAGCCACAAGGGATAGGGAGACGTGGAGAGCCATGATCGCCTACGTCCTGAAGGGACAGGGCACATAGAAGAAGAAGAACTAAAAAAATTTTCAGTTAGTCGCCCCAAAAATGATCGCTTGAAGATGAAATTATAGTAAAAATATGTGTTGCGAAAATGTTAAATTAATTATATTAGAACAATATATATATATATATATATATATATATATATATATATATATATATATATATATATATAATTTCAAATTGTCCGTTGTTTAAAACCATTTCATTAATCTTTGTGATATATCTATATATATATAAAAAACAAAATAAAAAGGCCAACAAATGCTGCAAATCCCCTTGGGAACGGTATGATTCCAACACTTCTGTCTCCAGCTATGGGATGAACATTAAGACAGATTGAGTTCCATAGCCATGGCTGGCAATAAGTCTACCGTATAAAGAAATGTCAACCTACTGCAAAAAAATCTTTTGCCTCGTTAGTCATGGATGGAAAGAGACATGATCGCCCAAGCATGTATCACGTATGTCACTTGAAACTAGTACAGTGGTGGGTAGAAGAAATGATCCGCCACGTTTATCTAATATATATATATATATATATATATATATATATATATATATATATATATATTAGATAAACGTGGCGGATCATTTATATATATATATATATATATATATATACTAGCAGTATAGCCCGGCGTTGCTCGGGTGTAATGAAAGCTTTAAAACTAATCCATGGTCCAGGAGCTCAGACTCTTTGGACGTTGGCACGAAAGACTATATATATATATATACTAGCAGTATAGTCCGGTGTTGCTTGGGTGTAATGAAAACTTTAAAACTAATCCATGGTCCTGGAGCTCAGACTCTTTGGACGTTGGCAAGAAAGACTAAAAAGCAATAGTTGTTTCCAGTTAAAGCGAAACCGTAGACTGAAAGAAAAATGAATGGATGTAAGTCAAATTTTGATTTCCTGGTATCGATATCAAATAAGTTTTTTCGTCGTAAACTGATTTTTGAAGGCTAAATAAGTCCTCTGATTAAATGGTATCATGGCTGAGACTAAGAACTACAATTATACCTTCTTAGAGCCAAATCCAAAGCAAGAACTAAAAGGAAAGGGCTGAAAAAATACAAACATAGAGGCAGATAAACAGACACACACAAAAACATCTTGCCTTATATATATATATATATATTATCGATTTTCTGCACTATTGTAAGAAATGCTACCTTGAAACTTCTGAATATCGTTTCTTATGTCTTTGTCTATGAGTATATCATATTTCATTAAAATCGGACCACTCCTTCTCCTTTTTTCAATTATCGATAGTACAACTGTGTAAAATTTCAAGAAAATCGGTTCAGCTTTTTCGCAGTCTATAGGTAACGGACACACACACACACACACACACACACAGAGTTCCATTCATAAGTTTATATATATATATATATATATACATATATATAGGAAAGAATATTAATAAAAAGTTTTGAATTTAAAAACGCGGACGCTATCGTAAAATACGTTTCCAATTCTAATTTAAAAATCACTTGTTTCTGATGAAGGACCGAGGACGGTCTGAAATATAAAAATACAATAAAAATAAACAAATACTGTTTAAAAAAGTACATTTTTAAATTCAAAACTTTTTATTAATATTCTTTCCTATACATATTAAGACAGTATACGTGGATGATCATCACTATATATATATATATATATATATATATATAAGGAGCAAAGAAAATATTTGCAACGTTCAAACCATTAATTTTAAACAGTGCTCAATATAAAAATAGAGCTATGAATATTTATTATAAATTATACTTCAGAAGGTACAAACTACAATCTACTAGAAAATTGTATATTTTATTTCGACATTGAAATATATATATATATATATATATATATATACACACACACACAAATGAATAAGAACGAAGAAAATAATTGCAACGTTCAAAATATTAATTGAAAACAGTG
The DNA here is from genome assembly GCA_037127315.1 of Ascarosepion bandense. NCBI lineage: Eukaryota > Metazoa > Mollusca > Cephalopoda > Sepiida > Sepiidae > Ascarosepion > Ascarosepion bandense. Next base: position 2,411,628 of record JBBBDQ010000984.1, read on the forward strand.
CTCAATATAAAAATAGAGCTATGAATATTTCTTATTAATTAAACTTTAGAACGTACAAACTCCAATCTACTACAAAATTGTACATTTTGTTTCGAAATTGAAAGAATATTTTCCCGCAATAGTTTGCGATTTCTTTCTATGCTAAACTGGTTGCCAACCAAGGCTATCGAACCCAATCTACCTTGCAATTTAACCGATGGATAGAGAAGATTTTTTTCAGGTGTATTTGCGAATAATTGGAAGCAACTGGGATTCGAAATGTTTGGTTTTCCAATTTCTCATTCTAATCCGATATCAATTGCACCAAGACGTCCCTAGAAAAATGCCCCACCCCCCAAGGGTGGTGGCCATTTTTCCACGGCATTGCCATTATTCCTACTTTAAACCTGGACCTTGAGTAACGTTTGGGCGCGCTTAGTGACATTATCGCCTTGTATGGAGTGAAATGATTAAAAAAAAAAAAAAGATAGAGAAATAATGTCTATTTGGTGGAATGGGTGATATATTTTGATGGCTCATTAAAATTCTCTCTTGAAACTGGATATCTGCACAACCTTCCAACAATCGTTTCAGTTGGAAACCAAAACAAAATATTCCACTCTTTTTTCTCGGCACAGATGTTTTTTATTTTTCAGATTATTTTGTTTTGCAACACGCAACACTTTTTTTTTTTTTGGTTGACATACTTTCTTCAAATAATAAAATAAAATCAAACAAAAATTGACATCAGTCAAAGAAATTCTTTGCAGCCATTTTGTTTCCGCCAATTTAAAGAAGCACCCATGGAAACAGACGACATATTTCATGACCCATTTTAGCGTTTTACAGCGACACAGAAAATTGTTATCGTGCTAAACTCGCAGAGAACTAACACTATGACTTTGTGTTCCATATATATATATCTTTGTGTCAGACTAAACCCTCCAAAATCAGGACATAGATCGATACAAACAAATATATTCTTGAATATTCTAAAACACAGGATGTGTGTTTTGGTGCAATGGATATTGACTCGGAATACAAATTCGAAGGACTGAGTTCAATTTCCAGTTGAATTTGTTATATTTACTTAGCCGCAAATCCCCTTGGGAACACGGGATGAATCCATCACGTCTGTCTCCAGCTATGGGATGAATATTAAGACAGATTGAGTTCTATAGCCATGGCTGGCAATAAGTCTACCGTATAAAGAAATGTCAACCTATTGCGGAAAAATCTTTTGCCTCGTCAGTCATGGATGGAAAGAGACATGATCGCCCAAGCATGTATCACGTATGTCACTTGAAACTAGTACAGTGGTGGGTAGAAGAAATGATCCGCCACGTTTATCTAATATATATATATATATATATATATTTAGTATATCGAGGCAGCAAGTAATTTTCTAGACATATGCTATTAAATATAAGAGACAATGAATGTCTATTATGTTTAATCATGAGCCGTTCTAAACGTCGTATTTTTGCTTTAATTTCAGTTGAAAATAAAGACAAAAATTCCAACATTTGGATAATTATTTATTATTTATTGGTTTTCTTCTAAGCTTACCACAACCACTTACTCCCGTAGACTTACATGTCATCTTTCTGATCAGAGTACTATTAAACAACATTTCTCTGAAAAACATAAACATGTAGGTAATATCAGACAGATTTTGGTCAACAATACGGTGATCCTTACTCATACACACAGTAAGAGGAACCTGCAGATATTGGAGGCCATGTACATCAAATCAAAACAACCAACACTCAATAAAATCAACTTTAAAACAGGAAATAACATATTACATTGCATTTGACTACATGGTTTTGTTGTCATTTCGCGCTATCCCGCGGTGTGACGTCATAAAACCGCATCGCAAACTTAAGAACTGCGTTTATTATTTTTGGTAACTATTGCCGTTGCCAAGCGGAGTTTTATGTCAACACAAAATAAAATCGTCGGTGATGGTGGATTTTATAATATTTCAGTTTAAACAACCTCTCTGAAGATGGCTCATGTGAGCCGAAAGCTTAGAAGAAAACCAATAAATAATTATCCAAATGTTGGAGAATTTTTGTCTTTATTTTCAACTGAAATTAAAGCAAAAATACGACGTTTAGAACGGCTCATGATTAAACATAATAGACATTCATTGTCTCTTATATTTAATAGCATATGTCTAGAAAATATATATATATATATATATATATATATACTAGCAGTATAGCCTGGCGTTGCTCGGGTGTAATGAAAGCTTTAAGTGAGTAAGAGAAGGATGAGAATATACTGATGAGTGTTTTTTTATAATCATATCGCCCCAAGCAAGGCATTTTACTGCCACTGTTGAGCAGGGGGTTACATAGGAGGAAAGTTATGAGAAAGAGTGACAGGTTATAGGGAGTGTCAGGAAGTGGGTAAGAGAAGAATGAGAATACTGATGAGAGTGGAGTGGACGGAGAAAGGAGCATGAGAGAAAGTTATGAGAAAGAGTGACAGGTTATAGGGGGTGTCAGGAAGTGGGTAAGAGAAGGATGCGAATACTGATGAGAGTGGAGTGGAAGAAGAAAGGAGCATGAGAGAGAGAGAGAGAGAGAGAGAGAGAGAGAGAGAGGATGCAAGTTAGTGAGACAGGAAGTGACTATTGAATTTACATTTAAATTCTTGGAGATTTTAGATTTCAGGGACGCAAGTATATGGAAGGGAATTCCACAGGCCGGAAGTGCGAGAAAAAAAGCTGATCGAGTAGAATTTGTGTTTACATTTTATTGGTTTCACAGTAAAAGGGTGGGACCTAGTTGTTAGTCGAGTAGCTCGAGTAAATTCATACATTTGGGCACGAGTGAGCTAAGTTCATAAGCATGGCGGAATGGCAGACTTATAAATATATGAGACTAGCAGTATAGCCAGGTGTTGCTCGGGCGTAATGAAAGCTTTAAAACTAATCCATGATCCCGGAGCTCAGACACTTTGGACATTAGCACGAATGACTAAAAAGCAATAGTTGTTTCCAATTAAAGCGAAACCGTAGACTGAAAGAAAAATAAATGGATGCAAGTCAAATTTTGATTTTCTGGTATCGATATCAAATAAGATTTTTCGTCGTAAACTGAATTTTGAAGGCTAAACAAGTCCTCTGAGTAAATGGTAGCATGGCTGAGACTACAATTATACCTACTTAGAGCCAAATCCGAAGCAAAAACTAAAATAAAAGGGCTGAAAAAATACAGACATACAGCCAGATAAACAAACACACACACAAACATCTTGCCTTTTATATATATATATATATTATCGATTTTTTGTACTACTGTAAGAACTGCAACCTTGAAACTTCTGAATAACGTTTCTTATGTCTTTGTGTATGAGTGTATCAAATTTCATTAAAATCGGACCAATCCTTCTATAACCCGATTTTTTCGATTATCGATTTTCGATATTTATCGGGGGTACCTCGACACAAAACCTAGCTAAGAAAACTCGCAGACGCTTATAGTACAACTGTGTAAATTTTCAAGAAAATTGGTTCAGCCGTTTCGGAGTCTATAGGTAACGGACACACACACACACATACACATACACATACACACAGACAAAGTTCCATTTAATATATAAGTTTAGATACTGAAGAGAAATATTCACACAGTGAATCAAAATCCTTAGCAGCTGACCTAGAAATGGATTCAATCTTGTCTTTTCACTTCATACCTGCTTAGAACATTAACCCTTGAAGGCGCAATGAGTCACTCTTCTGGGCGGTTAGCATCAGGCATTTTGATTGAAGGGGGACTATTTTATGACACATGCATTTCTGAAGAATTCTCACTTACAATTTCATCGTTAGTTCCACCGATGTAAAAGGGGGGGTTTATTTTGACATCGGCACAAAAACCGACTCTCTTTGATTCTTTGTCATTCACTTTGATTCCAGATTTAAATGTGTTGGTTCCATCGCTTTGCTTGAAGCCCTTATTTCGGTAAAACTCTATCTGCAAAAAAAAAAAAAAAAAAAAAAAAAAAGAAAAAAGATACAGAGAGTCCATTAATGTGCTTGGGTTTTTGCTCCAGATCTTATCTATTATGGCGTATCAAAAGTATTTTCGATTTTTACAAGTTTGTAGTCCAACACTTTTTTCTTGTACGCATTTAAAGACCATCTATGACATCGAACTGATTAGATTCAGGGGTCGATCCAGTACGGGATAAAATTTCTAGGTTGATTTTCCGGTTTTAGTAATAACATTTAATTTTTGCCTTTCAAATGCCAAATACTGAATTACCTCCCTTAGATCATTTTCAACACTGAATTACCTCCCTTGTTTCATTTCAAGTATGCATTTAATCTTGGGAGCTGTCTAGTTCATTTCAGTTATTCTTTCTCAACTTATAATCCTTTCTTGCTAATCGCTGAGATGATGTTGGTATTGCCTTGGCGGAGGTTTGCGCTCTTTGACTGCTCTCTCTAGTTATTATTATTATTATTATTATTATTATTATTATTATTATATAATGGTGTATCTAATGTATTCTCGTTTTTTACAAGCTTCTAACCAGCTTATTACCTGATGATAGGTAGTGTTACGATGGAATCTCCAGGCGAGTAAACCGGGGTTATTGAGGTGTGCATCTCTAATGAGTGAGTATCATCTACCATATACTCAATTGTGAAAGCAGAACAACATATATTTTTATTACTTCAAAGCTCACAAGAAAAGTAAATTTCGGCATTACATAATCCACAAATGTGTTGATATGCCACGAAACAAACTATAACTATATATTAATGAAAATACATTTTATACAAAATTATCGTTTTTTTACAAGCTTTGACTTCAAGACATCATATATTTTGAATACCATTCATAGAGATTAAAATTAAAATTAAGCTAAAAATAACAAAACATGTAATAAATAATTTTATTTAAAAAATGTCATTGTTACCTTATAACGTTTGTTTAGATGAATCTTTTTCGGAGATTCGATATATGATCCATGACTTGATCCTGTGCCATATTCGGTGGGATTAAACAGAAAATAAGTCAAATGACCGTCTTGGAGAAAGAGAGCTTCGAAATCTCTTTGACCGCCTCTGGCATAAAATATCAGACCATTGTCTTTTTTAGTCATGATTTCCAGTTTGTAGTGGGCACTGAAATAGAGAAACTGCTGACAGGAAATAGATTTTGACACAAATCGATTGTTGAAAAACGATCACGAATCAAAAAGAACTTTGGAAGCGAATTATGACTCAAATAGAATGTTTTGACTGAACTTACGGGCTTGAAATCCTTTAAGCATATTACGGTTCAAAAAGAACATTGGAAGCGAATTATGACTCAAATAGAATGTTTTGACTGAACTTACGGGCTTGAAATCCTTTAAGCATATTACGGTTCAAAAAGAACTTTGGAAGCGAATTATGACTCAAATAGAATGTTTTGACTGAACTTACGGGCTTGAAATCCTTTAAGCATATTACGGTTCAAAAAGAACATTGGAAGCGAATTATGACTCAAATAGAATGTTTTGACTGAACTTACGGGCTTGAAATCCTTTAAGCATATTACGGTTCAAAAAGAACTTTGGAAGCGAATTATGACTCAAATAGAATGCTTGGACTGAACTTACGGGCTTGAAATCCTTTAAGCATATTACGGTTCAAAAAGAACATTGGAAGCGAATTATGACTCAAATAGAATGTTTTGACTGAACTTACGGGCTTGAAATCCTTTAAGCATATTACGGTTCAAAAAGAACTTTGGAAGCGAATTATGACTTAAATAGAATGTTTTGACTGAACTTACGGGCTTGAAATCCTTTAAGCATATTACGGTTCAAAAAGAACATTGGAAGCGAATTATGACTCAAATAGAATGTTTTGACTGAACTTACGGGCTTGAAATCCTCATTTTAATTGACCTTGTGTTGCATCCACCATAGCGTTAAGCTAAATACATATTAGAGTGTTTATACTGACTAGCAGTTCACTGAAAAAGCATCCATTTTATGCAGCGTGCGAGCTTTGTACTTGTTGATATACTATTATTCCCAACCTCCGTTTTGGTGATTACTCATGTAGCAACCTTTTAAACTTACAACACATTGAAAGCAAGAAAAGAATTACGAAATATAGTTTTAACAGCTCATACCCCTTCCCTTCTTGTACCTGTTTCGGCATTCACCCTGGTCGGGTTGAGCCGGCTTCCTCCCAAGCGATGGAGAAAGATTCATTGGGATTTGTTTTAAGGGAAGGGTCCCAAGTCGTACCCTGTATAGACCTCAGGCATTTTAATTATCCCGCAACAAGTTGCCAATACCTGCTACGGTAGACTGGTTGCCAGCTAAGGCTATAGAACCCGAGTCCTACCCTGTTATTTAGCCCATAACTGGAGGGACGGGACGGATTAATATATTTCCCATGGGTATTAGCGCGTAAGTGAATTCAATTTCTCTTTCCGAGCCGACATCCACTGCACCACAACGGACATCCGTCAAGAAAAGCCTACAGCACCTGGTATTTCCAAGCGGTCACCTATCTAAGTACTGACCAGGCTCAACTTCGGTGATCGGACGGGAACCGGTGTATTACACGTGATATGACCGTAAACTTACAGCTCATGCAATCTGGTATATCTCAGTTTTGAAAAGATAGGGATTAACGTATTCAAAGAGGGTTTCTGCGAAAAAGACTCAATAATGCAACAAGTCAAATACTAAAACAATATTGAAAACCATGGAATTTGAAAAGTATTGGATCGGAATAAACTATCGTAGCGGTTTTTAAGGGAATTTCAAAGACAATTCCTATAGTTGTACATTTTGTTTCATTAACTTTCGACATTTTGGCGATAGATTCATGATTCTATCTTCCCAGGAGGAGGTGGCATTCTTGTGGATGCTGAAGTAGTTTTTAGTTTCAGAAAAGTGTCTTACGTATTGGTTATGTTAACTGTCGAGTTGAAATATAACCAGGCGTCGACCCCGTCGAATCGGAAGCAACTATCACACGATACACCAGCCAAAACCTGAAAAAATTATATAGACAGTGTTATAATAAATAAATAAATAAATAAATAAATAAATAAAATCACATTTGAATCAACGATACTAGATGAGATTTCAAGAAAGGCAAATGTTTCAACACGCAAATAAACTTATTTTGCAAACATCTCATACTGCATTGCTTTTGTAACCCTAACAAGTTACTGCGCGAGTAACCACCAAGACGGTGGTTGGGAATAATAGTATAGCAACAAATATAAGACTCACGCTGCGTTAAGTAGATGCACTGCTAGTGTCTTTCTAGTTAGTATGATCCCTCTAGTCTTCTTTCCAGTAGTGTACTCGTATTTAAGAGGGTACCTGTACGTAGGTATACAACAATTTCAAACATTGTTAATCGACAGACCATTAAGAAAGATCCCAGAAGTAAATAATGTCATATATGTAAGAGCTTTTACAGCAAATGAAAAACTCAATATCAAGACAAATAAAAGATTAAACAGAAACGAAAAAGAAGCCCATTTTGAATGCGATATTAACGCTAGAAATTGAGTAAATCAAATGTGAATTATTGAAACTAGACGAGATTTCAAAAAATTCAAATGTTTTAACACGAGAAAGCAAAAAGATATATAAAATTAAAGTAGTCATTAAAATTCCACCAATCAAACAAATACTTAAACAGAAACTTCGATTAAAAGCACAGAGATCAAAACGATATTAAAAGCGTTGTAGGTTCTTTCGCTAAAATACAATATTCCAAACGGGCCTCAAGAAGATTTACAGGGAAATTGGAAAAGCAGTTATAGAAGTCAAAAAGACACCAACTATTGAAGAAGTGCAAAATTGTTGGGAGAATATTTGTAGCAACCCCCCCCCAAAATAAAATTCCAATGAAGAGTTGATTAAACGAGAACAAGTAAGTATGAAGGATAATCCTGTTCAAGAATGGAAAAATATAACGAAGAATATTGTTAGGCAAAATTCTTAAAATGGAAATCCTTAGAAAATGGCAAGGTAACCAAGTTTTGGCTCTATGAGCTGTCCTCAACCTATAAAATGCTTGTACAAACTTTATCAATGCTAATCAATAAGTCCAATGAATTTCCAGAATGGATCAATGAAGGTATTACATTTCTTCTACTAAAGTCGGGTGAAATAGATGGCCGAAAAAATTATAAGTCAATAACATGTCTACCAACCATATATAAATTGATCACGTCTGTTCTGGCGAATTGTACTTACTCTTTTCCTGATTAAAACAACATTCTTCCTTTCGAACAGAAGGAATGTCGAAGAGATTCATATGAATGCACAGATCAACTACTAATAAAAAAAATGATCCTGGAAAATTGCAGGAAAAAGTTAGAAATCTCAGCACACCTTAAAACCTTAACCCTAACCCTTACCGTAAAGCCTTTCAGAATGTGCCACAATCTTGGATGCATAAGAATTTGAAAATATAAAAAAATAAGGGGCCCTTTTACATTTCCAAATCCCTAAGCATCCGATATGATAGTAAAATTCCTTAAATATAGAATGGAGCTATGGAAAACCACATTATACCTAAATCGCACAAATGATAGTGACATTTTCAGTTGTTTGAAAATCTAACGAGGAATCTTTTAAGGAGACTCCCTGTCGCCTTTCGATTCTGTTTCTCCTTAACTTCCCTTTCTTTTAAGGAGACTCCCTGTCGCCCTTCGATTCTGTTTCTCCTTAACTTCCCTTCCTTTTAAGGAGACTCCCTGTCGCCCTTCGATTCTGTTTCTCCTTAACTTCCCTTTCTTGTGAACGAAACAGTTATTAACCTATGGATACAAAGTAAAAACGAAAGTATTTGATCATCTATTCTGCATGGATGATATCAAACACTTTGACAAAGACGACAATGTGTTGAAGGGTGTGCTCAATACTGTAAAATGTTTGAATGATGATATCGGTATGAATTTCGGATTAGATAAATGTGCAAAAATAACATTCAAAAACGAGAAAAGTACAGAAACACAATCAATAGAAACAGACTTTGTCACAAAGATTATGGAACTGAAACCAGAAGCCTATAAGTACATAGAAGCCAGCGAAGATAACCCAAATGAAGGCGAAAACGAGAAAAGAAATACCGAGTTGAATTCACAAAACAGAATATCAGCCATAAACTCTTTTGGCTATCCCTTTAGTGCAATACGGTTTCCAAATCCTTAATTGGACAATAGCTGACGTAATGTCAGGGTTAGGTTTAGTGGACGCCAAAACGTGAAAGCTTCTCATTTGACACTGCATGCGTCATCTTAATCGTTTGCATGTACCCAGACCTGAAGGAGGCGGAAGATTATTTCAACTAGAACTGTCTTTTTTGTATTTATTTTTTAAATGAGTAATTTTCAATAATTTTGCCCAATATGCCAAATACAGGTGGGAAATACTAAAATCAATCAGGTACAAAAATTTAAATAACTTTTGTGCTCATCTTGGTTGATATAAGTGTTATAATAGGCACAACGTTTCGACCAAGTACCCTCTGGTCATCATCAGGTGTCCATAGATTGGCTGATGTGGATTATCTCGTTGATTATTGCCAAATAATGAACTTTGTGACGGTGGCATAGTGGATATAGTAGTTGGTTATACATGTGTTAGTATCATCTAGTGGTCATGAGTTCGATCCTTGGATTTGGTAGTGGCGAACCAAATTTCAACATGAAAGAACAGTAACTGATTTCACAAGATATTTCGCAATCACGAGATAATCCACATCAGCCTATCTATCCACACCTGATGATGACCAGAGGGTACTTGGTCGAAACGTTTTGTCTATTATAACACCTATATCAACCAAGATGAGAACAAAAGATAGAACTGTCTTACAAACCAACAACAGTCTTCAAAGATACCTGGGAATTACAGAAGACTGGATGATGATCGGTGTCAAAGAGCATGAAAGAAATAAACTTTATTCAGTAATAAAGAAAACAAACAAATTCAAAAGGGTGAAGACGTGTAAATAAACCATAATCTCCTGCCTCACATAAGCATGTACCAAGCGAGTCTCTCTGAGAGCAATACACTGCGCCTCATCGGCCTTACCCTCTTTTCCGATCTCAGGTGGAACCATTACCTTGAGTCAATAGCTAAATCCACTGCTAGGAAGGTTGGATCACTGTGTCGGGCTAGGATGTTTTTTCAGCCTGAATCCTTCCTGCATATATACAAATCAACCATTCGTCCGTGCATGGAGTACTACTGTCATATATGGTCAAGCACCCCTGCTATTCATCTCAGTTCTTAACAGGCTACAAAGGAGAATCTGTAATGTGATAGGTACCGATTTGGCGGCTCGACTCCAGCCACTTCCCCACCTACGGGATGTGGCTTCCCTCTGTCTGTTCTATAAATACTTTCATGGCTTCTGCTCCCACGAACCCATTCACAATTAGATCAACCAAATGCAGATGACAGTTCTATTCCTGAAGCTTCTTTTCTCGCACTTCCCGCCCATGGAATTCTCTTCCATATTCTTGCTTTCCTGACGGCTACAACCTCCAGGAATTTAAATGCAATGTTAATACCCATCTCTTAACCACTTGACTTGAGTTCTTTCTACACCACCCTGTATATCCTTTCCTTTCTCTCCACCTTAGCAACTGTCATCACACCTGTATTCCCAGCCTTCTCTTGCTTCTTTCTAACTGGTTCATCTTTGTCTTTACTCTCCTATCTAATCTTTTTACTCTTATGTAGCCCCCTGCGCATCAGTGGAACTCTCTGCCATACTCTTGCTTTCCTAACGGCTACAACCTCCAGGAATTTAAATGCAATGTCAATGCCCATTTCTTAACCACTTGACTCTAGTTCTTTCTACATCACCCTGTATATCTTTTCCTTTCTCTCCACCTTTGCAACTGTCATCACACCTGTATTCCCATCCTACTCTTGCTCCTTTCTAACTGGTTCGTCTTTCTCTTTACTCTCCTCCTATCTAATCGTTCTACTCTTATATAGCCCTCTAATGTTTTTATTCTTATGTAGCCCCCTGCACATCAGTGGCGGTACCGCCTTGCTCGAGGTGATATGATTAAAAAATAAAAAAGAAACAATGCTATGGCTACAGTGACAAAGAAAGTCAAAAGAAAGCAGAAGCAAATGGAATGCACCAAATGCAGAAACGAAGGCAAGATAAACCTCTTCATGGCCAATACTCTGCCTGTGCCAACCAAATTAATGTCAACAATTCCAGAACCCATCAGTAGTTACGTAGCGCAGGGTCAAAATCTGCTTGCTGCACAGGACCAATGCTTATTAATTAGAAATTACCAAGCTTCTTCTTCTTCTTCTATGTGCCTAGTCCTTTCAAGACGTAGGCGATAATGGCCTTCTACGTCTTCCAATCCCTGGTGACTCTTAGCACGCTTTCTCCTGTTACACCACCCAACCCTCGTTCCGTCATCCACCTGATCAGGCCCTTCAAATATATTATCCGCTGCTTTCCCCTGTCTCTTCCCCCTCTATCTGGCCTGACAGTATCAGGTTCTCCAAGCCCACCTTCTCCATTGTTTGCCCTAGAAACTTTAGTTGTTTCTTCCTGATGCTCAGTATTAATTTCCTTTTCGTTTCCATTCTTTCCAAAACCTCATCATTGCTCACATGCTCGATTCATGGTATTCGGAGCATCCTTCTGTAGAACCACATTTCAGTTGCTTCAAGTCTTTCCTTCATCTTTGACGATATTGTCCAGCGTTCACTGCCATATTGAAGAACGGACAGCACATAGCAATCTAGTACTCTCTTCTTTGGTTCTAGTAAACGTTTGCTGTCTCTTAATACTCTATTCAACTTCTGGAACTTTTGGTTTCCATCATTTTCGCTACCTCATCGTTGGTCACATGCTCGATCCATGATATTCGCAGCATCCTTCTGTAGAACCACATTTCAATTGCTTCAAGTTTTTCCTTCATCTTCGATGATATTGTCCAGTATTCAATGCCATATTGAAGAACTGACATCACATAGTACTCTCTTCTTTGTTTCTAGCGAAATTGTCCCGTTTCTTAATACTTTACTCAACTTCTGGATCGCGCCCTTCACCATGCCAATTAGCCTTCGGATCTCTGTGTCGCACTTTCCATCTTCTGTTAGAACACTTCCCAGGTATTTAAATTTTTCTACCTGCTTGATTTTAGTATTCCCTACCTGTATTGGGCTGCCCTTTTTACTGATGACAATGCATTTGGTTTTCTTGCAGTTTCTTGTCACTTCTGTAGGAGGTTTATTAATTTCTTTTCCGTGTCTGCAATCAGCACGGTGTCATCTGCGTATCATATGTTGTTCAAATTATTGAACGTTTTTAAGAATATATATGTGTGTGGGTGTGTGTCACTATATGTATTGTTTTTAGTGTGTACATGTGTTTGACATCCCTGAGGTTTTTAAAAAGTGGATTTAATGCCATCGGATGTCAATGTTTCGTTATATTCGAATTATTCTTATATTGAATATACGTTCTTTTGTAATTGTTATGTCGTGAGTCAGAATAAATAACTCAACAACAGGAATAGGTTAATTGTTGTATTCCGTGAAAATAGTATTTACAAAGGTTATTAGTATCCAATACAAGAATAAAGGTTAATCGTCTCAACCGTCGTAAGACGTAGTATGAGCAATGGGTACTTCCGGGTCGTCACCGGAAGTCTACGACTGACTTGTCGATCGGCTGCTCGGCACACTCTCCTACGTAGATGCCACCATTACTTTACATAGTAATGGAATAGACCATTATAGCCGAATAGGCGCGGGCGTCCCAACAGTAATGTTGTCTTTGATTAAAAAAGCCAAGAATTAGGAAGGCCAAAGTTAGAGAATCGAAGGAACAAAAGTCGGGGTAGAGGAAACAAAGAAGAAAAGGTTTATTAAATACCTATGCATATAACCAGGGTTCATGTGAGTCTTTTGGACACGCTACCATGACACTCAAGTGGGCCATGTTAACAATATGCATTTACTGCTGAGTAGCATATTTTTCCAGGTTTAAATTTCATGCTCTTTATATAAATTAGAAATAAAAGAAAGATTAAAAAAATGACTAAAATTATTAAATATTGAGACCTCTTAGTGAATCAGCATTCAGCTGTTTCATCTGCTGTTTATATGGTGGAGATTTGCATACGACTACAGCAGGATCCATAAAGGTTGATATACCACGAAATAAAATCAACCAAATTGGATGTCAATGTTTCGAACTATATTGAACTAGCAGTATAGCCAGGCGTTGCTCGGGTGTAATGAAAGCTTTAAAACTAATCCATGGTCCTGGAGCTCAGATTCTTTGCGCGTTGGCACGAAAGACTAAAAAGCAATAGTTGTTTCCAGTTAAAGCGAAACCATAGACTGAAAGAAAAATGAATGGATGTAAGTCAAATTTTGATTTCCTGGTATCGATATCAAATAAGTTTTTTTCGTCGTAAACTGAATTTTGAAGGCTAAATAAGTCCTCTGAGTAAATGGTATCATGGCTGAGACTAAGAACTACAATTATACCTACTTAGAGCCAAACCCGAAGCAAAAACTAAAACAAAAGGGCTGAAAAAATACAGACATACAGGCAGATAAACACACACACACACACACACACACACACACACACACACACACACACACACATCTTGCCTTATATATATACACACATATATATATATAAATATATATAATCGATTTTCTGCACTATTGTAAGAACTGCAACCTTGAAATATCTGAATATCGTTTCTTATTTCTTTGTCTATGAGCGTATTAAATTTGATTAAAATCGGACCACTCCTTCTATAACCCGATTTTTTCGATTATCGATTTTCGATATTTCTCGGGGGTACCTCGGCACAAAACCTAGCTAAGAACACTCGCAGACTCTTATAGTACAACAGTGTAAATTTTTAAAAAAATTGGTTCAGCTGTTTCGGAGTCTATAGGTAACGGACACACACACAGGCACAAACACACAGACACATACACACACAGAGACAAAGTTCCATTTATAAATAAGTTTAGATTTAGATATATGTTCTGTTGTAATATCATCTTTGTTCAAATTAGCCAAGAATTAGGAAGACCAAAGTAAGAGAATCGAAGGAACAAAAGACGGGGTAGAGGAAACGAAGAAAATGTTTATTGAATACTCATGTATGTAATGGAAAGACTTGAGTAAATCAACTACTCCTGAAATCCTCCTACTCTTTCCAAATTTATGAGTAGGAGTAGCCGATTGTCACAGGAGTAGGAAAGAACAGGAAATACATTGAGTCATACTCTACAATAGTTTATCAACAAGGTGAGGTTAGTTTTGCAAGAATAGATTAATAGAGCCTCATTACAATATTGGCTTGTGGCCTATGCAATACGTCATGAGAAAGTTCTGACAGTGTTTAATTTGATACTGGCAAAGATTTTGCCCAATACAACCGGTCACGGACAACAGACCAGAAGATAATGATGTCTTATAATATCGAATAGAATAGTTTTACTTATGCCGAAAAATTCACCTTATTTATTGAATGACCCTCGTAGATGTCCTTGTACCGAAAAATTCACCTTATTTATTGAATGACCCTCGTAGATGTCCTTGTACCGAAAAATTCACCTTATTTATTGAATGACCCTCGTAGATGTCCTTGTACCGAAATATTCACCTTATTTATTGAATGACCCTCGTAGATGTCCTTGTACCGAAAAATTCACCTTATTTATTGAATGACCCTCGTAGATGTCCTTGTACCGAAATATTCACCTTATTTATTGAATGACCCTCGTAGATGTCCTTGTACCGAAATATATGTCTTATAATATCGAATAGAATAACTGAAGGATAGTAATGTAAATAATAAGCCCTGGTAAGCATGAATGCAATGAATGTGACTTAGTTGAGTGCCATACGTGATACACGCTTGGGCGATCATGTCGCGAATGTCGCGAATGAGACATGACTGACTGGGCAGTAAGTTGTTACTTTCTGTGGTAGACTGGTTGCCAATCAAGACTGCAGAACTGACTGGGTAAAAAATTATCAAGCAGTAGGTTGGCATTGCTTTCTGCGGTAGACTGTTTGCCAACCAAGGCTACAGAACCCAATCTGTCCTATTCTCTGACTCATGGCTAGAGAAGGAACAGATGTATTATATTATTAAGTAGTAATTAATGGGAGGATCAGATTATTACTTCATAACAATATAAAACTGATCCCCCACTTTATGCCCAGTAGAAGCTTTAATTATGTTTTCAACTATTCAGTCAGGCATATTAAGTGCCATACGTGATACACGCTTGGGCGATCATGTCGCGAATGAGACATGACTGGGCAGTAAGTTGTTGCTTTCTGTGGTAGACTGGTTGCCAATCAAGACTGCAGAACCCAATGTCTTACTATTTAACCCATAGTTGGAGGGTGGCATATTAATACCTTTCTTAAGTGCGTAAGTGAATGCATATCGAATGGATTAAGAGGTGAATTACAATACTGGAAGTCAGTTGATGGAACAAAAGACGAATTAAAGGAAACGAAAAAAAAAAGGTTTATTGAATAATCATGCATGTAACCGAAAGACTTGAGTAAATCAACTACTCCTCAAATCCTTCTCCTCTTTCCATATTTATGAGTATGAGCAGACCATTGTCACAGGAGTAGGAAAGAACAGGAGTATGTTGAGTCATACTTTACAAGAATTATGAAAAAAAGAAACTTAGTATGGAACTTAGGTTTACATCTAGCGATCTGGAGACTCGACTGCAGCCATTTTCCCATCGTCGAAATGTGGCCTCCCTTTGTCTCTTCTATAAATACTTTCATGGCTTCTGCTCGGATAAGCTTAAGTCACTGATGCCTCCTCAACAGGTGTTTACTCGTGCAACCAGACTGGCAACTGGGTCCCACCCATTCACAGTCAGGTTAGCCAAATGCAGACGACAATTCTACTCCTGCAGCTTCCTCTCTCGCACTTCCCGCCTGTGGAACTCGCTCCCGTATTCTTGCTTTCCTGACGGCTACAACCTCCAGAAATTTAAATGCAAAGTCAATACTCATCTACTAACCACTGGCTCTCTCCCCTCTCCTGTATAACCTTCCCTTTCTCAGCTTTCTGTTGTTCCTTTCTAACTAGTTTGTACTCCTCACTCTTTTCTAATTAATCTTTTTACATTTATGTAACCCCCTGCACATCAGTGGCGTTTCCGCCTTGCTCGGGGTGAAATGATTAAAAAAAAATTTTTTTCAACTGCAAAATGGTGAAATCTTGCCTCAAGACCTGTCAAAGTGCAGACGGTTCTTATCCGTCTATCACGATGGGAGTAGAGACTAGGCTCCATGGCTATAGTTGCAGTGAGTGTGCTATTGACAACAGCAACACTGGACAGAAGGCTTTGTCAGCTGCCAGGGCATAAAGTTCCTCAGATGGAATCAATGGCTATGTGTCCCTGACTAAGGTGAGCTCTCAAGTAGGAGGGAATCAGCCCTGGTTTGAACATGAGAGTTTGTGGCTCTACCACACTTACTTGCCCACCTATGCATGAATGAATACCTCCCTGGCTTTCCATCCTAGTATGTGGAGTGGGGCTGGTCAGGTCCAGCAACCCTACAGTCAACCCAGTCATGGGACTAATGAGGTTGGAGGACAAAAGGAATGAAGACGCTAATTCAAGATTTTCCAAAAGTGAAAGAAACTCCAAATAATTACTAAAGATATTCTTCTTAATTTTGACTTTTCTAAAGACAACCGTTATCAAAAATCTTTTTCCAAGGTACAAAACAAAGCATTTTTATTTTTTTATTTAAAAAAGAAAAAATCTTCAATATTTGAAATTTTATTTTCTCCGTAATTTTCAGAGTCTTCAGATGAGGGAATTGGTCTGTGTGAGGAGAGTTCCCAACTGGACGAGATGAGGAAGAAATTACTTGATATTCAACAGAAGGTGGGGTAGAGGAAACAAAGAAGGAAAGGTTTATTAAATACCTATGCATATAACCAGGGTGTCATGTGGGTCTTTTAGATATGCTACCATGGCACTCCAGTGGGCCATGTGAAAGCCAACATGTTAAGAAGTAAAACCAATAAAAGAACGAGACAAAAACAGAAAATTGACACTACATTTAGATTTAAAATAGCCAAGAATTAGCCGTAGTTAGAGGGAGTATTGAAGGAACAGTAGACAAAAAACACGGTAAATTTTGTTTTGTTCCACGAAGGCCTTTACCCCGTCAAATCTTTCCTAAACTTCCTTAATTATGTGCAAATGTATATGCTGAAATCAAATCGATAATTGTTTATTGAAGAAACCTACCATTTTTCCTGTTATCGACCACAACAAAAGTCGGACTATATCTCACCCCTTACCACCGTTCTCATATCTAATTCACTGCTGAATGACTTGGGGCGTAGGATACTTATTTCGGCCTATTTACTTCCTTTGAGCAATTACTCCGCGATTTGTTTGGGTTCGGAACTCAATTTCCGCGCGTGAATAGCAAAAAGGAAAGCAAATTGGTTGAAAAATCGCCAACCTACGCGTGAAGTCATTCAGCAGTGAATAACATGTTTTGAGCCGTGGTTACAGGGTGAGATAAACAACGAAAAGAAGTTCGATATTTTTCTGGTCGTAAAATTGAAAAAAGTTAGGTTTCGTCAATAAACAATTATCGATTTCAGTTCAGCATTTATTTTTGTACGGAAATAAGGATGTTTTCGAAAGATTTGAAGAGGTAAAAGCTTTCGGAGAACAAAAGAAAATTTTACCAAATAGACAACAAAGAAGAGATCTATTAAATACTCTTATATAGAAGAGAATAAAAAACATGAGTTAATCAAATACAGGGTCTCCCAAAAGTAATGAAGGGGTTTCAGTTTTTGTTTACAAATTGAGGTTTTTCTTAGTAAATGGGTGTGAAATTTGTTTCCTCCTTGACGTGAAAGATGAGATTTTTTAAATGGCGTCCATTTTCTAATTCATTTAAACGCTTTCTTTCTAAACCGTTTTCATAACAGCTCTTAACATTTGTGGCCCCAGTAAGGAATGGTTAGACATAGGGAATGTCAGGAGGAAGGTGACAGATGAGTAAGGATACCGAGGATGAGGGTTGGGTAGATGGGAAGAGTGTTTTTTTTTTAATCATCTCACCCCAAGCAAGGCATTCCACTGCCACTATTGCGCATGGGGCTACATAGGGGAAGGTAAAGAGAAGGAATGGTTAGACATAGGGAATGTCAGGAGGAAGGTGACAGATGAATAAGGATACCGAGGATGAGGGTTGGGTAGATGGGAAGAGTGTTTTTTTTTAATCATCTCACCCCAAGCAAGGCATTCCACTGCCACTATTGCGCATGGGGCTACATAGGGGAAGGTAAAGAGAAGGAATGGTTAGACATAGGGAATGTCAGGAGGAAGGTGACAGATGAGTAAGGATACCGAGGATGAGGGTTGGGTAGATGGGAAGAGTGTTTTTTTTTTAATCATCTCACCCCGAGCAAGGCATTCCACTGCCACTATTGCGCATGGGGCTACATAGGGGAAGGTAAAGAGAAGGAATGGTTAGACATAGGGAATGTCAGGAGGAAGGTGACAGATGAGTAAGGATACCGAGGATGAGGGTTGGGTAGATGGGAAGAGTGTTTTTTTTTAATCATCTCACCCCAAGCAAGGCATTCCACTGCCACTATTGCGCATGGGGCTACATAGGGGAAGGTAAAGAGAAGGAATGGTTAGACATAAGGAATGTCAGGAGGAAGGTGACAGATGAGTAAGGATACCGAGGATGAGGGTTGGGTAGATGGGAAGAGTGTTTTTTTTTAATCATCTCACCCCAAGCAAGGCATGCCACTGCCACTATTGCGCATGGGGCTACATAGGGGAAGGTAAAGAGAAGGAATGGTTAGACATAGGGAATGTCAGGAGGAAGGTGACAGATGAGTAAGGATACCGAGGATGAGGGTTGGGTAGATGGGAAGAGTGTTTTTTTTTAATCATCTCACCCCAAGCAAGGCATTCCACTGCCACTATTGCGCATGGGGCTACATAGGGGAAGGTAAAGAGAAGGAATGGTTAGACATAGGGAATGTCAGGAGGAAGGTGACAGATGAGTAAGGATACCGAGGATGAGGGTTGGGTAGATGGGAAGAGTGTTTTTTTTTAATCATCTCACCCCAAGCAAGGCATTCCACTGCCACTATTGCGCATGGGGCTACATAGGGGAAGGTAAAGAGAAGGAATGGTTAGACATAAGGAATGTCAGGAGGAAGGTGACAGATGAGTAAGGATACCGAGGATGAGGGTTGGGTAGATGGGAAGAGTGTTTTTTTTTAATCATCTCACCCCAAGCAAGGCATGCCACTGCCACTATTGCGCATGGGGCTACATAGGGGAAGGTAAAGAGAAGGAATGGTTAGACATAGGGAATGTCAGGAGGAAGGTGACAGATGAGTAAGGATACCGAGGATGAGGGTTGGGTAGATGGGAAGAGTGTTTTTTTTTAATCATCTCACCCCAAGCAAGGCATTCCACTGCCACTATTGTGCATGGGGCTACATAGGGGAAGGTAAAGTGAAGGAGTGGTTAGACATAGGGAATGTCAGGAGGAAGGTGATAGATGAGTAAGGATACCGAGGATGAGGGTTGGGTAGATGGGAAGAGTGTTTTTTTTTAATCATCTCACCCCAAGCAAGGCATTCCACTGCCACTATTGCGCATGGGGCTACATAGGGGAAGGTAAAGAGAAGGAATGGTTAGACATAGGGAATGTCAGGAGGAAGGTGACAGATGAGTAAGGATACCGAGGATGAGGGTTGGGTAGATGGGAAGAGTGTTTTTTTTTAATCATCTCACCCCAAGCAAGGCATTCCACTGCCACTATTGCGCATGGGGCTACATAGGGGAAGGTAAAGAGAAGGAATGGTTAGACATAAGGAATGTCAGGAGGAAGGTGACAGATGAGTAAGGATACCGAGGATGAGGGTTGGGTAGATGGGAAGAGTGTTTTTTTTTAATCATCTCACCCCAAGCAAGGCATTCCACTGCCACTATTGCGCATGGGGCTACATAGGGGAAGGTAAAGAGAAGGAATGGTTAGACATAGGGAATGTCAGGAGGAAGGTGACAGATGAGTAAGGATACCGAGGATGAGGGTTGGGTAGATGGGAAGAGTGTTTTTTTTTAATCATCTCACCCCAAGCAAGGCATTCCACTGCCACTATTGCGCATGGGGCTACATAGGGGAAGGTAAAGAGAAGGAATGGTTAGACATAAGGAATGTCAGGAGGAAGGTGACAGATGAGTAAGGATACCGAGGATGAGGGTTGGGTAGATGGGAAGAGTGTTTTTTTTTTAATCATCTCACCCCAAGCAAGGCATTCCACTGCCACTATTGCGCATGGGGCTACATAGGGGAAGGTAAAGAGAAGGAATGGTTAGACATAAGGAATGTCAGGAGGAAGGTGACAGATGAGTAAGGATACCGAGGATGAGGGTTGGGTAGATGGGAAGAGTGTTTTTTTTTAATCATCTCACCCCAAGCAAGGCATTCCACTGCCACTATTGCGCATGGGGCTACATAGGGGAAGGTAAAGAGAAGGAATGGTTAGACATAAGGAATGTCAGGAGGAAGGTGACAGATGAGTAAGGATACCGAGGATGAGGGTTGGGTAGATGGGAAGAGTGTTTTTTTTTAATCATCTCACCCCAAGCAAGGCATTCCACTGCCACTATTGCGCATGGGGCTACATAGGGGAAGGTAAAGAGAAGGAATGGTTAGACATAGGGAATGTCAGGAGGAAGGTGACAGATGAGTAAGGATACCGAGGATGAGGGTTGGGTAGATGGGAAGAGTGTTTTTTTTTAATCATCTCACCCCAAGCAAGGCATTCCACTGCCACTATTGCGCATGGGGCTACATAGGGGAAGGTAAAGAGAAGGAATGGTCAGACATAGGGAATGTCAGGAGGAAGGTGACAGATGAGTAAGGATACCGAGGATGAGGGTTGGGTAGATGGGAAGAGTGTTTTTTTTTAATCATCTCACCCCAAGCAAGGCATTCCACTGCCACTATTGTGCATGGGGCTACATAGGGGAAGGTAAAGTGAAGGAGTGGTTAGACATAGGGAATGTCAGGAGGAAGGTGACAGATGAGTAAGGATACCGAGGATGAGGGTTGGGTAGATGGGAAGAGTGTTTTTTTTTTAATCATCTCACCCCAAGCAAGGCATTCCACTGCCACTATTGCGCATGGGGCTACATAGGGGAAGGTAAAGAGAAGGAGTGGTTAGACATAGGGAATGTCAGGAGGAAGGTGACAGATGAGTAAGGATAGGGAGGATGAGGGTTGGGCAGATGGGAAGAGTGTTTGATAGAATGGGAGCAGGTTAGTGTGTTAGGAGGTGTCTATTGACCTTACATTTAAACTCCTGGAGATTGTAGCCGTCGGGGAAGCAATCGCGTGGAAGGGAATTCCACAGTCGGGAAGTGCGAGGAAAGAAACTGTTAGAGTAGAAGTTGCGGTTGCATTTTATCGGTTTCACTGTAAAAGGGTGGGATCTAGTTGCTAATCTAGTATCTCGTGCAAATTCGTATTTAAGGGGCACCAGTGATCTAAGTTCATCGGAGCAGAAGCCGTGAAAGTATTTATAGAAGAGACATAGGGAAGCCACGGTGGGAGAGAGACTGCAGGCGGTCTGCCAAGTCGGTATCTATCACATTACAGACCCTCCTCTGAACCTTGTCGAGAAGCCCGAGGAGAATAGCAGGGACAAATTTTTTCAATAAGATAGCAAAAATATCTGGAATGGTCAGATCTGGAGAACAAGATGGCCAATGTATCTCTGAAAATTGAGAAATTAATTTTCTATCAAACGTTTCACAATATGCATTCTGTTGAGTAGAATATTTTGAGAGGTTTAAATTTTAGACTTTTCTTTATATAAATCAGAAATGAAAGAAAAATTAAATAATTACTAAAAAGTTATTAAATATTGAAACCTCGGTATAAAATTGATTCATGCAAAAATATATAATATATGACATAAGGATGAAAGAAGAATCTGCTCATCTCTTTTCCAAACTTTTAAGTTAACTAGTCAAAATCCGCTGACCCAAAAATACTTTTATATAACCTCATACGTCAGTTAAATAAAATACGTCAATTAAATAAAAATATATATAAAGAAAGTTGGTTCACTGTGTTGTATAACACAATTTCTCTCTAGAATATATCTTACATATCTATAAGTCTACTATTCGTCCATGCTTAGAATATTGCTACCACATATAGTTGGGGTGCGCCAGTTATTTACCTCGAGCTCCTTGATAAAATCTAAAAAAGAATCAGCAATGTTATTAGTCTTAACATGGCAGCTCGGCTTCAGTCACTTTTCCACCGCCTTAGGTTGCCACGCTGTGCCTTTTCTATCAATATTTTTATAGTAATTGTTCGGATGAGCTCATCGCTATGGTACCTCGACATTTTAAAAAGTTTAAGATGTGCTTTGTGGTGCAGTGGATGTCGACTCAGAACGACAAATCGGGGAACCGAGTTCGAATTCTAGTTGAATTCATTGCATTCACTTACGCACAAATACCCTTGGGAAAGGTATTAATCCGTCTTCTCCCTCCAGTTATGGGTTAAATAACAGGACATATTGGGTTCTATAGACTTGGTTGGCAACCAGTCTACCGCGGAAAGTAATGGCAACCTACTACGGGATAATCTTTTGCCCAACGAATCATGTCTCTTTTGAGACATGATCGCTCAAGAGTGCATCACGTATGGCACTTAACTGACTGATTATAATAGTTGGAAACATGATTAAGGCTTCTACTGGGCATAAAGTGGGGGATCAGCTTTATATTGTTATGAAGTAATAAACTGATCCCCCTCTAATTACTACTTAATTCTATAATACATCTCTTTCCCCTCTAGCTATGAGTCAAATAACAGGACAGGTTGGGTTCTATAGCCTTGGTTAGCAACCAGTCTACCGTAGAAAGCAATGGCAACCTACTGCGGGATAATCTTCTGCCCAGCCAATCTTGTCTCTTTCGAGACATGATCGCTCAAGCGTGTATCACGTATGGCACTTAACTGAAGCGAGGTACTAGAATGGCGTTAAGAACTCATCAATTTACAGCCGTAAGTTCTATGTTAATAGTTTCTTTTCTCATTTATAGAATTCTCTTCCGGCTCCAGTCTTCCCTGCCAACTTTAATCTTTAAAATACCTACTGTCCTTCTTTTGGTCTTACTTATAATTAGTCTTTAAGCTTCTAATTCTTCCACACTCAGTAACCCATTCTATCTTAGTGGCTTTACTTCCTTGTTTGGGGTGAAATCGATAAAAAATACCACAATAAAAAAAAAAATACCACAACCAAAACAATTAATTCTCTCTAGATGAACCTAACCCTAATATCCCTTATTTACGAGGGTCATTCAATAAATAAAGTGAATTTTTCGGTATAAGGAATTCTAATACAGATAGAAGCTTATTTTTTTAAATTTTTCCCCCTTTACTTCTTTTTCAAAGGGATTTAATTTTTTTGCAGATTGAAAAAAAAACTTTGAGAGTTTTGGAGATTAACAAAGATGGCCAACCAAGAAGCAGACTCCAGGATTGAACAGAAGTCAGTTATCAAGTTTTTGGTTGCTCACGAGTGCAAACCAGTTGAAATTCATAGGAGAATGTCAACTGTGCATGGTGCCACATGTTTCAGCCAAAAAATGTCTACAAGTGGGCTAAATTGTTTAAAGTAGAACGGAGCAGTGTTGAGGAGGAAGATAGGCCTGGGAAGTCTATAGAAGTGAGGTCTCCTAAGGTGATAGAATCAGTCAATGAACTCATTCAGTCTGACAGAAAGGTGACCGTGGATGACATTGCAAGGATTTTGAGCCTATCTTTTGGGACAGCACACAAAATTGTCCATGATGACCTTGCCTACCCGAAGGTCAACTGCCGGTGGGTGCTAAAGATACCAAACGATGCAGACCATCAACGAGCTGGGCTGGGAACTGCTCCCACATCTTCCTTACAGCCCAGACCTTGCCCCTTCAGACTTTCATTTGTTAGGTCCCTTTAAAGCGATCACGAGAGGCAGGAAGTTTGAAAGTGACGATGAAGTCAAAAGTGCTGTGAGCGATTGGCTGAGACATCAGTCCAAAGATTTTTACGTTGAGGGAATACGGAAGCTTGTGCACAGATGGGTACCAGTGAGTTAAGTTCATCGGAGCAGAAACTGTGAAAGTATTTGTAGAAGAAACACAGGGAAGCCACACTGCGTCGGTGAGAAAGCGACTGTATCGTAGCTGCCAAGTCGGGATCGATCACATTACAGATTCTCCGTTGTATTCGGTCGAGGACACCTAAGTGGATAGCAGGAGCACCGGACCAGATATTAATAGTTTCTTTTCTCGTACTTCCCGTTTGTGAAACTCCCTTCCGTTTGTTTGCTTCCCGAAAAACTACAATTTCTAGTAGTTTAAATGCAACGTCAATTGCCATCATCTATCTACTCGATCCCCCTTTATGTCTTATTCTTTATTCGACATCTCCTGTATATTGTTTTTTCTCTCATAGTAAACCTTGGCGCACCAGTGGCATTCTTGCTTTGCTCGGGATTAAATGATTATATATATATATATATATATATATATATAGAAATGAATAGAATATGGAAACTAGTAATACGGAGTGTTCGAGAAAACAATTAAAAACAATTGTAATATGAGCTCTGGCAAAAAAAAAATGGTTCCTGAGATATTAGGTTTATAAGTTCCCAAAATTCATACACTGATGTCCTCAAAAACACATGGCCCGGTGGATAAAAACGTTGACCCACTTGACCAAAGAGTTGTGAGTCCAATACTTGGTTGAGTCATTTGAGTCAAATGGAGTAACTGATGGAAGAAAAATAAATAAATCACCTGAAGAAGGTCGGAAAGTACAACGGCCGAAACCTCGTGAAAATGGCAACAAAGATGAAGACTGTCTCTTTCTTCTTCATGTGCCGTGTCCCTTCATTACGTGTCATCATTATTGTAGGTTCTATTTCTTCGAGTATTTTCAGGAATTTTCCGGACTTAATCTCAATGGATCATGTGCTCAATTTTTTTTTTAGCCAGACTAAAATCACAAAATCCATTTTTTTATTTTATCTTATTTTTATTTTTATTTTATTTTATTTTATTTTATTTTTATTTTATTTTTAGTTATTTTATTTATTTATTTTATTTTATTTTTATTTTATCTTATCTTTTTTTCACATTTTCAAAAGCGTTAATAATTTCTATAAGCGTTTTTTTGTTGTTTTTTTTTCTCACTTAAACGGGGCAAAATAGCGTCTTTTTATTACATTATTTACATTGTTCGGACTCTTTGTTACCACGTTTCATCCATTGTACGCTCCGGCCTTCTTCAGGTGCTAAACACTTTGAACGGAACCATTTATTTATCTATTCTTCTGAGATTATGGAGTATTTACATTATTTACACTATTCAGACTGTTCTCCTTATCTTTATTGCCATGTTTACGGCATTTTGGCCGTGGTACGTTCAGTTGCTAGGAATTTTGAACTGAACCTTTTATTTATCTATACTTTTGAGATTAGGTATCATTTACATTATAACACTCTTCTGAATGTTGTTCTCATCTTTATTGAAATGTTTACGACGTTTCAGCCGTGTACGCTTCTGACATGAAGAAATGTCCGAGGAATTTTGAGCCGAACCCTTAATTTCAATCACTGGGGTATATTATTCTTATTCCATGTGCAGTTCCACTTCTGGTAGCCATGTAATTATCTTATCTTTAATTCTACTCTTCAAGTTATTTGTTCACTACTGCTGTAGCCAGGTATTGAACTCACAACTCTTTGGGTCAAATCACTGGAACTTATATCCACTGGCCATGTGTCCTTCAGGAATGAGAATGATAATATCCCAGTGATGGAAAAAAAGGCTTGGTTCGAAATTCTTAGCAAGTAAAAAAGACCGGAGCGTACAACTGCCAAACGTCGTAAACATGGCAAATACAGATGAAAACAAGCGTCAGAACAATGTAAATAGTATAAATAATTACAATACCTCATCTCAGAAATATAGACAAATATTGAAGTCATATATATATATATATATATATATATGACTTCAATATTTGTCTATATTTTAAATATATTTTATATTTTATGTCTTAACCATTTCGTTAATCTTCGTTAATTTCCGTAATATATATATATATATATATATATATATATATATATATATATATAACTTTTAAACATATGCTATTAAATATAAGAGACAATGAATGTCTATTATGTTTAATCATGAGCCGTTCTAAACGTCGTATTTTGGCTTTAATTTCAGTTGAAAATAAAGACAAAAATTCTCCAACATTTGGATAATTATTTATTGGTTTTCTTCTAAGCTTTCGGCTCACATGAGCCATCTTCAGAGAGGTTGTTTAAACTGAAATATTATAAAATCCACCATCACCGACGATTTTATTTTGTGTTGACATAAAACTCCGCTTGGCAACGGCAATAGTTACCAAAAATAATAAACGCAGTTCTTAAGTTTGCGATGCGGTTTTATGACGTCACACCGCGTGATAGCGCGAAATGACAACAAAACCATCTAGTCAAATGCAATGTAATATGTTATTTCCTGTTTTAAAGTTGATTTTATTGAGTGTTGGTTGTTTTGATTTGATGTACATGGCCTCCAATATCTGCAGGTTCCTCTTAATGTGTGTATGAGTAAGGATCACCGTATTGTTGACCAAAATCTGTCTGATATTACCTACATATTTATGTTTTTCAGAGAAATGTTGTTTAATAGTACTCTGATTATTATTTGCTGCCTCGATATATATATATATATATATATATATATTACGGAAATTAGCAAAGATTAACGAAATGGTCGTTAAACAATCGACAATTTGAAATGATTTGTTTGAACATTCATTTTTGATCGATACTCGTATTTAAGTAGATATTCTGTTTATAATCAAACAGTATTATATATTTATTTCTACCGGCTTGATTATTTACGATAAATTTTTGTTGCGAAAATGTGTGTCATTCGGCAGGATTAGAACCTGCGACCTCTATCCATATAAAGAAAGTCACCAATTGATCTATCGCGTCTATTACGCTGAATCGAAAATTGTGTTATATAGGCTTGATTTAACTTATTTATACTGTTGGTGATTTGCGGTCGAGAGGTCTATAATCTAATAATCAGGCCGGTAGATATAAATAGATATATATATACTGTTTGGTTATAAACAGAATATCTACTTAAATACAAGTATCGATTAAAAATGAATGTTCAAACAAATCATTTCAAATTGTCGGTTGTTTAAAGACCATTCCGTTCATCTTCGTTAATTTCCGTAACATGATGATTATCGTAAATAATCAGGCCGGTAGAAATAAATATATAATACTGTTTGATTATAAACAGAATATCTACTTCAATACGAGTATCAACCAAAAATGAATGTTCAAACAAATCATTTCAAATTGTCGGTTTGTTTATAACCATTTCGTTAATCTCCGCTAATTTCCGTAACATGATGATTATCGTAAATAATCAGGCCGGTAGATATAAATATAGTGTTTGATTATAAACAGAATATCTACTTAAAAAAGGGTATCGATCAAAAATAATGTTCAAACGAATTATTTCACACACACACACACACACACACACACACACACATTATTCATTTCACCTCAAGCAAGGCAAAGCCGCCACTATTGCGTAGGGTGTTACAGTGAGAGAAAATACTAGATATTGATAGAAGGATTAAAGATGAACAGGTTTCAAGAAGAAAGAAGACAGCAATTAACGCTACATTTCAATTTTTGAAGATTGTAGCTTCCAGGGAAGTA
The DNA here is from genome assembly GCA_037127315.1 of Ascarosepion bandense. Lineage (NCBI taxonomy): Eukaryota > Metazoa > Mollusca > Cephalopoda > Sepiida > Sepiidae > Ascarosepion > Ascarosepion bandense. The sequence goes on from JBBBDQ010000984.1 coordinate 2,439,519, forward strand.
AAGAAACTGAAAGGTGTTACACAGACGGAAAGTGCGAGAAAAGAAACTGTTCGTATAGAAGTAGTGGTTTCATTTAATTATTTCAACAGTAAAAGGGTGGGAGCTAGATGACAGTCTAGTAGCACGCTTCAGTTCACCAGAGAATAAAAGTTCATCAGAGCAGATGCCATGAAAATATTAGTAGAAAAGACATTATGAATTTAAAAAATGGATTCTGACGAGAAAAGTTTCCGTCCCGACACGGAAACTCAACATTCCGAGCAGTAGATGAAGCTTTTGATGTGATATATTTGTTACACTTCAGGTCGGTTGAAAAAGCGAGTCCAAAGAAGCGTAGTGTGTTGGTCTCAAGGAGACACGCATAAGCCATGCTGATGACGGGAAGGAATGTTTTTCTGTGGGAGTTAAAGGAGAGCAGCTTTGTGTTTTCAACGTGGCCAATGGTTCTGTGGTCATTGGGTATTCGGTAATATCGAGTGGGTTTCAGGAAAGTGTTTCTTAATTCAGGTGACGAATTGTGGAAGAGAGATTATGAAAGGGGCGATTTTGCGATATATTTAGTCTGGGAGTTATTGTATCAGATGACCAGGCTGCTAATGCAATGACGAATCATGTGGAAACAAAATGACACTTATAATCAGAATTAGTTAAAATTTCTAGTGCACAGAGGCTTTGCGAATTTGCACAGAGACTTTGCGAATTTGACACTAACAGGGACATAACAGAAGGAAAAGAAACAAAGGGCAATCTATTTGACAAGTTTGTGTTAATGGATTGTGGGACTGATTTGGAGAGATGGTAGAAGACAGATTATTAAGATTAGAAGTTATGGAGAGCTATGACCGCTACGTCATGAGAATTATAGGACATTTTCTGTGGGCAAAGACAGTGATTCGGTACCGGTTGCCAATGGTCGAGTTTTTTTTTTTCATAATTTTTTTTTGAAAAATCACTAAATTATAGTCACAAATGTCACCAGAGAAAGGATTTTATTCGAACCGAATATTTTTTTGATAAAAGTTTTAGGTTAAAAGGCCAAGTCAATAATTTGGCTCGGGTTTTGGGATCAGGTGACACTGGTGGATTTTAATAATCTTGCAAGGGCGTTCGGGAAACATTCTATCGCGTTGTCATATCCCGGACGATACCCCGTCACCCTCCTGCGATTCTTCTACCCTTGGCTGTTTTTTTTTTTTTCTTTTTTTTGGCCTCCGTTTAGTGAAACTTGATTGCATAAGTGTCAGGAGTAAGTGCGAGGGGTTTGTGCTGTTTGCTCGACTCTGACCTGGATCTGTCTTCGGAAGTGCTAACAAGCACGACGATCCGATTAGGGCGAAAACGGAGCGTTAGGTGAGGCTCATTATCACAAGGAAATATGCGCATTAAATTGACAATATCCCAACGCCTCTCCAGTCAAAACTACTCGTTGTTTTTTGTTTTAAACTCACTGTCACCACAGCTCATTTATACACACACACACACACACACACACACACACACACACACACACACATATATATATATATATATATGTTCGAAAATGATTTCCGTTTAACCCTCTAGAATTCTAGTAATGTTTCATAACCACTAAACAAACCCCGAGTTTTCTACAGTCATTAATCTCAGTGGGGCTCCTTGCTTTGAGTGTATTGGGACTTAAGCTCACTCTGACAATTTAAAAAAAAAATTTATATATATATATATATATATATATATATACATATGTATATAAATATATATATATATATAAATACATATGTATATAAATATATATATAAATACATATGTATATAAATATATATATATATATAAATACATATATAAATATAAATATATATATAAATATAAATATATAAATATATATATATATAAATATAAATAATATATATATATATATATATATATATAAATATAAATATATATATATATATATATATATAAATATATATATATATATATATATAAATAAATAAATATATAAATATATATATATATATATATAAATACATATATATATATATATATATAAATACATATGTATAGATATATATATATATATATATATATATATATATATATATATACATAAATATATTTTAATTCAGATACTTCAATCCAAGGGAAAAAAGCAGGAAGGTAAATTCCAAAAAACCCGATCCTAATTAATATTAAAAATTTATTTTAATATTAAAAAATGATACAGGAAGAGAGCTCCATGTAATAAAATATTACAGAGCAAATATATATTAAAAAAGGATTAATTCAAAGATGTTGAATGGCCATTTCGATATGAAGATCCCCACGGGGGACGACACATCACCTCAGCAACAGAAAAAACCTTTCAGAAACTGGAGAAAAATTAGTCTACTTTTCCTTTTTAAATAGATTGCAAAGAAATTAAAAAATAAATAATAAAATAAAATAAAAAGAAAAATAAAGGGAAAGAAAAAGAAAACGAAAAAGAAAAAGAAAAGGATAGAATAAAATCAAATAAATAAGAAAAGAAAAACAATTGACATCGTCTGGGTTCGCAAAAAAAGGGAGAATGTAACTAAAAATTAACAGACAGCCGTGTTAAATCGACGTCAGTTAAAGCAACACGGAAAAAAGGTGGTAAGAGAGATAAAAGAAGGAAGGGAGGGAAAAAGAAAGAAACTAAAGAAAAAATTTTTAAAAAATATTACAGACGCTGGACAAATTCAAAAACCTAATTTCCCCAAAACGTTGAAGTATTAGAAAAAGGCCTTTACTTAAAAAGGCATAATTATTAATAAAAGGGAATAAAAAGATATAAGATTTAAAATAAAATTATTTAAAAAAAATTAGGTCATTTGAAATTAAACTAAATAAAGACAACACTAGGTAAAAAAAAATTAATTACAATTATTATATACATACCTATCGAAGTACACACATACATACATATATATACACACACAATTCTACGAATAAGAATTATTATATATATATATATATATATATATATATATATATATATATATATATATATATATATATATATATATATATATATATATATATATATATATATATATATATATATATATATATATATATATATATATATATATATATATATATATATATATATATATATATATATAAATCTATATATATATATATATATTAATCATCTCACCCCAAGCAAGGCATTCCACTGCCACTATTGCGCATGGGGCTACATAGGGGAAGGTAAAGAGAAAGAGTGGTTAGACATAGGGAATGTCAGGAGGAAGGTGGCATATGAGTAAGGATAGCGAGGATGAGGTTTGGGCAGATAGGAAGAGTGTTTGATAGAATGGGAGCAGGTGAGTGTGTTAGGAGGTGTCTATTGACCTTACATTTAAACTCCTGAAGATTGTAGCCGTCGGGGAAGCAATCGTTTGGAAGAGAATTCCATAGTCGGGAAGTGCGAGGAAAGAAACTGTTGGAGTAGAAGTTACGGCTGCATTTTATCGGTTTCACTGTAAAAAAGTGGGATCTAGTTGCTAATCTAGTATCTCGTTCAAATTCGTATTTAGCGGGCACTCGAAAGCATTCGACAAAATACGACACAAAGAATTGATGGAAATGATAGGCAACCTCGACATTTTCGGCAAAGATATAAGAATAATCAAGAATCTCTACTGGCAGCAAACGGCCTGCATACGGACAGGTAACGACCTCAGTAGATACACAAAGATAGAAAAAGGCGTAAGACAAGGATGTGTCTTTTCACCGGATTTGTTCAACCTATACAGCGAGAATATTTTGAGGACCCTAGATGACACGCCAGGATTTATTACTGGAGGCCACAACCTGAACAACATAAGATACGCGGACGATACAGTACTGATTGCGGACACAGAAAGGAAACTGCAAGATCTCATACAGAAAGTAGCAGTGGAGAGTGACAAGAAGGGACTACAAATAAACTTTAAGAAAACTGAGTGCATGGTCATCAGCAAAAGATACAACCCAAAATGCCAAATACAGGTGGGGGATAACAGAATCAAACAAGTCCAAGAATTTAAGTACCTAGGAAGTGTTCTAACAGGAGATGGAAAGTGCGACACGGAGATCCGAAGGCGAATTGGCATGGCAAAGGACGCGTTCCAGAAGATGAGCAAAATACTAACACACAGGAAGATTTCAATAGAAACGAAGAAAAGAGTGCTAGACTGCTACGTGATGTCAGTTCTTCAGTACGGCTGTGAATGCTGGACAATATCATCGAAAATGAGGAAAAAACTGGAAGCGGCCGAAATGTGGTTCTACAGAAGTATGCTACGGATATCGTGGACTGAGCATACAAGCAATGACGAAGTGTTAGAAAGAATGGCAACAAAAAGGAAATTGATGCTGAGCATCAGGAAGAGACAACTGAAGTTCCTGGGACATGCAATGAGGAAGGAGAGCCTGAAGTACCTGATACTGACTGGTCGGATAGAAGGAAGGAGAGACAGAGGAAGGCAGCGGATAACATATCTGCAGAGTCTGATCAGGTGGATGACGGAACGGGGGTTGCCAGGAGCAACAGGAGCAAACCTACTAAGAGTCACAAGGGATAGGGGACGTGGAGATCCATGATCGCCTACGTCCTGAAGGGACAGGGCACATAGAAGAAGAAGAAGTGATCTAAGTTCATCGGAGCAGAAGCCGTGGAAGTATTTATAGAAGAGACACAGGAAAGCCACGTCGCGCCGGTGGGAGAGAGACTGGAGGCGGTCTGCCAAGTCGGTATCTATCACATTACAGACCCTCCTCTGAACCTTATCGAGAAGCCCGAGGAGAATAGCAGGGGCACCCGACCAGATATGGCAGCAGTATTCAATGCATGGGCGGATGGTAGATTTATAAATGTGCAGGATAGATTTAGACGGAAAAACTTCCGGCCCCTACACAGAGAACCGATTTTTAGCAGCGGATTTAGCAATGGATTCGATATAGTCATTCCATTTGAGGTCCGCTGAAAGTGTGAGACCAAGGAGGCGTAGTGTTTTACTCTCTGGGAGGCAAGCCTGGTCATGCTAATGGGAGGTAGGTGAGATTGTCGATGATGGTTAATTGAGAGTAGCTTCGTTTTAGAACCATTAAAATTTACTAGCCAATTCTTACCCCAGTCCAATATGGATTGGAGGTATTTTTCAATCGCGGTTGCGAGGTTAGCTTTGACGCCTACACCAGATTTTTGTAGGAGGCGAGAGTATATTGTGGTGTCATCGGCGTACAAACCTATTTGGGCTCTTATGGAATCAGGGAGATCATTAATGTATATCAGGAAGAGTGTAGGACATAAGATGGAGCCTTGGGGGACACCTGCGTTTGTATGGTAGTTCTGAGAAGCATGTCCGTTTAATAACACCTTCATTGTGCGGTTAGAGAGGAATGACTGGATTAGTTCAAACAAATGTCCAGTTATACCAGATATATATATATATATATATATATATATATATATATATATATATATATATATATATATATATACATATATATATATATATATATATATATATATATATATATATATTTTTATATATATATATATACATATACATATATATATATTTTTATATATATATATATAAATATACATATATATATATTTTTATATATATATATATACATATACATAACTCTCCAGAACTGTATAGAAGAAACAGAATGAAGATAATTTTTTTTTTTGAAATTTTCTTAACTTTTTTCTGTCAGCAAGCCTGCAACGGTAGAGTTTAGCCAGTGTGATCTTATTTTTTATTATTTTTTGAATTATTTATTTACTTATTTTTACTTGTATTTTATTTTATTTTATTCTTTTTCGGTTCTTATCTTTTCTGCCTAATTTTTGTGTAAATTGTTCTTAATTATGAAATTTAGGTTTGGTATATTAGGGTTTTGGTTATATGTAGGAATTCTAGACCGGCCATGTTTTTTTTTTTTTTTTTTTTATTGTTCTCTGTCATTCCCTTGCTAACTGGACACACGGCTTGGAGGTGATTCCCCCACTCCATACTTTTTCTATCCTGTTACTGCTTGCTTAAGAGTAATCTCTCCAGAACTGTATAGAAGAAACAGAATGAAGATAATTTTTGAAATTTTCTTAACTTTTTCTGTCAGCAAGCCTACCTTGGTGAGTTTAGCCAGTGTGATCTTATTTTTTATTATTTTTTGAATTATTTATTTACTTATTTTTACTTGTATTTTTTATTTTATTTTATTCTTTTTCGGTTCTTATCTTTTCTGCCTAATTTTTGTGTAAATTGTTCTTAATTATGAAATTTAGGTTTGGTATATTAGGGTTTTGGTTATATGTAGGAATTCTAAGACCGGCCATGTTTTTTTTTTTGTTCTCTGTCATTCCCTTGCTAACTGGACACATGGCTTGGAGTGATTCCCCCCTCCCGTACACTACTGTCTGTTACTGCTTGCTTAAGGTAACCAATCTCTCCAGAACTGTATAGAAGAAACAGAATGAAGATAATTTTTGAAATTTTCCCAACTTTTTTCTGTCAGCAAGCCTGCAACTTGGTGAGTTTAGCCAGTGTGATCTTATTTTTTTATTATTTTTGAATTATTTATTTACTTATTTTTACTTGTATTTTTATTTTATTTTATTCTTTTTCAGTTCTTATCTTTTCTGCCTAATTTTTGTGTAAATTGTTCTTAATTATGAAATTTAGGTTTGGTATATTAGGGTTTTGGTTATATGTAGGAATTCTAAGACCGGCCATGTTTTTTTTTGTTTTTTTATTGTTCTCTGTCATTCCCTTGCTAACTGGACACATGGCTTGGAGGTGATTCCCCCATCATCACACTACTGTCTGTTACTGCTTGCTTAAAGGTAACCAATCTCTCCAGAACTGTATAGAAGAAACAGAATGAAGATAATTTTTGAAATTTTCTTAACTTTCACCATCAGCAAGCCATTGGTGAGTTTAGCCAGTGTGATCTTATTTTTATTATTTTTTGAATTATTTATTTACTTATTTTTACTTGTGTATTTTTTATTTTATTTTATTCTTTTTCGGTTCTTATCTTTTCTGCCTAATTTTTGTGTAAATTGTTCTTAATTATGAAATTTAGGTTTGGTGGTAGGGTTTTTGGTATATGTAGGAATTCTAAGACCGGCCATGTTTTTTTTTTTTTTTTTTTTATTGTTCTCTGTCATTCCCTTGCTAACTGGACACATGGCTTGGAGGTGATTCCCCCTCCATCACACTACTGTCTGTTACTGCTTGCTTAAGAGTAACTTAATCTCTCCAGAACTGTATAGAAGAAACAGAATGAAGATAATTTTGAAATTTTCTTAACTTTTTTCTGTCAGCAAGCCTGCAACTTGGTGAGTTTAGCCAGTGTGATCTTATTTTTTATTATTTTTTGAATTATTTATTTTACTTATTTTTACTTGTATTTTATTTTATTTTATTCTTTTTCGGTTCTTATCTTTTTCTGCCTAATTTTTGTGTAAATTGTTCTTAATTATGAAATTTAGGTTTGGTATATTAGGGTTTTGGTTATGTATGTAGGAATTCTAAGACCGGCCATGTTTTTTTTTTGTTTTTTTTTTATTATTTCTCTGTCATTCCCTTGCTAACTGGACACATGGCTTGGAGGTGATTCCCCCCCTCCATCACACTACTGTCTGTTACTGCTTGCTTAAGGTAACTTAATCTCTCCAGAACTGTATAGAAGAAACAGAATGAAGATAATTTTTTGAAATTTTCTTAACTTTTTCCTGTCAGCAAGCCTGCAGCTTGGTGAGTTTAGCCAGTGTGATCTTATTTTTTATTATTTTTGAATTATTTATTTACTTATTTTTGTTTATTTTTTATTTTATTTTATTCTTTTTCGGTTCTTATCTTTTCTGCCTAATTTTTGTGTAAATTGTTCTTAATTATGAAATTTAGGTTTGACTTATACTAAGTTAAACTTCATTAACTTCAGTCACATATTTATTTTTTTTAATTGGAGTAGATAGT